>CM051270.1:34024537-34204537 GCA_027921565.1 Artemia sinica
CCAAGGAAAATGACTTTTTTGCTTGGGTAACACTGATCTGTCTCCCTTTTTTTCTTTTTTTTTCTAGCAGGGCTAGGGGGTGGCCATAGCATCATAGAGAGGTGTGTAATAGCTCATTTGAAAGAGAACAAAATTTTAAAGTGCCATTTTTAAGACACCAAAAAGATTGGAGGGCAAAGAGCCCCCCCCCCTCCCTCCCCGCCCTACAGGCTCGCTCCCCCCAAACCAGTCCTATAAGAATTTTGAGATAGCCATTTTGTCTAACATAGTTCAAAGGTCCAAGGTATATGGTTTTGATGATGATATGACCCTCAATAGTCCCTGGGAAGGGCTGTATGTGGTATCGGCTGTACCGATATCGCGCGTATCGGTATCGGGCGTATTGGTATCACATGTATGGTATCGGGAATATTGGTATTGGTATCCACTGTTTTTTTTCAGTCATTTTCTAAGCACGTTTTTTAAAGCATGTCCCAGCAAGGTATCATGGTTGCAGCGGCAGCTGCAACCTAGTAAAGAGTGAACCATAGCCCATAGTAACCAAAAGTTAAAAAACGTGTTTTGAAAAAAACTGCCTAGTGAAAAAACAATTTTCATCTGACACTGACTCAGGAACGTTAACTATTATTTCGGTTCGTCTTAAAAGTAAAATGTTATTGCGAAAAGAAATTTATGGTGATTTCGAAAAAACCTCACACCCCTCGAAAATGGTGTCAGATCAAACTGAAAAATGTACCATTGGAATGAACATGGTCAAAACCTTGTACAGGGAAGTTCAGTCCCCCTCCCTGAACAACAAGGAAAATCACTTGCATCGGTAGCACCACTGATCTGCCTCCCGTTTTTTTTTTTTCTTTCTTTTTCAACGGGTCTAGCGGGCTACCAGAACATCACAGAGATTCTTAATGACTCATTCAAAAGCCATTTCTTATATCTACGGGCTTTTTATAAAATCTGCCATCTGCAAGTGCCATATGGCACTAAAATGACACTTTTTGTGCTATTTCTCGAAGGGTGGCACTAGCAGGCTACCAGAACATAGCTCATATAAAAGATATTGCATATATTTACGTCTTTCATATAAATTCCACAATCATCAAGTTCAAATGGCACTAAAAACGGCACTTTTGCTGTCGTGTCTCAAGTGGAAAAGCTGCACTGTAAAAAAATTATTTCCAACAAAATGTTTCGCTCGAATTCAAACAAATCAAAAAAAAAAATCTAATTTTTCTGTTGGAATTGTGACTTGCTTATTGAATTCAAACAAGTCACAAAAAAAATCTAATTTTTCTGTTGGAATTTTTAACTTGAGAATTATGTACTTTTCAGTAGAAAAAATGTAGTTTTCACCCTAAATAGGTTATATCAATGACCACGGTTTGAACTTCAACAGTAGTTTGAAGTTTCTTGAATGTCATTTTAAATTTGACTATAGGACCATTGAAAGTTATATCTTCAGTATAAGTTCAATTCAAATATTCAAGTTATAGCAGACAAAGAGGGATCCTAATTGAATTTTGATTATTAAAAGATCATTATAAAATAAGGAAATATATTTATACTTTGAAATAAGTTGAGCTTACTTGTCTGCAATATGAACACGCAGAAATCTATGTACAAAAATCATCTTTTAACTTTTACAATCGCTTTGCTGTTTTTAAATACATTTTTTGCAACTTTTGTAGATAGAAAATTTCGTAAGAGGCTACCCTAATCTTAACAGTACTAACGGTGAAAATATATTGCTTTCTGAATTCAATTTTTTCTAATTAATAACGAAAATCCTTTTGTGAAAACAACTTATGTTTTTGCGACGAACGTCATTTTTGTAACGAGACCCAAAAAGCGTTTAAAAAAAAATTCTTCCCAGGATTTGCCATAAATTTGCTGCTTCCGCTGAATAACCAAGTAAGCAAATATATCGAAGAAAAGAAGACGCCTGTTAATTATACAGACGCCTGATAATTTCTTAAGATGCTACCCTAATCTTAACAGTACTAGCGGTGAAAATATATTGCTTTCTAAATTCAATTTTTTCTAATTAATAACGAAAATCCTTTTGTGAAAACAACTTATGTTTTTGCGACGAACGTCATTTTTGTAATAAGACCCAAAAAGCGTTTAAAAAAAAATTCTTCCCAGGATTTGCCATAAATTTGCTGCTTCCCCTGAATAACCAAGTAAGCAAATATATCGAAGAAAAGAAGACGCCTGTTAATTATACAGACGCCTGATAATTTCTTAAGATGCTACCCTAATCTTAACAGTACTAGCGGTGAAAATATATTGCTTTCTGAATTCAATTTTTTCTAATTAATAACGAAAATCCTTTTGTGAGAACAACTTATGTTTTTGCGACGAACGTCATTTTTGTAATAAGACCCAAAAAGCGTTTCAAAAAAAATTCTTCCCTGGATTTGCCATAAATTTGCTGCTTACGCTGAACAGCCAAGTATTCAAATTTATCGAAGAAAAGAAAACGACTGTAAGGGTATTTTAGTCCTTTACGTACACGTAAAGGAACTAAAAGCTTCCCAAAAAAAGATAATTTTCTAAAACGGTGTACATTTCAACTTGACTCAGAAACACTACCCTTTAATACCATGAATCGTGCATCAAAAACTCCGGTTTGCTACAGAATTAATTACAGAATAGGACGTTAGCCCAATAAGTTTTATCAAACAGTCCATAGCGTTAAACTGTAATTAAGGAGCGACTCAGCTCAATTGTAACCGAAACCCAAAAATGGAATTTAGATAACAATTGATAAGAATTGGGGTTTTATGTAGATTAATCAAAAAAACTTTTTCCACAAAATAAGTTTTTCAAAGAAAAGTAAAGAACTCCATTAAACAAAAAAATGAGCAAAAATAAAATCAAATAATCTACCAAGCTCGAGACTACCACAAATCAGCATCGATAAATAAATGAAACCTAAAACGAACAGAAATTGCAATAAATAACCGAGTCAAACTCAAACGAGCAGAAATTAACATAAGTTGGGCACAAAACCCCTATGCCTTCCCAAGGCCAGAACAAAACTTGCACTTTACTGAAAAAAAATATAAATGTTTTTACTCTTATAACTTTAATAAATCAAATAATTTTAACATTTCGATTACTAAATATCAGTATATGTATATTAAACTGACAATGAACATTCATTTGTATTTTTTCAGTAAAGTGCAAATTTTATTCTGGCCTTGGGAAGGCACAGGGGTTTTGCGCCCAACTTATGTTAATTTCTGCTCGTTTTGGGTTTCATTCATTTATCGATGCTGATTTGTGGTAGTTTCGAGCTTGGTAGATTATTTGATTTTATTTTTGCTCATTTTTTTGTTTAATGGAGTTCTTTACTTTTATTTGAAAATCTTATTTTGTGGAAAAAGTTTTTTTAATTAATTTCTGTTCGTTTGATATTGACATAGTCTTTTCAGGGAAAAAGAAAACAACACTTTAAATCTTTTCGTTTTTTAAGACTTTATAGTTTGGCCTACTATTTGTATGCTGGAGAAAAATTTTCAGCAATTTTTAACAACATACACCATTTTAGAAATCTGGACGCAAATAGTGCTGTTTAACTTAGTTTCATACCTCTTCTAGTTGACCTGAAATGGAAAACTTGATACCATTCGCAAAAAAATCTGTTTACTTTCTTTGATAGCTTGGATACACTTATACTATTTTGATTTAGTTAAATTTTAAGAGCAGAAGTAGCCTCGAAAGTTTGAACGTAATACACTCAGTCGTTCTTGGGATACTGCTGAGATGCCTTATTGGGAATTAGCACTATCACAGTGCATTTTGATTTAATCTGAAGGCAACATTTAGTTTTTAAACATAATGGGCCAATGGGAGGGTGGGAGTGGAAGGGGGATTAGTTGCCCTCCAATCACTTTCGACTGTTAAAAAGGACATCAACCCTTTCTATTTTCAATTGAATGAGCCCCTTTCGAAGTTCCCACGACAACTCCTTCGATACGAAGTGCCCTTGTCTAAACAACAACTACAACAAAAAATATTACTAATCACTTTCGACTATTAAAAAGAACACTAGCCTTTGAATTTCCAATCGAATTAGCCTTTTTTTGAAGTTTCTACGACAACAGCTTCTATAAAAACCTTATATGCGCCCAGGGCATAACTTAAAACCCTTGCCCTGAGAGTTGTGGGGGAGTGTCCTTCTCAAAAACATATTTTCTATCTGAAAATCAACTAGCCTACGCTAAACAAAATGGCTATCTCAAAATTTGGATTGGATGTGTTTGGGTGAATGATGGACGTTGGGGGGGGGGGGCTAGTTGCTCTCCAATCAGTTTCGACTATCAAAAAGTTCACTAGCCCTTTGAATTTCCAATCAAATGAGCCCCTTTTTAAGTTACTATGACAAAGCCTTCTATAAAAACCTTATATACCCCAGGACAAAACTTAAAACCCTTGCCCTGAAGGTTGTTGGGGAGTGTCCTCCTCAAAAACATATTTTCTATCTGGCAATCAACTACACTGAAAAAAATGGCTATATCAAAATTTTGATTGGATATTTTTGGAGGTATGATGGGCATGGGGGAGGGGCTAGTTCCCCTCCAATCACTTTCGACTATTAAGAAGGGAACTAGCCCTTTGAATTTCCAATCGAACGAGCCTGTTTTGAAGTTTCTACGACAACGTCTTCTTATAAATCGTTATATGCCCCCAAGGCATAACTTAAAACCCTTGCCCTGAGGGTTGTGGGGGAGTGTCCTCTGGGGGAGTGTCCTCCTATAAAACATATTTTCTATCTGGAAATCAACAAGCTTACGCTGGACAAAATGGCTGTCTCAAAATTCTGATAGGATGTGTTTGGGGGAATTATGGGCGTGGGGGTCTAGTTGCCCTCCAATCACTTTCAACTATTAAAAAAGGCACTAGCCCTTTCAATTCCCAATCGAATGAGCCTGTTTTGAAGTTTTTACGATAACGCCTTCTATAAAACCTTATATGCCCCCACGGCATAACTTAAAACCTTTGCCCTGAGGGTTATGGGGGAGTGTCCTCCTCAAAAACATATCTTCTATATGGAAATCAACTACGCTGAACAAAATGGCTATCTCACAATTTTGATTGGACGTGTTTGGGGGAATGATGGGCGTGGGGGGGGGGCTAGTTGCCCTCCAATCCCTTTCGACTTTGAAAAGGGTACTAGCCCTTTGAATTTCCAATCTAATGAGCCTGTTTTGAAGTTTCTACGACAACGCCTTCTATAAGAAATCTTATATGCCCCCAGTTCGTAGCTTAAAACCTTTGCCCTGAGGGTTGTGGGGGAGTGTCCTCCTCAAAAACATATCTTCTATCTGGAAATCAACTAAGCTGAAAAAATGGCTATCTCACAATTTTGATTGGACGTGTTTGGGGGAATGATGGGTGTAGGGTGGGGGGGGGCTAGTTGCCCTCCAATCACTTTCGACTATTAGAAAGGGCACTAGCCCTTTGAATTTCCCATCGAATGAGCCTATTTTGAAGTTTCTACGACAACGCCTTCAATATAAACCTTATATGCCCCCAGGGCTTAACTTAAAACCCTTGCCCTGAGGGTTGTGGGGGAGTGTCCTCCTCAAAAACATATTTTCTATCTGGAAATCAACTACGCTGAACAAAATGGCTATCTCACAATTTTAATTGGATGTGTTTGGGGGAATGATGGGCATGGGGGGGATAGCTGCCCTCCAGTCACTTTCAACTATTAAAAAGGGCACTAGCCCTTTGAATTACCATTCGAATGAACCTGTTTTGAAGTTTTTACGACAACGCCTTCTATAAAAACCTTATATACCCCCAGGGCATAACTTAAAACCCTTGCCCTGAGGGTTGTGGGGGAGTGTCCTTCTCAAAAACACATTTTCTATCTGGAAATCAACTACGCTGAACAAAATGGCTATCTCGAAATTTGGATTGGATGTGTTTGGGGGAATGACTAGGTGTGAGGGGGGCTAGTTGCCCTCCAATCACTTTCGACCATTAAAAAGGGCACTAGAGCTCTCGATTTCTAATCGAATGAGCCCCTTTTGAAGTCTCTATGATGACTCCTTCTATATGAAGTGCCCTGCTTTAAAGGAAAAAAAATAAACTGCACATTGTCAACATTGATCTTATATGCCCTCAGGGCATAACTTAAAACCCTTGCCCTGAGGGTTGTGGGGGAGTGTCCTCCTCGAAAAGATATTTTCTATCTGGAAATCAACTACGCTGAACAAAATGGCTATGTCAAAATTTTGATTGGATGTGTCTGGGGGAATAACGGGCGTGTGGGGGGGGGGCTAGTTGCCCTCCAATCACTTTTGAATAATAAAAAGGGCACTAGCCACTCCAATTTCCAATTGAATGAGCCCTTTT
Organism: Artemia sinica; assembly: GCA_027921565.1. Taxonomy (NCBI): domain Eukaryota; kingdom Metazoa; phylum Arthropoda; class Branchiopoda; order Anostraca; family Artemiidae; genus Artemia; species Artemia sinica. The sequence continues at coordinate 34,030,907 of CM051270.1, forward strand.
CGAAGTTTCTACGACAACTCCTTCGATACGAAGTGCCCGGGTATGGAGAAAAAAAAAGAAAAACAAAAAACAACACATTGTGCCCACATCGTTCTTTACTTAGGCAGCGCTAGCGCGCTGCCTATGATTGCAAATATATAAATTTCATTACGTTTAATGGTTTGCGTGTAACTGAACCACCGTGTAACTGAATCACAAGCAACTAAACCCCTGTAACTGAACCACCGTGTAACTGAACCACCGTGTAATTAAACCACCGTGCAACTGAACACCCGTATCACTGAACCCCCGTGCAACTTAACGCTCGTTTAACTGAACCACCGGCCAACTGAACCCCATTTAACTAAACCCTCGTGTAACTATACCCCCGTGCAACTCAACTATATTTAACTGATCCCCCATTTAACTAAACCCCCATGTAACTAAACCCCCGTGTAACTGAACCCCCGTGCAACTGAACCACCGTACAACTGAACCACCGTGCAACTGAACCACCGTGCGACTGAACCACCGTGCAACTGAAACACCGTGCAACTGAACCACCATGTAACTAAACCATCGTGCAACTGAACCCTCGTGTAACAGAACCATCGTGCAACTGAACCACTGCAGCGAAGCAGTTAATTAACCCTTTTCAAACCAAAGGATAAACAACTACGAGCGTAGAAAATGACCACAAAATGAAAACAACAAAATAAGCAAAGTTGTAAAAAAAAATTACAGTATGTAGACGGTGAGAGCCGCCGTTTAACCCCCCTCCCCCCCCGAAAAAATATTCCTTGAGGAAAATACCCCACGGAAAATAATACCTCACGGAATATACCCCCCTCGCCGAAAATACCTACCCGTGGAAAATCCCCCCCCCCCCCCCAAAAAAAAACCTCTTGCGGTTGGCCAGTCTCCAATTGCGTTTGGCTTATAAAAAGAGACTAGAAATGCCTCGGGATTATCAAACAATTTCTACCTCCATCCTCCTGTCGTCTCTCCCTTAGAGCTAATTCTGTATTTATTTGAAGACTCAATGAGAACTGAGATTTTTTGGCATCAAAATGCACCCTTTGAGGTATCTCCCTCTTTTCCTAGCTACAAAACAATCAGATAACCCCATTGCAGAAGTTTCAGTTCCTTTTGAAGTTTTTTATTTGTCTATTGCTTACAGATAGTATTTGTCATTGGGAAGCATACGGAAATTTTGTGTGTGGGGGTTTTCTGGAGGATGTTTTATGAGTAGAAAGTTTTTGCACGGAGGGGGACAAGATTTACACGTAAATTCATCTTTTCCACTTCCCTTAGAACTTCTCAATTAAACTAAAAAATAACACGACTCAAAGAAGATTTTTAAATTTTGAAAACCATAATCTCCGCGAGGGGGTATTTTTCAGGTGATGAGGGTTCCAGGGGTGGAGAAGGGGAAGTTTTCCGTGGGGGAGAGGGGTAAAGGCTTTGACCCGTAGAAAGTCACAGGGTGAAGGGAACCCCCAGTAACAGACATAAAAAAGAGAAATAAATCTGGATTTAAGAGTTTATGACGTCCGATTTTCTTGTTTTTGTGACAACAAAACAGAGTATTTTTATAAATCGTCTTGACAGTAATTTATATAAAGACTTAAAAAAGCAAACAATTCCAACAAGGTTGAACATGTAAAGATTCTAACTTGTGTTTTACCCAATGTAAGTACGGTGGTTGAGTTGCACGAGGGTTCAGTTACACGAGGGTTCAGTTGCACGGTGGTTCAATTGCACGGTGGTTCAGTTGCACGGTGGTTCAGTTGCACGGTGGCTCAGTTGTACGGTAGTTCACTTGCACGGGGGTTGAGTTACATGGTGGTTCAGTTACAGGGGGGTTTAGTTAAATGGGGTTGAGTTGAACGGGGGTTGAGTTGCACGAGGGTTCAGGTAAAGGAGGTTCAGTTGCATGAGGGTTCAGTAGCACGAGGGTTCAGTTGCACGGGGGTTCAGTTGCACGGTCGTTCAATTGCACCGTGGTTCAGTTGTACGGTGGTTCCGTTGCATGGTGGTTCAGTTACAATAGAACCACGTTTAATATCTACCCACCAAAGGTTCCAAGCATCAGAAGAAAAAGGGATTTTGATGGATTAAGGGATTTTCAAAACAGGGAGCATGATTTTCGAAAAAGGGAGAAACACCCCCCAAAAAGTCAACAAATCTTAATGTAAATCAGACCTTCAGATTCAGCGTATCAGAAAACGTCATTGTGGGGGTTATGATCTCCTATCTGCACAAATGTGGAATTGTATGTTTTTGCCAGAAGACTGGTCACGGATGCGTTTCTATTGGTTGTTTCTTTGTTCTAGTGTCCTTTTCAAGAGACCGTAAAGATTGGAGGGCAACTAAACCTCCTCCCAAGACCTAATTTGTCTCTTATTTTGTTTTTGAATGTTATGATTTGAGATCAATTTGACAAAAAAAAATTATCTCCTTCAACTACCTACAAACGTATAATACAAAAGTAGATTTAATGTTAAGACCTTTAAACGACGAAGTGACGATTTTGCCTAGGGGCCATTCAGATCAGAGAGAGAAGACATTCTGATTCAGAGAGAGAGAAGACAGTCTGACAGGGTTGCCACCGGTGACACTTTAGTGTCACTTTTGACACTTTTTTTTAATGACACTTTTCGGGACACCTGACACTATTAGTACACTTTTTAGCAAAAGTGGCACTTTTTTTGCTAAGTAGCACTATTTTACAAAAAAAGAATTTCCCCAGACAAAAAACCAGAAGGAAGACTGTCAATGTAGATATGTATCGATATCCTTTTTCTGTCAGTTAAGATTATTATCTTAACTCCGTGCGAGGCAACATTGGATGCAAGAATCTTTCTGTGCGGTGAAAAACGTAAACGTGTTTGTCTCTATCTGTGTGTGAGAAATTTTTTATTCTTGTTCTTATTACTGATAAGCGAAGATCACCCAGTGATCTTCGGCACGTGGTGGAGAAGCCTTCAATGTGGTGGAGAAGCCTTCAAATGTTTTCAGTTGTTTAGTTCAACTATTTTGTGTTGTTGCAATAATTTGTAGGCTCATAGATGATAAGTCAGTCAAGTGGTTTGCAATTCTTGAGTGGGTAATTCAATTTTTATGTTTTATTAGTTGAGGGTTGACTACAATTCAAAGAAGAAAAGAGCAAGAAAGGCTAAGAGTGTATTTTTGCGCCATTATATTAATAGGTGCTACTATGTTAACCAGTCACTGGGCCAGTGACTGCTTAACTTTACGCGTCTTTTGATCGATTTCCGTGACTGGAGCTCTTGAAACCCAGTGACTGAAAAGCTCACTGGCGACATCACACAACGACTCAGCAACGCAAAAAACATCCACTAAGCTGACTGGTATCCCACAAGAATATCTAGTGACCTCTTCAGTGACTGGGCCAGTGACGAAAAATGCGCTCTAACATTTCCGTTCATATTTTTCATATTTTTTCTTTGAACTCTTTGCAATGGACAAATGTCATACATAACCATCATACTAAAAACAAAAGTGATACCAAAACTTCCATTATCTTAAATCCTATGCAATCTTTAGTAAAATCACAACCTAATTTCACTTTTTTTTTCTGACTTAAATTTATGTTAAATCATTACATTAATTGAATTTGGGCGCCCTTCCTCATTTTAGTTATTTCGTTCCCACTAATTTTTGATTGTGAATGTGCTTTCACGCTGATACTCTAAATACTTATTTTTTATTATAAAGGTGCTTTCATATTGATACTTAAAATGCTAGTTGACTGTTCCTATGCCCTAGTCCCTGGAGACATCTTAAAGAAAAATTTACTGGGAGTGGCGAGAGTTCTCGTGAAACTTATTCTATTCAGGTTGTGATAAACAGATTACATGATATAGCTATCTTATTGTTTTTCCACTAGTTTTTTCCAAATAAATTATTTGAAAGAGTTAGTCTCTGAACCACTTAAAGTTGTGTTTATCTTAGGGTCATCAATTGCTACGATCTATGTTCGTGGCATTCTCTTCAGCATTTTCGGAGAAAAGAAAAGTTTCAAGTACCTTAATGCACTGTTATAATCCAGATAGTCCTTTTTATGGAAAAACTGGATGAAAAACTCTCAATGTAGACGAGTATTGCTGTTCCTTTTTTTTCCGTTTTCTCAAAAGAAAAAAACTGAAGATTTTTCTTCTTTTCTTTTTCCGCTCCTTTTTCACGCTATGAACAAAGACTGCTAAAAAAAAAAAGAGAAGAACGAACTCCGTGGGACGAGTTCCCATTTTATACAGTAAGCACCATTTGTGTTTTAGCTGGTTTTCAGGAGGGGGGCTGGAAAATTGACAAGAGTGGAAGTGCTGCGCAAAGCCGGAAATCAGCACCAACTAAGTAAAATCAAAATTTCTTTTTTATAGTTGATAGATGGCATTAGATTTGAGATTTCAGGTTGGCGAATTTAAAGATACGGGAAACCACGCGGGGGTGATCCCAAGTGGATTGGCCAATATTTTCAATTTGAAAAGCTTGTTGATACGAGCGCGAGCGACGCGAAGCGTTGCGAGTGGCAAAATTTTGGGAAATGACACTTTTTGTACAAAATTGACACTATTTTGCCACCCAAAGTGGCACCATAAAGACTGGCTGAGTGGCAGCCCTGCAGTCTGATTGTGATGGTAAGTATTCAGTTTAGTTTATTAATATTGATAACTTGTGTTTTATGTTTCCCAAAATGTTTAAGATAGTATATTTTAATAAATAAAAAAGAGTTTGGTAAAATTCTACGGCACTGTTCTATTAGTTATAAACCATGCAAGAAATGAAGTTCGGTTAATGTTAATGAAATAAAACAAAATAGGATAAGAAAATAATAGTTTAGAAATGAAATTCGGTTATATATTTGCACATTAGAGGGGGATTGGGGGGTCAAGCATAGCATATATTAAATACCTAACAAAACATAGGTACCTTTTTTCCCCCTAAACCCTAAAAAACAATAGTTTAAATATTGTAAACCCAATAACAAACCACTCTTTACAATTCATTTCTTTATTGAAAGAAACCCGTTTCGAAAGAAACCCGCATATTCCCTATATAATATAGCGCGTGTGTTCCGGATAGTGCATAAGTACCAAAGTATGTTCCGGGAAGGTATTTTGAAGTATCTACCTCTACTCCTTCTCCCTCTAGATGGTCCTTAAATTTGCCTACATGACAGGTCTATACTTATTGAAATTTTGACAAAACAACATTTTACCTTAATTTTCAGTTATCAGTTTATTTTTCTCAAGATTTAGTTCCGAAAATGGAATGCCTGTTATTTGGGTAGAGTTTTAAGCCATATCAATGTTTTTTTCTTCAAAATTTAGGAAATGTGTTTGCATATCTTTAAAACCTTATAAATTGGGATTGAGCAAATTTGTGAAGCTGAAAACAATTTTGTTGTACTTCATCTAAGCAGAAGATCTATTTTACAAGGTTTCAATTTTATAACCCAGAGATTTGATGAGGCGGCGAACAAGAGATTTGATGAATAAGTCAAAAGTATTCAGAAAATACAGGATTCGTGGCATTATTATTGCAAATGTTCAGCTCTAGAGGTAGAAAAAAAGGGGGACGTCTTTCTTTGATTTGTGCCTGGATTTGATTTCATCTTCATTTCAGGTCCGTGTGTCACTGTTTTCCTGACTGGAAGATATTTCTTACTCAAGTGTCTTCTGTCGGCCTGCTACTACGCCACTGATTTACTGATTTCCACCATTAAAAAATTCAGCCGTTAAGAGGTGTCATATTATGTGGGAGAAATTTTTGTTGTAATTTTCTGTTCTTATAAAATAAATGAGATTAGTTTTTGGCATTTATTGATGCTTCATAAAGAAGAAAGGGAAACTGAATCCTGAGATCTAAATATTAGACGGTAGACCTAGGAAATTGAACAACGCTAGTGATGGAAATCCAATAAAAGAACGGGAAATCCAGCAAACAAGATGGAAATCCAATAAGGATCTTAAAATCCAACATGTTGTTTTGTCAAAAATTTGAAAATCCAATTCGGGTATGGTAATTCAACATTTTTGTTTCTCAGCAAATGAGAAATTCAATAATGACCATGGAATTCCAAAATGGTCTCTAACATTAAATTTCTGCCGTTGAAATTCAAATTTTGTTGTTGACAAACATTACAAACAATCTTTGTTGAATCTCAAACAATTATTTTTTACATTGTGGGGCTATTGGGCTAGCAGAACTTATAAAAGTGATGTTACATACGTGTTATATGCGCTCTTATATACTTTTTTTTTCAATTTTTACGTTCGTAACTGTGATATAAAACTTATGGTGCCACTTCTTACGTTGAACAGCTCTGAAGTAAAAACAGGTATCATTGTAATAGTTGTGTTCCAGAACCCTCAATTGGAGGTTCGCAAGAGCCCCTCCCACACACTCCCCTCCCAGCCCCCTTAGTTAGTTTCATAAATCATCTGCTCATCACTAAGTTACTGAAACATTAGCAGGCTACCACACCGTCGTAGATAGATGTCTAATGGCTCAATTATAAGCTATTGCTTATATTTACTATGTTTTTAAAGATTCTATCATCTATTAGATTTCAAAGATTTTAATGTTAACTAGTTTCTTAGGAGAAATTGCAATGAACTCTTTGTCATGGTTGAAGCATTAGCTGCAACATAGTAAAGAGCAAACCAGGCACGGAAAAAGGCACTTTTTATGCCGTTCCTCGAGGGGTGGGACTAGCGGGCTACTTAAAACGAACATACATTATTCCGTATAAATAAAAAAGATCGTGGCAGCGTTTTTTTCTGCATTAAATTTTAATCAAAAACGAACAAAAATTAATTTAGAAAAACAAAGTTTTTCCGAGGGAAATAAAGAGTGAAGTTTAAACCTAAAACGGACAAAAATTATTACTTCAGAGCCTATTTAATATATATTAATATAACTAGTACAACTAAACCAACTAATTATGTTTCCCTATGCTTTTATGATTATACAAAACTAGCGCTTTACTGAAAACACAAAATAATATAGTAGTTTTGGTACAGTAAAAGCAAACCAATCAAGGACACTTTTTATAGAATCAAAATATTATCAGTCTTTTTTTTGGATCAATCCCTTTTAAGATAAAGCAACAATCCATTTTAGGATTTTCTTTTTTTTTCGTTTAATTTGGTATCTTACTTACTTACTTACTTAAAGCTCTTGCTCGGCAGCGTCACCAGCGTAGAGGGAACCAGTCGTCAGCGCCGTCAGTCTTCTCCAGAGTGGTCGGTTCAGGGCGAGGGTTGTCGCTTCAGCCGGGTTGATGTTTCTGGCGGCGAGCTGATCACGGATGACGTCCGCCCATCTGGTGCATGGTCTTCCCCTAGGACGCCTCCAGCCGTTTGCAGCTGGGTTGAAATCGAAGATGAGCCGGGCGGGTGTTTGGGCAGGCAGACGGAGAAGATGACCATACCAACGCAGCGAGCGAGACTCAAGCTGCTCGGACAGGGGTGGGAGTTTGAAGGACCTGAGGATTTCCTAATTTCGTACCCTGTCAGACCATCGGGAGCGTTCGATTTTTCGGAGGTGTTTCGTCTGGGTGGCATCTACCTTCAGCGTCTGTGTCTGAGTCATCGACCAAGTCTCGGCAGAATAGAGCATAACGCTGGCAACCAAAGCAGAATATATTCGTGCTTTGGTGAGGCGGCTGATCTGGGGTTTATGGAAGACTGTTTTTAGAAGGCGACCGAAGACAGAGTTTGCTTTTGCCGCTCTTGCTGATATTTCGGCATCTAGGCTTCCGTTTGAGCAGACAATTGAACCAAGGTAGGTAAACTGCTTGACTACCTCTACAGTTTGGCCACAAATTTCCACAGATGACAGGGGGTTGGACGGAGTTTTCTCAACGGGCATTATCTTGGTCTTCGACCAATTTATTTTCAGACCGAGTTTCTCAGCGGCAGAGGCCAGTGTTTCCAGTGTAGTTTTGAGGTCACTAATGTTTTCGCATATTAGCGCCAAGTCGTCGGCAAAGTCGACGTCTGAAAGAACTCGTCCAGCAAAGCCTATGCCAAACGGCCACACCTGCTGTGTTTTATTCAGGATGTGGTCAATTACACAGTTAAAGAGCTCAGGTGCAGTGGCACATCCTGGTCGGACACCATTTTTAATTTTGAAATATCCAGAAGGCCGTCCATTTGCGATCACCGCACTTTCAGTGTTATTATACAGCTCTTTGAGAAGACGGACGATTTTCGTGGGTACGCCAGCCGACTGGAGGATTGGCTATAGTGACTGCCTATCTACAGTGTCGAACGCAGATCGAAAATCGACAAAGGCAATATACGCCTTCCTCTTATATTCCAGAGTTTTCTCTACTAGCTGTCTAATCGTATGGATTTGCTCGGTGGTGGACCTGCCTGGCATGAAGCCAGCTTGCTGGGGGTGATGGAGGGCATGGAGGTAGCTTGTTGCCCGTTTGAGAAGCAGCATAGCGAAGAGCTTTCCAGGAACTGAGAGTAAAGTTATGCCACGATAATTGCTACATTCTGCTTTGCTCCCCTTCCTCTTGTAGATTGGTACAAGTAGGCCCTTCTTCCAGTCTGAGGGGATTTTTTCAGAGTGCCATACAAGGTTAAACAGCATTTGTAGCCAGAGGATCCTGGCTGGACCCCCATTTTTAAGGAATTCCGATGTTAGGCCACATATTCCTGGCGCTTTGTTATTATTTAGCTTACGGGTGGCAGCTTTTATCTCCTCCGCTGTAAATTCAGCGGTATAGGTGTGGTGGATCTGAGTTGAGCAGTTTCTCAAAGTGGTCCTCTCACTGGCGGAGGCATTGTGATTGGTCGTAGATATTCTCACCGCTAGCGCTTCGAAGGTATGGCGTAGTTTGAGTGTGCTGACCTGACAGCTCACGAAGAATCTTGTAGGTGGCTCCACTGTCCTTTTTCTTGGCGGCCTCTTGCAGTTCGGATGCCTTGCTGTCAATAAAAGCCTTGCGGTCTTTATGCAACATGGAATTGCGCTCTTTGTTTAGCAGTCTGTATGTAGTCTTGTCCCCACGAAGACGTGCTTCTCGCCTGAGCTCTATGATGGCAAGGGAGTGATTACTGATCCAGTCCTTTTTCTTCCGTTGCCTCATTCCAACAACTTCAGTTGCTGCCGCAAGAGTGTTCTCTTTGAAGGACTTCCATGCAACTTCACTATCATCGCATTGGCCGAGGACCTCAAATCTGTTGGATATCTCCACATGGTACCGCTCAGGCAGAGCGGGGTCCTGTTGGATGCGACCGGCATCAATTTTCCGAGAAGACTGGATGTTCTTCATAGCTTTGAGGCGGAGCTTAATTTTGGCTGCTACCAGCCGGTGGTCGGTGTTCCCGAGCTTAGCGCCACGGTAGGTGCGGCAATTCTGGACAGACGACAGCCATCGTCGACGTATGATGATGTAGTCGAGCATCTTTTTTGTTGATCCATCATTGCTATACCAGGTGTACTTGGCTATATTTGGTCTCTGGAACCATGTGTTCGCAATCGTTAGATTGTGGGCCAGACAACAATTCAGCAGCCTCTCTCCATTATCGTTTAGGCTATCCACTGTAACAGGTCCAACAGCGAGATCCAACAGGCCTGATTCATTTGAAACACTTGCATTCAAGTCTCCTAGGAGGAGGAGGTAGTCATGGGGAGGTACAGAAGATAGTTCAGAACTAAGCAGATTATAGAAATCGTCTTTGTCTTCTTCATCAGCGTCGTTTGCGGGGGCATAGCACGTAATGACTGTTATTTTGCCGTGCTTCCCATCCAGTCTTGCGGTCAGGAGTCTAGGCGATACTGGTTTGAATGACAGGAGGGCCCTACGTGCAGCACTGTTCAGTACTAGGCCAACGCCTCCTCTTCTTTGGCTACCGCCAGACCACAGCAATGTGCGTCCTTCACCTATGTCCTCTTCACCATGTCCAGGGAGGTGTGTTTCGGTGACTCCAGCTATTGTGACTTTATATTTTTTTAGTTCTTTTGCTAAAAGAAGCTTCGAACCGGGTTGGTTCAGCGTCAGGACGTTTCAGGTGGCCACATTGGTGCCACCTTGGTCAACGATATTCAGAGGGGATCGTCCTTGGGCGGTCTGGGGTCGAGGTGAGATTTGAGAAGACATATCCGAGGCTGAACTATATCTGATTCCATTCGTAGCAATAAGGGTTTCAGGAGGAGGGCTGCCAACCCAACCGTCCCTAGGTGCATTTGGTTCCCCGGTGGCTAGCCGGATATCCAAAGGCACGTGAAGGGTCGTTCATCATGCGCCAAATTGCATGGGAACTATCTCCGGACGAGCACCACTACCAAGTTCGAAGTAAGGCCATCTTGATAGTATTAGGACTATAGACTAGCTTTAGAATTTGTATCATAGCTTGAAATTCACTCTTGTATAGAGATAAATAATCGGACTTCTAGAGTCCATATCATGTCTTGTTTGATCTTCTTTTTAAGTGATACTATAGGGTATTCCTTACTATTAAAAAAAATCTAAAAAAGCTGGTGAGAGCAAAATGCTGCTTGATAAATCAATCCAATATTTCTGTACGCGGTTCAATTACTTCGCGGCTATTTAAAAAATATTTAGTTTTACGCTTATGTTTTTAAGACAATTTTAAATTGCATACCGAAAGTTACTAATGTCACAACTAATGTAAGACTGAAAAACTTTATAGATTCATTTAGTATTGTCAGGCTACAAATACACTTTTGACTCTTAAATCAATAATCCTGTTTTTTATACTTGACTTTTGTGTTTTCAGTAAAGTGCTATTTTTGTATAATCATAAAAGCATAGGGAAACATAATTAGTTGGTTTATTTGTACTAGTTTTTTTTTTACTTACAAACGGGTTATAATAAATAAATAAAAAAACTTCCCATTTAAAAAACCCAATTCAATGCATTACTGCATGCCGGACAAAAACCCAAAAAAAGAAAAATACTTAAAAAAAATATATATACATATATATATAATATTGTCTTTTATATTTTTCTTTAATATATATTTTCTTTAATATAATATTTTCTTTAATACATATTAATATATATTAAATAGGCTGTGAAATAATAATTTTGGTCCGTTTTAAGTTTAAACTTCGCTTTTTACTTCCCTAGAAAAAACTTTGTTATTTTTAAATCAATACTTAATATACATCTTCAGTCTACCAAAGTTTAGGACACTTCTTCCTTCCTAAAAACATTGATAACTTTGCTCTGCTTTTATTTTTCTAATTACAGCCTCTCTAAACCCCAAGCTGGGCTATTTAAAAACTATTAAAACGCTAATACAATTACCAAAGTCAAATAACAACAATAATTCAACAAATAAAAGTTTAAATTTTTTTAAGGGACTATACCATAGAGAAATTAAAACCATTAAAATGGTCTTCGCTCTTGGCCACCTACAGCCAATGATGTATGCATGATGGAAGTCCATGATCCCCCAGAAGTATGTAGTGTTTTAACAAGTGCGTTATAAATACAAAATGAAACTTGGTATTTAACTCTTTCGAGTAACCTATATAGAAGGTTAAAATATAAAATTACTAAATAGACGAAGAAAGAAAATTTGCTGAAATGCACATTTTCTAATTGCCATAAATTAATTTTTCAAGAAACTGCATAAATATACACGAATTATGTTCGTAGTTAAGCAAAACCAACCCCTCCCAACCCTTATACCCACAAATTTTGAGTCTTGACCATCTTTAAAATGAGTCTTGGACACACCCATGTTTACAACAATTTTTAAATTCGTAAATTTTAAAGTGGCAAAATTAAGACAAAATTGTAGCAAAAAAAAAAAAAAAAAAAAAAAAATGTTTATTCCTATAGAGTCTTCTTAATGAGAAACAAAAACAAAATTTAAAAATTCATATTCTTTGCATTTTATAGTCGAAGTAAAATTCCAAGAAACACTATAATACTTAAATATATGAGTAGGCAAGGAAATGACCAAAATTACTCCTGAAAATCATAAGAAATATCTGGAGTGAGGGAGGGGTTTGGAACAGGAGAACCCACTGCATAAGTGTAATCTGCTGCCTCACTTGAAGATGGTTTAACTGATCTTACCGTAATGTTTAGGATTGGCAAGTGGAGCGACTAGTGCTAGACATTTGGCAGCTTCAGGATCTGTTAATAGCAGCATTGTTGCAACATGACCTCCATACTCTTGACCTAAGACCGCTATCTTATCCCTGTCAACATATTCCAAGTTTTCTTTTAAGTACCTAGAAGGAACGAACTTGAAAAAGATTTTACATATTGTTTAGTTCCGCATTAAAATTTTTAAAGTTGGCAAGCAGATCAATAAAAAAATCAATGAAAAATAAAAGGATGCTGCCAGTCGATTTAAAAATTAAAGACAGTTCAATGATTGCGTTTCGTTGAGCGCATAAACAAATAATCGTTTTCACCCAATAACAAGCCCAATTGAAAAACTGAGAATGATGGGCAGCAGCCATTCACAATCCCCATCATTTACGCTTTTGTTTACTCAAAAGACTCATAATCTGGCTTATATTCTAGGATTGAAATTTTAAATTAAAAATAAGTATTGCAGAAATAGTCCGAAACTACACGAGGAGATAATTCATTCCTCACATTTGATCCACTCTGTCTGAGAGTCATCTTTATCAGATATTTGAAAAAAAGGACCTAAAATGTGGAATTTTTATGGCCCCATTAAAATTATCTAATATAGACCCCCCCCCCCCAAAAGTTAGGGCTACATAGCGATTTTCGACAGTTTTACACGGATTGACTGTCTCAGGGTTTTCGTTCAATAGCAGTTTAGCTTCATTCAGACATTGTTGATTGGCAGTGCAAAATGGCCAAAAAACTGCACTTCATTACGGTGCTACATCTTGTGCTGCGTACCAAGTGTCTCCCTAGGTATAGGATTGAAACCACTGCTCCAGGTTCTCAGATCTGTGTGAACTTGATGGCATAATTGTTGTTACAACAGCAACTGTAACTTAGTAGATAGTAAATTACGTCCCGTAGTAACTGAAACTTGACTTTCAAACAGACTTTCAAAGGAACGGTCAAGTGAGAACATTTTCTAATTGACACTGACCTGGAAATCGTAACCTTCATGTGTAGTCAATAGACTAGACATATATAGTTATTAATTAAAAAAAACTTTCCAAAAAATAAGTTTTTCAAAGAAAAGTAAAGGCCATTTTATACTTAAGTTCAGGAGATACAAATACCTGATAAAATTCAAATTCAAAACGACAAGAAATTACTATTAAAGAATAAATGAAACCCAAAACGAACAGAAATTAAATAAACAATCATAGCAAAAAACATACAAGTAATAATATAAATGAATAAATAGACCTTAAAGCGAGTAATGCTTAGATGAATATGAAAATTAAGCTTAGAACGAAAGAAAATATTTTGCTATTAAGTATAAATGAAACTTAAAACGACCAGAAATTAAATAAACAATCAATGCGAACAAACATACAATATATATTAATGCAAATGAATAAATAAATCTTAAAACGAGTGAAACTTGAATTGAATATGCAAATCAAGTTTGAATCGAATAAAAATAACTACAAGCAGGAGTTTGGGTATCGCCTCAGTGCAGAAGTCTAAGACCTACAACGTCATTGACGCCTTACTGAAAACTATATGAGTCTTGAACAGTCCTGGAAAGTATAAACAAAATCAAATTGAATATTAGATATATAATGATATTAATTGTTGAAAGATCCATCAGTTCAAGATTTTTTTTTCACTGTCATTTTTATTTTCATTTTAAATGCTGTAAGAACTGGAAAAGAATAAATTTGTAATATACGAGTAATTCGTTTTCAGTGAAGCGCCAATGACGCAGAAGGCTTTAGGTTTTTACAGTTAAAGAAGGGGGCAGTATCCAAATTTTGTTTGCAGTGAAACTATATTTGTCTTGACCAATCTTGGTTAGAACTAATAAATTAAACTAAATATTTCATGTATAACGATATTAATTGCTGAAAGCTCATTAGTTCGAAATTTTACCGTAATTTCAATATTTATTTGCACTACTAAGTTTTCAGTAAAGTGCCAATCACGCAGTAGGTTCTAGGCTTCTGCAGTGAGGTGATACCCAAACTCTTGTTTGTAGTTTTTTTATTATTCGATTCAAACTTGATTTGCATATTCAATTTAAGTTTCACTCGTTTTATGATTTATTTATTCATTTACATTAATATGTACTGTATGTTTGTTCGCATTGATTGTTTATTTAATTTATGTTTGTTTTAAGCTTCATATATACTTTAATAGGAAAATAATTTTTTTCGTTTTAAGCTTGTTTTTCATATTCAATCTAAGCATTACTCGCAGTAAGATCTATTTATTCATTTATATTATTACTTGTTGTATGTTTTTTGCTATGATTGTTTATTTAATTTCTGTTCGTTTCGGGTTTCATTTATTCTTTAATAGTAATTTCTGGTCGTTTTGAGTTTGAATTTTCACAGGTATTTGTATCTCCTGAGCTTAACTTTAAAATGGCCTTTACTTTTCTTGGAAAAACTTATTTTTCGGAAAGTTTTTTTTTTATTAATTTTCGTTCTTTTTTGATTGCAAAAAGTTTCAAGTTTTTTTGTCATGGTGGGGGGTTGCCTACTGTTCGATTATTCTTGCCTTTAAAAAACGGATCTAGAACTTCCGATTTAAATCGAATGAGGCTTTTTTCAAAATCTATACGATCACCTCTTTGATAAAAACCTTATATATGAACAATAGACAGCTTGCATAACTTGTGAACAGCGATTGACAACAATGAATGGATTGAAAAATAGCTCCAATAAGGGAGTTTAGACCAATTCACTTGCTGACACAAAGGGATCAACCTTATAATTGGATAATCATAATATATTTACTATGTGTTCTTCCCATACAAAACTTTACATTATTAAAGTCTTTGGGGTGGGGGCAGCGTAGTTGGCATAAAGAAAAAAACTTTAGCGTAGACAGTAGAAGAGGGGGAGTGTGAGGTTGGAAACTCATCCAATACGGGGTGGAACTTCTCTTATCTCCTCCGTTCCCGATTTAGGAGATTAGACAGACTCATTGGGCTGTAGAATGTTGGACCGTTTGAGTTGTGGAAGACGTTAAAATGCTCAAAAATACTTTATATTTTCAGTTATTGCAGGATTGATTTCATAGATTGTGGAATGGTGAGCCCCCCGGCCCATGATTTGGGTGAGCCTTGACTCATAATATGCAATTTATGAATTGTTCCGTGTTATGTGCATATATTACTCTATATATGTTATTTTGAGTTATACTTTTATCGCATTGCGATCATTTTTAAGCCTTGAGATAAAAACTAAAACCTTAGCATATAAAGTGGTGGGGGAAGTCTCCCCCTCACTTGCGTAATTGAGCAGCCACAGAGAAAGCAATACAAATGAAAATAATCTGTCTTTGGAAAATGTCTTTTTTTTTCAAAAGTCACATACAAAATCATCTAAAGGAACCTGAAGTGCTATCTCAGATATTTCCGTTGATTCTTTATTCCCGTTCCTTTCAGATGTAAAATTTAGAATTTTATCGAATGGGTTTAGTCGTCCCCTGCCTGAATAACTCACATTTGGAAAACCCACCCCCTGGGAAATTCCTCCCCCCTCCAAAAACATTTTCTTTTCCTGCTGATAATTCCCCCGCGTTTTTCTTATCTGACCTTTGAACTATTTCTAACAAAATGTCTATCTCAAAATTTTCATCAGTTGGGTTTTGAAAAAGAAGGGGTGGGGCGGTGGGGGGGGGGTTGGCTAGCTGCGCTCGGCTCTCTTTTGACTATTAAAAAGTGAGCCCGAACTTTCAATATCCAATCAAATAAGCCCTCTCTGAAGTTTATACGAGCATCCTTTTCATACGAACAATATATGCCCCAGGGAATAGCTTACAACGCCTGTCCCCGGGCCCTGGGAGGTTGTGACGACACCTGAGTTTTTGTTATCTGACTTTTGAGCAATTTTTAACTTAATGGCTATCTCAAACTTTTTATTGGATGCATTTGGGAAAAAGAGGGCGTGGGGGGGCTAGTTGCCCTCCAATCTCTTTTGACTCTAAAAAACTGAACTAAAACTTTCAATTTCCAATCAAATGAGCCATCTCTGAGGTTTTTACGAGCATCCCTTCAATAAGAACCATATATTCCCCCAGGGAATAACCTACAACACCTGCCCTCGGACCCTGGGGGATGTGTTGACACCTGAGTTTTTGTTATATGGTCTTTGAACTATTCAAAAAAATCTATCTCTAAGTTCTTATCGGATGGGTTTGAGAAAAAAGGGCTTGGAGGGGGGGGGGCTAGATGCCCTATAATCTCTTTTACTCTTAAAAAGTGAACTAGAACTTTCAATAAGCAATCAAATGAGCCCTCTTAGAAGTTAACACGAGCCTCCCTTCAATAGACCCATATATGCCTTCAGGGCATTACTTACACCACCTGCCCCCGGGCCCTGGGGGGTTGTATCGACACTGGAACTTTTGTTATATGATCTTTGAACTATTTTTAAGAAATATCTTATAATATTTATTGGATGCATTTGGGAAAAAAGAGTTTGGAGGGGGGGGGAAGCTGGTTACCCTTCAATATCTTTTGACGCTTAAAAAGTGAACTAGAACTTTCAATTTCCAATCAAATGAGCCCTCTATGAAGTTTATACGAGCATTCATTCCATAAGAACCATATATGCCCCCAGGGCATAACTTATAACCCTTGCCCCTGGAGACTGCGTTGGGGGAGTGTCCTGCTCAAACGCATAATTTCCAGAACTTTCAACTACGTTGAACAAAATGGGATGGGGTGTCAGTTGCCTTAGAATCACTTTCGACTATTAAAAAGGGAGCTAGCCTTTTAAATTTCCAATCGAATGAGCCCTTTCTGAAGTTTCTGTGACAACGTTGTCTATACAAAACCTTATATGCCCCCAGGGCATAATTTACAACACATGCCCTGAGGGCTTTGGGGGAGTTGTCATACTCAAAGACCTATTTTCCAGAATTTAAAACTACTTTTAATAAAATGACTATCTCAAAATTTTGATTGGATGTGTTTGGGGAAAAGGTGGGCGCGAGAGGGGGGTTAGTTGCCCTTCAATCACTTTCAACTATGAAAAAGGGCACTAGCCCTTTGAATTTCCAATTGAATGAGCCTTTTTTGAAGTTTCTACGACAACGCCTTCTATAAAAACCTTATATGCCCCCAGGGCATAACTTAAAACCCTTGCCCTGAGGGTTTTGGGGGATTTTTCTCCTCAAAAACATATTTTCTATCTGGAAATCAACTATGCTGAACAAAATGTCTATCTTAAAATTTTGATTGGATGTTTTTCGTGAGAACGATGGGCGTTGGGGGAGGCTAGTTGCCCTCCAATCACTTTCGACTATTAAAAAGGGCACTAGTCCTTTGAATTTTCAGTCGAATGAGTCCTTTTTGTAGTTTCTACAACAATGCCTTCTATAAAAACCTTATATGCCCCCAGGGCATAACTTAAAACCCTTGCCCTGAGGGTTTTGGGGGAGTGTCCTCCTCAAAAACATATTTTCTATCCGGAAATCAACTACGCTGAACAAAATGACTATCTCAAAATTTAATTGGATGTCTTTGGGGGAATGAAGGGCCTGGGGGACTATTTGCCCTCCAATCACTTTCGACTATTAAAAAGGGCATTAGAACTCTCGATTTCCAATCAAATGAGCCCTCTTTTCTGCGACGACCCCTTCTTGCGAAGTTTCTGCGACGACTCCTTCCATATAAAGTGCCTCTGGGGAAAAATAACAATAATAATATATAATAAAACATTGGAGCCGTATGGCCTTTACTATAGGCAACGCTATAGCGTTGCCTCTGACTGAATTAATATCCAGAAATAGAACAAAAACCACCTGAATCCCTTCAAACACGATATTAAATAAAAACAATGCGTACATTATTTAAATTTTTACGGTCAAGACGCCTTGAACGAAGATTTACAATTGACCATTTTCAAAAACAGGAAAAGCTTCACTTTAGCTTTGTTAATGCTGATGCGTCCCCTTTTGTGTCCTTTTCAAAACATTATAATCTTAAAACAACATTGAACAACGTTAAAACTCAAAACGAAAAAAAATTATTCCTTTATATGAGAGGGGCTACCCCTTCCTCAACCATCGCTCTTCACGCTAAAGTGTTAAAGTTCTTTTAAAATAAAATCATAAAAAAATTCTGGCCCTTGTGTTTAAGCAGTCTTTCTTATTGACTTGTGACAAAAAATCAAACTTCAGCATAAAGAACGGGGGTTGGGGAAGGGGCAACCCCCATTATATTCGGAATAATTTTTATTAGTTTTAATCTTTATTGTTGCTCCTTACTTTCCAGAAAACAGCTAAAATTCCCCCCGGAAAATTCACCAAAAACATTCCTCCCCATGAAAAATACTCCCCCTCGATTTTCTCTCCCGGAGGAAATACCCCCCGAAAATTCCTGAATATTTTCCAACAACAAATATTGGGTATGTGAGCAATGGGTAAATCGTGTAACTTACAGTCCTTTCCCCAGAGACTATGAGGATTCATGCCATCCCAAAGGCATAGATACCGGACCTTTTAACTATACGGAATAAGATGGTTATCTCAAAATTCTAATCGTATGTCTTTTGGGAAAATTAGGTCAGGGGAGAGGGGTTAGCTATCCCTCAATTATTTTGGTCACTTTAAAGAAGCACTAGAACTTCTAAATGTCGATCAAATGAGCCCTTTCCTGATCTGTTAGGATTACTGGGTCGATTCGATCACTCCTGGAAAAAAGTAAACAAATACACAGGTATCCCTGATCTTTCTTCTGGAAAGAACTCCCCATTTTTGTATATAGGAGCTTGAAACCTCTAAATGAAAGAATTACTGAATCAGATGGTGTGATTTTCATTAAGATCCTTTGACTTTTTGGGGTTGTTTTCCCCTTTTTCGGAAAACGAGCAAATTTTCTCAGACTCGTAGCTTTTGATGGGTAAGTTTAAGCTGAATGAACTTTCTATATTTTAACTCAGCATAAAAGCCAATTCTTGTGATATATCTATTATTATTGAAATTGTGTAATTTAGAGTTTCTGTTGCAACTGAGCCAACTCGTTACCACGAACTGTTTGATATAGCATTAAATAAAAGTTTCACTTTTGACCTCCTTCAAAAATTAGCAGAAATGTATCCCGTAAGGCAATTATCGATATGAATTCAGTAAGGCTAATGCGCTAAGTTCCGTGGGGTCGAAGGTATATCTATCTTATTAGACACAAAGGAAAGAAATATACCATTTGATTGCCAACTTAATTTTCTTTTCAAACAACATGTCTAATCACTGCTATTGCTAGCCGGACCAATGTATATTTATCATTTCTTGTATTAGGGGGTAGCCCCCCTCCTTAGTACCTCGCTCTCCACGCTAAAGTTCCTTATCATAGGAAGCGCGCTAGCGCTGCCTAAGTAAAGAAAGATATGGTTACAATGTGTTTTTTTTTTCTTCTTCTTTCTTCGACAGGCATTTCGTATGGAAGGAGTTGTCGTAGAAACTTCAAAAGGGATTCATTCGAATGGAAATTGGGTTGGCTAGTGCCCTTTTTAATAGTCGAAAGTGATTGGAGGGCAACTAGCCACCCCAACGCCCATAATTCCCCCAACACATCCAATCAAAATTTTGAGATGGCCAGTTTGTTCAGCGTAGTTGATTTCCGGATAGAAAATATCTTTTTGAGGAGGACACTCCCCAGAACCCTTGAGGCAAGGGTTTTAAGTTATGCCCTGAGGGAATATAAGAACAATGTTGGCACAATGTACCATATATTATTTTTTTACTTTAAAGCAGGGCACTTCATATGGAAGAGGTCTCGTAGAGACTTCAAAAGGGGCTCATTCAATTGGAAATCGAGAGTTCTAGGGCCCTTTTTAGTAGTCAAAAGTGATTGGAGGGCAACTAGCCCCCCTACGACCATCATTCCCCCAAACACATAAATTGAAATTTCGAGATAGCCATTTTGTTCAGCGTAGTTGATTTCCAGATAGAACCTGTGTTTCTGAGGAGGTTACTCCCCCATAATCCTTAGGGCAAGGGTTTTAAGTTTTGCCCTGGGGGCATATAAGGTTTTTATAGAAGGCGTTGTCGTGGAAACTTCAAAACAGGCTTATTCGATTGGAAATTCGAAGGGCTAGTACCCTTTTTAATAATCAAAAGTCATTGGAGGGAAACTAGCCCCCCCCCCACGCCCATCATTCCCCAAACACATTCCTCCAAACACAGGTCTGTTAGGGTGGTTGTCAAGGGTTTTAAGTTATGCCCTGAGGGAATATAAGAACAATGTTGGCACAATGTACCATATATTATTTTCTACTTTAAAGAAGGGCACTTCATATGGAAGGTGTCGTCGTAGAGACTTAAAAAGGGGCTCATTCGATTGGAAACCGAGAGTTCCTTTTTAATAGTCGAAAGTGATTGGAGGGCAACTAGCCCCCCCCCACGGCCATCATTTCCCCAAACACATCCAATCAAAATTTTGAGAGAGCCATTTTGTTCAACGTAGTTGATTTCCAAATAGAACCTGTGTTTTTGAGGAGGTTACTCCCCACAATCCTCAGGGCAAGGGTTTTAAGTTATGCCCTGGGGGCATATAAGGTTTTTATAGAAGGCATTGTCGTAGAAACTTCAAAACAGGCTTATTCGATTGGAAATTCGAAGGGCTAGTACCCTTTTTAATAATCGAAAGTGATTGGAGGGCAACTAGCCCCCCCCACGCCCATCATTCCCCAAAACACATCCAATCAAAATTTTGAGAGAGCCATTTTGTTCAACGTAGTTGATATCCAGATAGAACCTGTGTTTTTGAGGAGGTTACTCCCCCCAATCCTCAGGGCAAGGGTTTTAAGTTATGCCCTGGGGCATGTAAGGTTTTTATAGAAGGCGTTGTCGTAGAAACTTCAAAACAGGCTTATTCGATTGGAAATTCGAAGGGCTAGTACCCTTTTTAATAATCGAAAGTGATTGGAGGGCAACTAGCCCCCCCCCACGCCCATCCTTCCCCAAAACACATCCAATCAAAATTTTGAGATAGCCATTTATTTCAACGTAGTTGATTTCCAGATAGAAAATATGTTTTTGAGGAGGACACTCCCCCAAAACCCTCGAGGCAAGGGGGTTTTAAGTTACGCCCTGAGGGAATATAAGAACAGTTTTTGCACAATGTACCATATATTTTTTTTTACTTTAGAGCAGGACACTTCATATGGAAGGGGTCGCCGTAGAGACGTCGTAGAAGAGCATCGCCATGTGTGAAAAAGTATGTTTTGACCAAGATGGGCCCAGGATTGCAAGAAGCCTCCATTCAACTGGAGGTCCCAGGGACTTCTTGCTGTCCGGTTCTAAGCCGGCTTAAGCGCTTCATGTAGACTTGGAAAGATCTGTCAGTCCCCGTCCTGTACTGGCTCTTGGACAATTGCTTTTCCTAATGCCAAAATAATTTCAATGATTTAAAAAATATGAAAATTCCAACTTGGGATGTTACGACGTTAGATTTGTTTTTTTAGGAAAGATTTGTTTTTTGAGGAAGAATTAGTGACAGTACTAAAAGCATTAGAAAATGATAAAGTCCCAGGTGATGATAGTGTGGGAAATGAGTTTTTAAATATGGTGGTTGTGAGGTTAGAAATAATTTACCGAAGGTTATGAATATGGTTTTTAAAAAAAGGGGGAAGTACCAAGCGATTTTTGGAAAACTCTAACTAATTCTCTCCGTGAAAGGTGATGAGAGTGAGTGTGGTTATTATAGAGGCATTAGCCTCTCTATGAAGCAAATTACTTAGTAGGATTATACTTTTTAGACTTAAAGATGTTTAGATAAAATTTTAAGAAAAAATCAGTGTGGCTTTAGGAAGGGTAGAGGATCCGTCGACCAAATTTTCAATCTTAGCTTAATAGTTCGGAGGTCAAGTCATCAAAATCCTTTAGTCCTCGGTTTTATATGTTATGAGCAAGCGTTAGATTCAGCTGATAGAAGAGTTCTAGTGAAGGTCCAGTCCTTGTGTGATACACCAGATTAATGCATTAGCGCTATGTACGAGAATAACATTGCTGCGGTTAAGGTAGGAAAAGAAGTTAGTAGCTGGTTTCGTATTAAATCAGAAGTTACGCAGGGTTCCGTTCTATCCCCATTTATTTGGATTAATTTAAAAAACTTTTCCAAAAAAACAAGGTTTTCAAAGAAAAGTAAAGAGCTACATTAAGCTAAAAATAAGCAGAAATGAAGTTAAATAATCTTCTAAGTGCAAAACTACCCCAAATTATTATAAATAAATAAATGAAACTCAAAACGAACATAAATTACAACAAATAACCGAGTCAAAGTCAAAACGAGTGAAAATTAACATGAGCTGGTCTGAAAAACCCCATGCCTTCTCAAGACCAGAACATAATTGGCACTTAAGTGAAAAAAAAACAAATGACCGTAGATTTTCGGTTTAATATATATATATATATATATATATATATATATATATATATATATATATATATATATATATATATATTATATATATATATATATATATATATATATATATATATATATATATATATATATATAATATATATATATATATATATATATATATATATATATATATATATATATATATATATATATATATATATATATATATATATAAATATTTATTCCTTAAAGTATTTATAATTTTCATTTATTAAAGTAAAAAAAGTGAAAACATTTAATATGTATTTTGTTTTCAGTAAAATGCAAATTGTGCTCAATCTCTTATTTCTTATGATGTATTTTTGTTTTGTAAGAAGTATTTTGTAAGAAGAATTTGTGATTTATTAGGATGTATTTTTGTTTTGTAAGAATTATTTTTGTTTTGCATGAAGTATTTTGTTTTTAATAAGTATTTTGTATTTTGTAAGAACAGTTTGTGATTATTTAGGATGTATTAATGTTTTGTAAGAATTATTTTTTTCGTAAGAAGTATTTTATATTTTCTAATAAGAATTTCTGATTTCTTAGGATGTATTTTTGTTTTATAATGGCTTTTATGTGTGATAATGGCTGTCATTGGGTGCGGGAGGTCCAGTCATAAAGTGGCACGGTGGCGTGAATTGACGTGGTGTATCACCTTGAGGGTGGCTTGTGAAACACGAATGGATTTAGAGAATATTCTTAACAGGGAAATACCTGAAAAATGTCTTAGGTTTAATAAGGGGTGCCTGATGGTGTCGTGAGCCATCCTTAGTTCCTTAGAATTATTTTTGTTTTGCATGAAGTATTTTGTTTTTAATAAGTTTTTTGTGTTTTGTAAGAACAAGTTTGTGATTATTTAGGATGTATTAATGTTTTGTAAGAATTATTTTTTTCGTAATAAGTATTTTATATTTTCTAATAAGAATTTCTGATTTCTTAGGATGTATTTTTGTTTTATAATGGTTTTTATGTGTGATAATGGCTGTCAATGTGTGCGGGTTGTCCAGTAATAAAGTAGCACGGTGGCGTGAATTGACGTGGTGTATCACGTTGAGGGTGGATTGCGAAACACAAATGGAATTAGAGCATATTTTTAACAGGAAATACCTGAAAAATGTCTTAGGAATAATAAGGGGTGCCAGAGGGTGTCGTGAGCCATCCTTAGTTGCCATCCATGCCAGGGTGGCTTGAATTGCCTTGGACTAACACGCAAAGGGTGGCTTACGAAAAAATGAACTAATGCATATCAAGCATATTTTTATCATGACAATATCTGAAAAATGCCTTTGGAATGATGAAGGGTGCCAGAAGGTGTTTTGTGTCATCCACAGTTTGCCACGGTGACGTGAATTGGCTTGGAATAACACGTTCTACAGCTTAAAGTTAAGGTGGAAGGTGTTAAAAGAATCTTTTCAGCAGAGGGGGGACTGAAATCTAACACTCATTCAAAGAAACGAAGCATTTTCATTATGAAACCTCACAAATATATCTTAATATGGCTTAAATTTACCTCTAATAACAGCGCTCCTCCTCTGGAATTGCTTTCTAGATTTGGCCAGTCACATAGCCTATTGTCA
Organism: Artemia sinica; assembly: GCA_027921565.1. NCBI lineage: Eukaryota > Metazoa > Arthropoda > Branchiopoda > Anostraca > Artemiidae > Artemia > Artemia sinica. The sequence goes on from CM051270.1 coordinate 34,054,993, forward strand.
CGGAGGTGTGAATATGCATAGTCGTGGTTCAAAGAAACGTGGTATTTTCATTAAAACCTCTCAGAAATAACCGAAGGCAAAAATGTATCTCTTTTTTCACTTTTGCGTGTTTCTTTTTTCAATATTTGATTTTGCTCCTATCAAGATTTAAACTAATGGGATGCAAGAGGCAGGTGCATTTGATAGATCAAAAATCAATAGCACTGGGATGCTTGTACGCTCTCATTCTCCATTCAATGGAGGGGAAAACTCTTTCAAATTCTAATGCAGACGAAAATCTTTGGAATATAAAGGTCCTTGAACAAACTGTCTTGAAAGAAAATGAAATCTAAAATAAATCACCTGGAAATAGAAAACTCCTCGAAAGAAAATGAAATCCTGAAGAAAAACACATTGAAAGAAAAAAACACCTTGAATGAAAATGGAATCATGAAGAAAAATTAAATCCTAAAGAAAAAATCATTACGTAACACCCCACGTGTGCCCTGTCATTACGTAACATCTCACGTGTGTGCTTACATTACATAATTTACACGTTTGCACCGTCATTACGTAACACCCACGTATGTGTCCTCCTCAGTTACAAGCGGGGATTCTCCATTGGGCTTCTGAAATCTAGCATGTCACGCGAGATAACGTCATTCCAAATAAATATACCAAGTTACGTAAGACTATGTCACCCCCAATAAATCTATCAAGTCACGCAAGATTGCATCATCCATCAACACAAGCAAACGTTCCTTATTATGTAACCTACACCTGCATAGGTAAAAAACCTCTATTACGTAACAACCAAAAGTAAACAAAACCCTTATTACATAACAGCCAAAAGTAAACAAACTCTTTTACGTAACAACAAATAGTAAACACTCTCTATTACGTAATATACATGGTAAAAAAAACTATTATGTAACAAGCATCTGCTGCCCGTCGTCGGAATTGTGGAATAGGGATGTCACGGGAAAGGTGGGATATGGGTCTCATGGAATGGTGGGATATGGATGTCATGGGAATGATAGGTATAGGTGTCGTGGAATAGTGGGATATTGGTGTCGTGGATTGTTGGGATATGACTGTCGTGGGAATGGTGCGATATGGCTGTCATGGGAATGGTTGTACATAACTGTCGTGGGAATTTCGGGATACGGGTGTCATGGGAATGGTAGGACATGTCTGTCATGGGAATAGTGGGATATGGTTGTCATGGGAATGGTGGGATATGACTGTCATGGGATCTTAAAAGCCTATACTACTGGCCTTATTGGAAAAACGGTCAGACATTGTGAAAAAAGTTTTTTCAACTGAAAGTAAGGAGCAACATTGAGATTTAAACTGAACCAAAATTATTTCGTATATCGGAGGTTTGCCCCCTCCTCAACATCTCGATCTTTACGCTAAAGACTGTCTTTTTGTCCTTATTATTTAAGAAATACTCCTGAAACGCAAGGGCCGTTTAAGTAGAATGAGAAGCTCTCTTAAAAGTAATTAATTTAAAAAACTTTTTCCACAAAATAAGTTTTTAAAAGAAAAGTAAAGAACTCCATTAAACAAAAAATGATCAAAAACAAAATCAAATAATCTACCAAGCGTGAAAATACCACAAATCAGCATCGATAAATAAATGAAACCCAAAACGAACAGAAATCACTATAATCAACCGAATCAAAGTCAAAACTAGCAGAAATTAACATAAGTTGGGGGCAAAACCCCTATGCCTTCCCAAGGCCAGAACAAAATTTACACTTTACTGAACAATTATAAATGTTTTTACTTTTCTAACTTTAATAAATCAAATAATTTTAACATTTTGATTACCAAATATCAGTATGTGTATATTAAACTGACAATGCACATTCACTTGTATTTTTTCAGTAAAGTGCAAATTTTGTTCTGGCCTTGGGAAGGCATAGGGGTTTTGCGCCCAACTTATGTTAATTTCTAATCGTTTTGACTTTGACTCGGTTAATTATTGTAATTTCTGTTCGTTTTGGGTTTCATTTATTTATCGATGCTGATTTGTGGTAGTTTCACGCTTGGTAGATTATTTGATTTTATTTTTGCTCATTTTTTGTTTAACGGAATTCTTTACTTTTCTTTGAAAAACTTACTTTGTGGAAAAACATTTTTTAAGTAATTTCTGTTCGTTTTATATTGACATAGTCTTTTCATGGAAAAAGAAAAAAATACTTTAAATCTTTTCGTATTTTAAGACTTTGTAGTTTGGCCGGCTATTTGTATGCTGGAGAAAAGTTTTCAGCAATTTTTAACAACATACACCCTTTTAAAAATCTGGACAGAAATAGTACTGTTTAATTTAGTTTCATACATCCTCTAGTTGACCTGAAATGGAAAACTTGATACCATTCGCAAAAAAAATCTGTTTACTTACTTTGATAGCTTGGATAAACTTACGCTATTTGGATTTGGTTAAATTTTAAGAGCAGAAATGGGAGGGTTGGCGTGGGAGGATTGGCGTGGGAGGGTGGGTGTAGAAGGGGGATTAGTTGCCCTCCAATAACTTTCGACTATTAAAAAGGGCAACAGCCCTTTCTATTTTCAATCGAAGGAGCCCTTTTCGAAGTTTCCACGACAACTCCTTCGATACAAAGTGCCCTGGTTTAAACAACAACAGCAACACAAAATAATACATTATACCCACTAGGATCTTTACTATAAAAATGTCAAGCCTTCCAATCACTTTCAACTATTAAAAAGGGCACTAGGCATTTCGATTTCCAATCGAATGAGCCCTTTTGGAAACGACAACGCTTTCTATAAACACTTTATATACCCCCAGGGCATAAATTACAACCCTTAACCTAAGGTCTGTTAGGGTAGTTGTCAAGGGTTTTAAGTTATGCCCTGAGGGAATATAAGAACAATGTTGGCACAATGTACCATATATTATTTTTTTACTTTAAAGAAGGGCACTTCATATGGAAGGGGTCGTCGTAGAGGCTTCAAAAGGGGCTCATTCGATTGGAAATCGAGAGTTCTAGGGCCCTTTTTAATAGTCGAAAGTGATTGGAGGGCAACTAGCCCCCCCCACGCCCATCATTCCCCCAAACACATCCAATCAAAATTTCAAGATGGCCATTTTGTTCAGCTTAGTTGATTTCAAGATAGAACCTGTGTTTTTGAGGAGGTTACTCCCTCACAATCCTCAGGGCAAGAGTTTAAAGTTATGCCATGGAGGCATATAAGGTTTTTTATAGAAGGCGTTGTCGTAGAAACTTCAAAAGAGGCTTATTCGATTGGAAATTCAAAGGGCTAGTACATTTTTTAATAATTGAAAGGGATTGGAGGGCAACTAGCCCCCCCCCACACCCATCATTCCCCCAAACACATCCAATCCAAATTTGGAGATAGCCTTTTTGTTCAGCGTAGTTGATTTCCCGATAGAAAATATGCTTTTGAGCAGGACACTCCCCCACTACCCTCAGGGCAAGGGTTTTAAGTTATGCCCGGGGGGTATATAAGGTTTTTATAGAAGACATTTTCGTGGAAACCTCAAAAAAGGCTCATTTGATTGGAAATTCAAAGGGCTAGTGCCCGTTTTAATAGTCCAAAGTGATTGGAGGGCAGCTAGTCCCCCCCACGCCCATCGTTTCTCCAAACACATCCAATCAAAATTTTGAGATTGCCATTCTGTTCAGCGTAGTTGGTTTCCAGATAGAAAATATGGGTTTAAGGAGGACACTCCCCCAAAACCGTCGGGGAAAGGATTTTAAGCTATGCCCTTGGGGCATATAAGGTTTTTATAGAAGGCGTTGTCGTAGAAACTTCAAAATATACTCATTCGATTGGAAATTCAAAGGGCTAGTGCCCTTTTTAATAGTCGAAAGTGATTGGAGGGCAACTAGCCCCCCCCCCCCCACGTCCATTATTTACCCAAACACATCCAATAAAAATTTTGAGATAGCCATTTAGTTAAGCGTAGTTTGAACCCTTTTGAAGTCTCTACGATGACCCCTTCCATTTGAAGTGCCCTGCTCTAAAGTAAAAAAATAATATATGGTACATTGTGCCAACATTGTTCTTATATTCCCTCAGGGCATAACTTAAAAACCCTTGCCTCGAGGGTTGTGGGGGAGTGTCAATATCAACAATAATCAACCGAGTCAAAGTCAAAACTAGCAGAAATCAACTGACAGAAATAATCAACCGAGTCAAACTAGTCAAAACTAGAAGTTGGGGGCAAAACCCCTATGCCTTCCCAAGGCCAGAACAAAATTTACTTTACTGAACAATTATAAATGTTTTTACTTTTCTAACTTTAATAAATCAAATAATTTTAACATTTTGATTACTGTATATCAGTATGTGTATATTAAACTGACAATGCACATTCACTTGTATTTTTTCAGTAAAGTGCAAATTTTGTTCTGGCCTTGGGAAGGCATAGGGGGTTTTGCGCCCAACTTATGTTAATTTCTAATCGTTTTGACTTTGACTCGGTTAATTATTGTAATTTCTGTTCGTTTTGGGTTTCATTCATTTATCGATGCTGATTTGTGGTAGTTTCACGCTTGGTAGATTATTTGATTTTATATTTGCTCATTTTTTGTTTAACCCTTTCAGTCACCATGTTCTCACATGAGAACATCACAGCTTCGCTTGGTCTTCTTGGACCCTGTAGGTGGCAGTGATACTCGAGTATGCGCTCCATAATAATAAGTAATGCGAAAAGACACTGGCGAAGTTTCAAACCGATGATGCTAAATTCTGATTTTAGCAGTATTTTGAAGTTGTTGCACATCCGTACTCGAAAGAATGGATCTACCAGGTATGTTTTCATGCATTTTTTTTACCAGATTTACCATGAAAATACGCGAAAAAAGGGGGTTCATTTGTCCTTTTCAGTTAGTTACCCCATCTATTAAAAAAGTTTACCTCGCTAGTGCGTTGGATAGATGCCGCAGATTTTTTCGAAGTAGCGTGTTCTTGGGTAAGGACAGTGTGACTTGATACTAACTTTTCTAGTTCAATAGCAGCATATATGGTACAGTCAGAGGAACATACTTTTGGTAGTATTATTTGAAAACATCAGTGATAACTTTTTCCTGTCAAGTCGCTATTCTGGAAAAGCGACTCACTATCTTCTTTTCCAGGTCCATCCAATGATCGACCACGTCGAGTTCGTCACGCTGACATACTGAATGTCTTGGACGCGATCGACTCAGACCTTTCAGAGTTATCGGACCTACCAAACTCAGATGACGAAGGTGAAGATTGGGCGTCAGTAAATCTATCGCAGCCACACGATACGGATGAAGATTCATTATCGGAAGTTGAGGATGATGAGCCGCTCCTCCCCCCGCCTCCGAAAAATCGAAAACGCAGACTCGTATGGAAGAATGCGATCTTCTCGAAAGTTATCAACAATGCCGACCCGGCGCCGCCGCCACTTGGTCCCGAGGAGCCTATAGACTACTTCAAAGAATATTTTGATAGTGAATTTATGAGTTAGCCGCCGAGATGACCAATCTTTATTCTGTACAGAAAACCGGCTCAAGTTTGGGTACAACAGCCTCTGAAATAAGAAGGTTCATAGGTATTCATATAGCGATGAGTGCTTTTAAATTCCCAAGGTATCGCATGTACTGGGGTAGTCGGACTCGGATACCTCTAATAGCAGACGCCATGAACTTCAATAGGTTTTCGCGTCTCCGAAATTTGTTTCATCTGGTAGATATCCTCTCTAAAGACCCGGAGAACACCGATCGCGTATGGAAGGTTCGTCCGGTTATAGACCGGGTCCTGAAAAAGACAGAAAGCATCGTACCTTCTGAGTATGTATCAGTCGACGAGCAAATGGTGCCGTACACCGGTGCATTGGACATAAAACAGTATATCAGGGGGAAGCCAACACCGTGGGGCATAAAAATCTTTATGCTTTGTAACAGTAACGGCATCATACTCACTTTTGATGTTTACCAGGGTAAGAAAACTATCCTGACGGAAGAGCAGAAGCAGTTCGGACTGGGACCTGGAATGGTACTAGCTCTTGCTGGTCGCGTCCAGCTTCGCCCGCATACGAAAATATTCTTTGACAACTTTTTTACGAGTATTCCGCTCCTTGAAGAGCTTGAACGGAAAAGTATGTATGGCACCGGCACGATCAGAGCGAATAGAGTTCTTGGCGCAAAGTTGGAATCTGATACGTCTCTGAAAAAGAAAGGAAGGGGGGCGTTCCACGAGCTAGTGAGTGGAGAAGTATGTCTGATCAAGTGGATGGACTGTAGATCGGTGATAGTCGCTTCTAACATGATTGGAAGCGGCAACGTAAAAAACGTGATGAAGTGGTGTAAGAAAACGAAGACAGAGGTACAAGTGACGCAGCCGGAAGCTATTGCGGCTTATAACCTGAGTATGGGTGGGGTTGATAAGCTTGACCAGATGGTATCCTACTATAGGACCCTCATTCGATCAAAAAAATGGACTTTGAGACTCGTATTCCATTTGATCGATCTTGCTGTAGTCAACAGTTGGCTTGAATATGTCGAGATTTGCAAGGCACAGAATATGAGACAAAAGAACATTGTCGATTCGTTCACCTTCCGACTCGACATAGCAGAGACTCTCATTATGTCTGAAGACACTCCTAGAAGAAGAGGCCGACCCAGATCTCTTCCTTCAAGCGAAGAGGAGGAGAGTGATGAAGAAGACTCGGTTGCCGAAAATCGTAGGAAACGAAAACTCAAATTTCGTAGGCCCTGCTCCGCCGTGAAGAAAGATTCCTTTGCTCATTGGCCAGAAAAATTTGCCACCCAAAACAGGTGTAAAAATGCCCCCTGTATCATGAAGACTAGGTTCATGTGTACCAAGTGCAACGTCCCACTTTGCCTGGAAGAATCGCGAAACTGTTTCGCACAGTTTCACAAACCTAAAGAAACGTAAAAGGATCATTGTCAATTCAGTTTCTCGTTTTTTGTACTATATTTGAAGTCTCAGTTTTTCATTGGTTTTATACTGTATTTGAATAAATTTGGTCACACTGTCCTTGCTCAAGTACATGGTGGAAAAGAAAGAAGACGTTCAGAAAAAAATCTGAAAAAATTCCTGGTAAGTACTTATCCATCACATGGTTGACTTTCGCTACTCTCATAATTTTGACCTTCCAGGCTAAAATTCGTGACTGAAAGGGTTAATGGAGCTCTTTACTTTTCTTTGAAAAACTTATTTTGTGGAAAAAGTTTTTTAAATTAATTACTTTTAAGAGAGCTTCTCATTCTAATTAAACGGCCCTTGCGTTTCAGGTGTTGTTTTTAAATAATCAGGACAAAAAGTCAGTCTTTAGCGTAAAAATCGAGATGTTGAGGAGGGGGCAAACCTCCAATATACGAAATACTTTTGGTTCAGTTTAAATCTCAATGTCGCTCCTTACTTTCAGTTGAAAAAACTTTTTTTTTACAATGTCTGACCGTTTTTCCAGTAAGGCCAGTAGTATAGGCTTTTAAGATCCCATGACAGCAATATCCCACCATTCCCATGACAACCATATCCCACTATTCCCATGAAAGACATGTCCTACCATTCCCATGACACCCGTATCGCACCATTCCCACGACAGTTATGTACAACCATTCTCACGACAGCCATATCCCATTATTCCCACGACAGTCATATCCCACCAATCCACGACACCAATATCCCACTATTCCACGACACCTATACCCACCATTCCCATGACATCCATATCCCACCATTCCACGACACCCATATCCCACCTTTCCCGTGACATCCCTATTCCACAATTCCGACGACGGGCAGCAGATGCTTGTTACATAATAAGTTTTTTTTTACCATGTATGTTACGTAATAGAGTGTTTACTATTTGTTGTTACGTAATAGAGTTTGTTTACTTTTGGTTGTTATGTAATAAGGGTTTTGTTTACTTTTGGTTGTTACGTAATAGAGGTTTTTTTTAATTATGCAGGTGGAGGTTACGTAATAAAGAATGTTTACTTGTGTTGATGGATGGTGCAATCTTGCGTGACTTGATGGATTTATTGGGGGTTACGTAGTCTTACGTAACTTGGTATATTTATTGGGAATGACGTTATCTCGCGTGAAATGCTAGATTTCAGAAGCCCAATGGAGAATCCCCGCTTGTCACTGAGGAGGACATATACGTGGGTGTTACGCAATGACGGTGCAAACGTGTAAATTAAGTAATGTAAGCACACACGTGAGATGTTACGTAATGACAGGGCACACGTGGGGTGTTACGTAATAAGGATGCACACATGTGTATTACATGATACTTTAAGAGATTTTTCTTCAGGATTTAATTTTTCTTCATGATTCCATTTTCTTTCAAGGTGTTTTTTTTTCTTTCAATTTGTTTTTCTTCAGGATTTCATTTTCTTTCGAGGTGTTTTTTATTTCAAGGCGATTTATTTTAGATTTCATTTTCTTTCAAGACAGTTTGCTCAAGGACCTATATATTCCAAATATTTTCGTCTGCATTAGAATTTGAAAGGGATTTCCCCTCAATGGATTGGAGAATGAGAGCATACAAGCATCCCAGTGCTATTGATTTTTGATCTATCAAATGCACCTGCCTCTTGCATCCCATTAATTTAAATCTTGATACAAGCAAAATCAAATTTTGAAAAATGAAACACGCAAAAGTGAAAAAAGATACACATTTTTGCCTTCGGTTATTTCTGAGAGGTTTTAATGAAAATACCACGTTTCTTTGAACCACGACTATGCATATTCACACCTCCGGGACAATAGGCTATGTGGCTGGCCTAATCTAGAAAGCAATTCCAGAGGAGGAGGGTTGTTATTAGAGGTAAATTTAAGCCATATTAAGATATATTTGTGAGGTTTCATAATGAAAATGCCTCGTTTCTTTGACTGAGTGTTATATTTTAGTCCTTCCTCTGCTGAAAAGGTTCTTTTAACACCTCCCACCTTAACTTTAAGCTGTAGAACGTGTTAGTCCAAGGTAAATTACGTCACCTTGGCAAACTGTGAATGATACAAAACACCCTATGGTACCCTTCATCATTCCAAAGGCATTTCTTAGATATTTTCATGATAAAAATATACTTGAAATAGATTAGTTCATTTTTTCGTAAGCCACCCTTTACGTGTTAGTCCAAGGCAATTAATGCCACCATGGCATTGATGGCAACTAAGGATGGCTCACGACACCTTCAGGCACCCCTTATTATTCCTAAGACATTTTTCAGGTATTTCCCTGTTAAGAATATGCTCTAAGTCCATTCGTGTTTCGCAAGCCACCCTCAAGGTGATACACCACGTCTATTAATGCCACCGTGCCACTTTATGACTGGACCTCCCGCACCCAATGACAGCCATTATCACACATAAAAACCATTATAAAACAAAAATACATCCTAAGAAATCAGAAATTCTGATTAGAAAATATAAAATACTTCTTACGAAAAAAATAATTCTTACAAAACATCAACACATCCTAAATAATCACAAACTGTTCTTACAAAATACAAAATACTTATTAAAAACATAATACTTCATGCAAAACAAAAATAATTCTTACAAAACAAAAATACATCCTAATAAATCACAAATTCTTCTTACAAAATACTTCTTACAAAACAAAATACATCATAAAAAATAAGAGATTGAACACAATTTGCATTTTACTGAAAACAAAATACATATTAAATGTTTTCACTTTTTTTACTTTAATAAATAAAAATTATAAATACTGTAAGGAATAAATATTGGTATATATATATTAAACCGACATTCTACGGTCATTTATTTTTTTTTCAGTTAAGTGCCAATTATATTCTGGTCTTGAGAAGGCATGGGGTTTTTCAGACCAGCTCATGTTAATTTTCACTCGTTTTGACTTTGACTCGGTTATTTGTTGTAATTTATGTTCGTTTTGAGTTTCATTTATTTATTTATAATAATTTGTGGTAGTTTTGCACTTAGAAGATTATTTGACTTCATTTCTCCTTATTTTTAGCTTAATGGAGCTCTTTACTTTTCTTTGAAAACCTTGCTTTGTTGAAAAGTTTTTTAAATAAATCCAAATAAATGGGGATAGAACGGAACCCTGCTTAACTCCTGATTTAATACGAAACCAGCTACTAACTTCTTTTCCTACCTTAACCGCAGCAATGTTATTCTCGTACATAGCGCTAACGCATTTATCTGGTGTATCACACAAGGACTGGACCTTCACTAGAACTCTTCTATCAGCTGAATCTAACGCTTGCTCACAACATATAAAACCGAGGACTAAATGATTTTGATGACTTGACCTCCGAACTATTAAGCTAAGATTAAAAATTTGGTCGACGGATGCTCTACCCTTCCTAAAATCATACTGATTTTTTCTTAAAACTCTATCTAAAGCATCTTCAAGTCTAAAAAAGTATCATCCTACTAAGTAATTTGCTTCATAAAGAGGCTAATGCCTTTACAATAACCACACTCACTCTCATCACCTTTCACGGAGAGAATTAGTTAGAGTTTTCCCAAAATCGCTTGGTACTTCCCCCTTTTTTTAAAAACCATATTCATAACCTTCGGTAAATTATCTCTAACCTCACAACCACCATATTTAAAAACTCATTTCCCACAATATCATCACCTGGGACTTTATCATTTTCTAATGCTTTTAGTACTGTCACTAATTCTTCCTCAAAAAACAAATCTTGTTTCACATCAAAAGTGTCACAATCTTTTTATTCTTTTCTATATCTTTTCCTGTAACTCTATTATGGTTTAGCACATTCTCAAAAGACACATTCTTCCAGATTTTCGACAACATTATCCATAGCCTCCACTTCATATCGGGTTAATTCGCAATTTAATACTTTCTCCACTTTCTTTAGATTCGTCTTATTTTCATATGATCAGTCACTCAAATAATTTTTGCACAGGTCCTTCTTCCTCTCTATTAAACATAAAGCATTTTTACTGACATTTCTAGCTGCATTTCTGACTTTCTTCCCTAAAATACCATCAGCGACTTCACAAATTATTTTCCTAAGATTATTCCATCGTCCTCTGGATTGTCAAATTTTAGACTTTTAAGTTTAGTATTCAACTGCTCCTGGAAATTTTCTTTCAAATTCCCATCCTGGAGTCTACCAACGTCAAAACTTCCCTGAGAGTAGTTACCCCTCCTAATTTTCAGCTTTAAATTGACCCTAGATATTGCTAGATGGTAATCTTTACTTTTAACATCAATAACTGGCACTCGTATTTAATAAGGTTAGCTCTCTTGACATCATGTGAATACCAGGTTAATTTTGGGCCATTTTATGACCTAAAAACTTTTTTGGTTATAACTAGATTGTTATACCTACAAAACTGAAGCACTCTGAAACCATTTCTGTTTTTCCTACAGTAAATTTACATAGGCTAGGATACCATCTATCCCTATTTCTGCGGATCTGGGAATTAAAGTCCCCTAATAAAAATACCACATTTCTACCTGGTACCCTGTCTATTTGTTCCTATAGCTGTAAATAAAGTTCACCTGAGTCACTACTATCTCCATCAGTCGGTTCTACAGGGACGTATACTACTATGTATAGTGCAGGGTATCATATGACTAATACCCTGCACTTTTTAGTAATAAAACGAGTGATTAGTATTCTATTATTAATACCATCCCTGCCTAAACAAGATTAAGCCGCTTTCTTTTTCATGATGAGCCCTATTCCCTGTCTATGTACCTTATCCTTCATGCCTGAGTAAATAAATTCTATATTACATAATTTCATATTTCTTATCTGGGATGTGAGTTTCTGAAACTCCTAATGAGTCCATTTCAAAGCATCTGAATTGGTCAGTCAAAATGTCTGTACAATAATTGTTTTTTTCCACAGACACTCTCGAGCGTATTACCTCCGATTAATTATATGTTCATGCCTTTATGCTACAACGCTATTCATGGCTTTATTATGCTATTACGAGGAGGCAACCTATAATAGATAACTTAGCTAAGAAGAGGTTTCCAGCCCAAATAACCTCAAAAAAACAAACCAAACACATAAGAATTATCAATTCATCGCAATTCAGTGTAAATACTGTGTCGCAGAGATACCGGGTGCCTGACATTAGATAGCGCACCAAGGGAAGCGAAAACGCACCGGCGCATTTTCGCTATTTATTTTTGGGGTGGAGTTTGAAATTCAGGGTAAATTAGACCTTCAAGGGATGAGTGCAAAAAAAAGAAAAAAAAAAGGAATTCGGAGACTGTTACCAGATAGGCGCAAATTGTGTGACTTTTGCTTTCAGAATACTAGAACTCAAAATTGCAAGGATTCAGTCTTCATTAACAGATTTCGGCACCATATTCCGAAATCTGAAACAGTGAAGCATTTTTCGACTGATTACATGCGCTCTTGTGGTCGAAATTTTCTGTTCTCTGTCTCAGGCTTGACAAGAGTAGTAACTATCTATGGAATTTGGGTAGGCCCCCGTACCAAAGAGGTTTCTGGTAGGTATAATCTGGTTTGGTAGGTACAATCTGGTTAGGTGGGTATAATCTGGTTTGGTTCAAGTTTTTCTGACACAATTTACTGAATTTCTATTTCATGATATACAAGTTTTTTTTAGGTTAAATCCGTGTCAGAAAAACCGGTGTGTCTTTTTTAGCTGCCAATATATTCAATTATTTTTTTGTATATATTCAGGTTTCAAATTAGGATTTTCATCAGTTTGAATAGTTCATTCAACCTATCAGTACTGGTATTTTTGCGATCATTTACATAGATATGGAAAATTCTAAGCAACTTCTGGTGAGTAAAATTTTCTCATTATTATAATAAAAAGAAATTGTCTCGTCATTAAGTTAAGGAAGAATTACCTTCCCTATGTTTTTTTTTCACTGTGTTGTTACCTCTTTTAAAAAGCTTCCTTCTTTTAAATATTAAACGATCCATGTATTTCAATTTTAGTAAATATTCAAAAAAGAGAGGCATGTTCACTTTGATTTCTGGCTCGTTGTATATGAAAAATTAAAATAGAATTTGCATATTAGTTTCGGCAGGTATGAAAGGTTGCCTACCTCCTCAATATCTTGCTCTTTACACTAAAGTTCGAGGGGGGGGGCAAGATGGAACAATGCCACATTCTGTGTGTTTTTATCTTTATTTGGTGGGTATTCAAAAGCGTGGATTTCTGTTAAATAAATGATTCTTGTATGTGCGATTCAAGAGTTTCCTTTTATGGTCAAATTAAACGAGACGTATTTGATGAAAGCAAAAAGGGGATTTAACAGATGATTAAATAGCTTTATAAAAAATTTAAGACAGGGAAGAGGTCAATGTATCAATTCTAGCACGTTCATTGTAAAGTGAAAAAAAAGTATTTCTTCATTAAGGAATTTATGTATTAAGTTGGAACTTTCAGAGAGTGCTTAAAAGGGAAGGTTGAGTTGCACGAGGGTTCAGTAAAAGGGGATATAGTTACATAGGGGTCGAGGGCAATTTATCTGTAAAAGAGGGCTTATTATTTCATTACTAAATTTTTTCTTCTTTTTTTAAGGATGTTGAGCTAGATTCATGCCCTCCCTCTGAAAAGAGACCAAGACGATCAGTCATCAGATTCGCTAATTCCAATGCACGTTCGTTGGACCGGCTGGGAGTCTCTATGCATTCTAGCAAGAAATTCGAGTCAGCCTCATCTGATCAAGATGGAGGGAACACTCCTCTTCATGAATTGCCAGGGACTTCTGATGTACAAGTGCAGCCAGAACTTGTAAATGTATATATTTTTTTTCTCGTATTTTTCGAAAATCAGACAAATTTTCTCAACCGCATAACTTAAAATTGTTTCTAAACTATTCTATATTCTTTCATTAACCAAATTAACAGTATATAAAAGAATGGTTGTAACACAGAAGTACCAAATAGCTCATAAAACCTTACCTATAATTTCTCTTTTTAAACAAGATGTTTTTCTAATGCAATAATCCATTATTTCTTTAAACAAATAACTATTATTTCACAGTTGAAAATCGAACAGTTATTCTTAAAATAGGCTAGCTTTTGTGTGTATATTTAATCCGTTTATCAAATGTCCCATCGAGAAGGGTGAATTTTTAATCCTACAGGTATAAATTCGAATGCTAATCAATTGCTACAAAAGTGAGTTTATCTTCGACAAGATATTAACACGAGAAAAAAGGATTCTTAAAAGTTGTTTTCGAAAGGAATTTGAGACTGAAAATTCTAAGGTTGATATAATACACAAGTTCTATTTGAATGATATTGTGAAGTCCTCTACCCTAACTCGAAAGAGCTCCAATCCTTCTACTCCAAAGGAAGCTCCCAGACCCCAAAGGTCCCCCCTCCCTGTGTGAGCGGTACATGTGCCGCTTTTTTCCCGTATATTCGATAATTCCAATGCTTTACTACATATCAACTGAATTGTATTTTAACCCGTCAAAAAATTATGAGAAAATTAAGAATTTTTGAAGTAGAAATTCAAACATCGCATAAATTGTTTCCACAGCGCATTTTTATATGACGCTGTTTTCGCAGCACGTTATAGACTAAGGGGTTAGAAACGCAATTTCAAGCTGTAAGAATATTTCAGCGTGTGTGTGTGTGTGTGTGTGTGTGTGTGTGTGTGTGTGTGTGTGTGTGTGTGTGTGTGTGTGTGTTTGTGTGTGTGTGTGTATGTATGTGTGCGCATGTGTGCGTGTGTGTCAGTGTGCGTGTGTGTGTGTGTGTGAGTGTGTGCGTGTGTGTGTATGTGTGTGTGTGTGTGTGTGTGTGTGTGTGTGTGTGTGTGTGGCCGTCTCTGTGCGTGTGTGCGTGTGTGTGTGTGTGTGTGTGTGTGTGTTATTAACAAAATTTGTAATTTATTATACATTGTTTGATAAAAAAAAGAAAAGTGTGTTATAATTGTGATAAAACTTTCGTCAAAAAAAAAACTTAATCCATTCATTTTCTAGTTTCAGGGGGAAGCTGTGAAAACTTCTGCCTTCCCTGGTCCGGGACTTCAAAGTATCATGGGTAATTGTCCCCTCTCGCCGGATGATAGTGAAGGTACCTTATTTGATATCCCCTGGATTTTCAATTTACAGCTGAAGAAATGGACAGTCTTATGCAAATTGTTGGGCCTCATTTTTCCGGGGATACTTTTAACGATAACTTTGCTATTAGTGAACAAATAGGTACAGGACTTCAAAATAGTGCTATGTCCCCGGAATTACGTGAATTTTATTTGTTAGAATCTGCTCTAAGTCACATACAAACATACAGGGTAGATTTTAACCCTCCCGAGGAAAACGCGGGCACTATTTTAACTGACCCTGTGAAAAATATCCATAGCTATATCGACAGAATTCGAGCGCAAATTGAGATTCAGATTCAGAAATGGGGGGGTCAAGGGGGGATTAAAGCATCGGTGAATCAAAAAGTCTATTTACAAAAGGGAACATCCGGGGATATTTTTTATTTTCATTTTTCAACTGGGAATCAGACTTTTTACCCAGGTCTAAACGAATTTGAAGACAACTTTTTCAACTGGGTGAATAAACTAATTTCGACTTTGGACACGTTTAATGAGAGGGGAAGTGGTTCCACAATTTTATACATTGAACGCATGGATCTGAATCTCAGTAGATTTAAAAAAAACTTTATTTTAAGGGGAGGGCGAGGTAAAAGAATAAAATGCCATCCAGATTTGTCGGCTACGGGAGGGGTTCAAGGTTTCAATTTTGACACGGGGCTACAATGTTTTAAATATGCATTTTTAGCGGCAGCCCATAAAACATTAAACGAAGATTCAACAATGAAAAATCTCAATGGACTTGCACGTAATCGTGGAAAAAATTTCCCTAAAGTAAATTTTGACTGTTTAGAGGGGAAATATCCGGTGTCCTTTAAAGAAATAAGCATATTCGAGAAAGCAAATGAAAATCTTGGGGTGGGGGTGGTTGTTCTCCAGTATGACACTGAATTTGTAGATGGGGAAAAAAACAAATAAAAAAGGAGTTTTGTACTCAGTGAGGACACCGATGGTGGAAAATGTTAAAAATTGGGTATGGATTATTTACGAGCCTCCCAAAGATGTAAATTCTTATGGTCATTTTTTTCCCGTTACGGCAATAAGTCGACTCCTATCTCAAGGCAAGAAGAAAGGAGAATGTTTCTATTGCCCCATGTGCCTTTCCTCATTTAGATCTGAGCGAACATTCTCAGATCACATGGGGCATTGCAAAATTCATGGGAATCAAAGAATGAAATGCCGGCAGAAGGCAAAGATATTTTACAATTTAAAAATTTCCAAAATTCCCTGCTACAAGTTGATAAAATATCTTTGGATTGTGAAACAAGACTGGTTGAGGTATCAGACTCATCAAGGCCAAATATAGTCAAGGAACACAAACTAGTTGCGTGTTCCTATGCGCACGCCCGTCGTGATTCCAACAATAAAATGCAATTGGAAGAGTTTTTCTTGACTATGGATGAGGAGGGCAGTATGGAAAAGCTATTGGTATCTTTAATAAAAACCGCAAACAAGGCAATTTCACGATTACGTCATACCAACTATTCAATGACATTGTCAGATAAAGAGCAACTGGCGTTGGAAAAGGGGACAATTTGCTGGGTATGTAGGGGTGTCCAAATGATTTATATGATTTGTTAACGGTCAAGGGCATATATCCTTATGACCATTATTGTTCCATGTCGAGATTCGCCGAGGAAACTATTCCTTGTATTGAATCGTTTTACGACAGTCTTCACGATCGTAGTTGCACCCCCGAGGAATACAGTTTTGCTAAAAAAGTTTGGGCAGAGGGAGGGTGTAAAAATGGCTTTGACTACTGCAAGCTGTATTTGTCGAGTGACGTGTTAACTCTGTTAGACATTATGTGTAAAAATACGGACAAAATCTATGAGGAGTTTAATCTTGATTTGGGGTATTATTTTTCTTCGCCTCATCTAGTGATGGACCTCATCCTAAAAATTAGTGGGGAAAAAATAGGGCTAATCACTGACATTGATCAGCATCTGTTCATCGAGAGGTCAATGAGGGGGGGTTTTGTTTTTCACGGGGACCGTATCTTGGAAACTGATCCAACAGGAGAGAAGACGGGGACAAAATCGGATGCAGTTTTCCTCGATATGAATTCTCTCTACCCCTCGGCCATGTCCCATTATGCACTACCTTGCGGTGACTATAAATGGCTCAATGACCCTCAAGCTCCCCATTTCCCCAACATTGACAGTGTTGAGGAGAATGGCCCGGTTGGATGGTTTTTTGAAATTGATGGAGAGATACCAGTCGAGCTTCACGATTCAGTAAAGGATTTTGTTTTCCCGTGCATCAATAGACCTGTGACTAAGGACTCTTTGAGCCCTCGCAATAGGCGTTTAGTCGAGGTGGACGGATTGCATTGGACACCTTCAAAACAAAAACTTATTGCTGACCTTCTGCCAAAAAAAAACATAGTTGTACATCATGTAGCTTTAAAATGGATGTGCAACAACGGTTTCAACGTCACAAAGGTTCACAGAGCACTCCAGTTTAGCCAAAAACCCTATTTGAAAACGTTTGTTGACACTTTTGTCAACAAACGTTCTGCAGCGCAGACGAAAGCCGAAAAAGAAATTTATAAACTCATTTTGAATTCGGCCTTCGGCAAAATGTGTGAGAGTGTTCGTAATAGGAATCGTTGTGACGTCGTGACCGACCCCAAACAATGTGCTCGAATTATTGCCGATCCAAATTACACTTCCTTCACAATCATTGGCCCGGACATGGTACTTTTGAATAGGAAAAAAAGACGCATTGTCTTGAATAAAAATATTGCTGCAGGCAGTGCGATCTTGGAGATCTCAAAAAAGCTCATGTTGGAATTCTACTACAATGTGGCTAGGGTACAGTGGCCGGAAAAGGGGCAAGTAGAGGTCTGCTACGGGGACACGGATTCTCTACTGTTAAAAGTAAAAACCCCAAATCTAATTGATGATTTGGCGCACGGTGAAATTATCAGCTCACGGATGGACTACACCAATTGGAGTAGTCTTTACCCTGAGCTAGTGAAACGTCGGGCACCCAATCAGCTTTTATTTTTAAATCAGAAACGGGAAGCGACTTGATTTCCCGTGGTATGTTTGTAAGTCCGAAGGTGTACTTTATACAGACACACGACTAGGAAATCAAGAAACGTTGCAAAGGAGTACCCACGCGCTATGTGGATAAGAATTTCGACATGGACATTTATAGGAATTGTATTGTTGAAAATACAATTCCACGAGCCAAATTGCTGGCAATTCGTTCTCTCAAATACAGGAACTTTACTGTAAATGTAGAAAAAATTGCCATGAGTACCATTTCCGACAAGGTCTATGTTTGTCAAGACGGTGTGACCACCCTCCCCCTTGGACACTATTTAACTTCAGACCGGGCCCGAATGTGTTACCCATAGGGAAAGTCTCGGTTTAAATAAAGTCCTGTAAATTATTTCCTAAAACCTTGGGGGGGGGGCCTCGCGGCCCGGGGGGGGGGGGCGGCCGCCAGCGGGGGGGGGGGGGCGCACCGCCACTATCAAAGTTATCTTTTTTTTTACTTAGAGCAGATTTTTTTTGTAAATGTTTCATTCAAAAAAAAAGTGATATTTTTTTCAAGTGCTCTCTAATTTAATGTTGTATTTTTTTTCTCTATAAATAAACAAAAAAAAGTGTTTTTTTCTCTGTGTACCCATGTAAATGTTGTATTTTTTTATTATAAATAAATTAAAAAAAAGTGTATTTTTTCATGTTTAATGTGCTTTTTTTCAATGTATTGTTACTTTTTCTATGTATATAATAAAAGAAAATATGATTCTTTATTCGTCTTGAAGAACAGAGTAGTAGTAGTAGTAGTAGGGAAATTATTTAGTCATTAGACAATTAGGGTCTACAGTTAGTTGTCCAAGTGACTGTTGAAGGGAACATGTATCAATTTAAAACACCATTCAGATCGTTTCTGTGTGGACCGTCAATGTCGGGCAAAACAACACTCTTAACTAAAATAATTAAAAATTGCGATAAAATGTTTGTGGAAAAGCCGAAAAAAATCTACTATTGCTATAGTATTTGGCAGGAGTCATACGATAAAATAAAAGCAATTGCTGCCATGGGATTGGTGCAGATACAGTTCATACAGGGACTTGATGTTTTCAACATTATTGAACCAAACTCTTGGCTGATCATTGACGATCTGGCTGAATCTATTGAACAATGGTCCCAGCAAATGCTGCAATTGTTCACTGTTCGCTCTCATCATGAACAGATTTCCGTCACTCTGGTTCTACACAATCTCTTTCATCAGAGCAAATGTATGCGAACACTTGCTTTGAATTGCACCTACTATATCATCTACAGAGTTGTTCGTGATTCTAGCTCGCTAATAACCCTCAATAAACAGATCTATCCAGGAGCCCCCAAATTTCTGCTCTCAGCATACAATCAGGCAACTAATAAACCCCACGGCTACATCCTATTGGATCTTAATCAAAATACATCCGAGGATCTGCGTGTAGTCACAGATATTTTTGACAATGAAATTACAGTATATCTCCCTGTGAACACTAAAAAGATCTATTAGTCGCTATCATGACACTGAAGAAACTACATGAAAATAGACATTTGTTTTCAGTTCTAAGCACTTCAAAACCTCAGCTTAGAAAAGCAATACTCAAACATGGTATTGACAATGATTTCATTAATCTAATATCTGAACTTTGTTTAAATTTGACCGAGGGTAATGTTCAACTGCCAGAAGTAGTTAAGCAACAGGCAAAGCAACATCGTTCCATTGTACGTACATTGGCCTCTAAAAAGAAAGGAAAGAATTTTAAAAGCAAACGACTTCTTCAGGCGGGCGGTAACTTTTTCACACTTTTACTGCCAATAATTGCGGGACTTGTAAACAGTTTTCTCTAGAGAATGGCAAAACCCTATAAATTGACTCCAATAGAACTCGCTCTCTCAACCGTCGAACACTTTGAGAACAATCTGAGTAAATTCCTTGACAATGAAACTATTGAGGATGATAAAAAACTGCTTTTACTTCAAGATGCACTTCGCCGAGTGGACAAACACAAGTCCTATCGATCGAAGCCCAATGCTGCTGCTGATCCCAAAAAAGAATCATCTTCTCAAGAGTCTGCTGCTGCTGCTGGAACACAATTAAAGAAGGAGGAATTGGATTCAATTGTATTGAAAATTGGAAATCTAATGCCCCTCTCATATCGTGAACAAAGTAAACGACTCCTAACCTATCTCTTGGAAAGTGGTCATATTCAAGTTGAGAGCAATGGGGAAGGGATTATAATTCAGGGCAAGAGCTATAATCTACTTGATTTAATGTATGACATGGTTACAAATCGTAAAGGACTATTATCATTTGACACTCATCTATACAACTTTCTAAATACATTAAACTTCCCCAAAAGTCTTATTGGCAATAGACAAATTCTAAAAAAATTAAATGAACATGCATCATCAACAAAATTGACACCATTAAAATATGAACTTGAAGAAGAAGATTTTAAATCAATTTTGGAAAATACTAGCACACCACTGATAGCTAGACAAAAGCGAAGACGTATCAAGTCAACGTCACCACCACCAACAGCCAGTATACAAAAGGGTAGCGGACATTACACAACGTGTTTACGTTCAAAATGGTTGAAGTTCTGAAAGGTGTTTATGAAAATATTGGTGAGGCGGGGAGTTTAAGTTCCCCCGCCACTCTTTCCAAAGTCACAGGTGTTCACACTAAAAGTGTACAAGACTATCTACAAAATGAATCAAGTTACACTCTGCATAGAAATCATAGACTTCGTGCCAATCAATATCGAAAAACTAAAGCCTTTTACCCATTGCATATAATGCAAGCAGATCTCTTGACTCTAGATGAGCTTCAAAGACGTCACAATACACCGTACAAGTACATTCTACTTGCAATCAGTGTTTTTGGTCGCTATGCATATGCAATTCCATTGCGAGCAAAGAGAGGTGTTGAAGTTGCCCGGGCCATTGAAAGTATTCTCGAACAGGATTCATATAAAAAAATTCAAACGGATCGCGGTAGTGAATTTGTTAATCCCCATGTTGCAAAAGTACTAGAGAAATATAGTACACTGCTCTATCATAGTCACAGTCCTATAAAGGCTGCATTGGCCGAACGATTGATAAGAACTATTCGACTTTTAATTTCAAGATATTGTACATTGAAAAATACACCGGCTTTTATTCATGATCTAGATAAAATCATGTTGATTTATAATCAACGACCTCATCGATCATTGTCCAACTCTACACCAACGGAAGTTCATCATTCTGATCATGATACAATTGACACCTTTTTTAAACAATATTCCAATGAATCAAATGCCAAGAAGAAAAATAAATTCAATGTTGGTGATACTGTTCGAATTAATAGAACAACTAATGTTTTTGAAAAGGGGAATTACTTGTGGTCCACTGAACTTTTTAAAGTGGCAAAAATCCTAGACACTAAACCCATAACTTATCGCCTGCGTGATACCAAAGATGAAGAGATTCTCGGCGGCTTTTATGACTATGAACTGCAAAAAATTAAAAATGCTAGTGAAATCTATCAAATTGAAAAGATATTAAAGACACGTACTCGCAGGGGTAAGAAACAGTTACTTGTTCGGTGGCTAGGATACAACTCTGATTTTGATTCTTGGATCGGTGTTGAAGATATTGACAATGCCCCATGATTTCTATGTAACTTTCATGTCCAACGTTTCCGATCCTCTCTACAACGACTTGAATACGACAAGTGATTTTTGGACAAAACTCTCCCCCGCCATCAAATTTGACGGTGCATATGAAGTGGCTCTTGTCGACTGTATTCTCAAAAATACCTATGACATCCTGAGAAACGATCGTGTGTATGATATAAAAGTTATACCATTCGATTGGACACTCTTTGTCGACTATGAATGGGTTGAAGCACTTAAATCTAGTGAATATCCACATGCCAAATTGAAATATATTGAATATGATAATATGGGGGATTTGTGTCGTACAATCAATAGAAAAATCTCATATCGTAGGAATGGTACATTCCATTTTAATTATTCATTGGAACATGATAGGATTTACATTACCTCACCTGTTGACACTGAAATAATTATTCTCAATGATAATCTGAGAGATGTTCTTGGCTTTAAACAGAATATGATCAATGGGAAAAATGCTGGCACCGTTTACGGGATGAATCAAGTTATTTTTGCTGATTATCCACCTGGTTTTGCTTCGGACTCTTGCATATTTCTCTATGCATCCTTTGTGGAAACGTCGAGAGTCAGTAATTCAAATGTTCCCCTCCTACGTGTTCTTGAACGAAAAACAACTCATGAACTTGTTCATCACTATAATATAAAGCATCTTCAGTATGTTCCTGTAAACACTTCGTATTTGGAACTCTGCCAGTTAACACTAAGAAGTGAATTGGGTGATCCTCTAGCAATAACAAAAGGCTTAGCAGTGATTACATGCCATTTTCGACCCATTGTCAACGACAGCACAATCACCTAAAATGAACAATAGGAGAATTCCATTTGTCTGCCCCAATATCGATTGTTATGTTGGTGCTTTGAGTCCACGTCAATTAGGCAATGGATTGGACTACTACAAGGGTCGTACTACAATGTCTGGCTATGGTCTTGGTAGCTGGTTTGCTAGGCTATTTCGTTCTGCACTACCCCTTGCCAGAAAATATCTTGTACCTGCTGCATCAAATTTTGCTGCCTCCACACTACAGGACTGGGGGTCGGGCAAGAATTTCAAGGTGAGTGTTAAGGAAAATATTAGATCTTCAGCAAGAGCCGTTGGTGAGCAATTAAAATCTCGACAAAATGGGGAGGGATTGAAAAGGATGCGTTCGCGTCATTCACTCATCAGTCTCCACCCAGGCAGGAAGCAAAGGACATCAACAAGGACTTTGAGGAATAAAACAACGAAGGCCAATAAGAAGAAAAAGAAAAATATTGTTAGATCAAAGAAGGATTTCTTCTCTTAAGATGACTTATCTCCCCACAAGGAATCATATCCATCAATTAGTTCCTCATTGAATCTATTCAATGCTGAAAATGTTGATGTCAGTGTCAAGTATGGCTACTATGAACAATTTCACCCCCAACAACCCCTCTCGGAAATATACACTTTCAAATATTTTCCAATGAAGACTATTTCATTGATTTATCATCAACATTTATTGATTTAAATGTTGCGGTGAAGAAAAAGTCAGATAATACAACTCCAAATGCCGGCGATGGTCTCTCCTATGAAAACTGTATTCTACACAACCTATTCAAACAAATTAATGTATTTATTAATGGTACTTTGGTGAGCACTAGCAATAATTTATCAAACTATGCAAGCTACATACAATTTATGATGATGACGCCAAAGGCACACAAGGAGTTGAGAGGACAATCATTGGGCTATGAATATCGAACAGGTGTTGATACTGACGGTGAGTTGACTACTGCAGTGACCCAGGAGTATCATCTAGTTGGAAAATTAAATCATGAGATATTCAATATATCCCAATGGCTACCCCCCAATGTCAAGATTGACATAAAGTTACAGATGGCACCATCGAATTTCATTTTGAGAAAAACACTTCCTGCAGCACCCGATGCAAATGTCATTATCACATCGGCAATTTTCCACGTCCGAAAACAACAGGTTATGAGCTCTGTTGCATTGGCAGTGGAAAAGCTGAGAGCCAATGGTAACAACATTAAACTTCTTGTTCCCCATACAATCACCAATCAACGTCACATTGCCACCGGTTCTCGTAGCTATAGCGATTCATCATTTATCAATGGAGAAATCCCATCATAATTGGCTTTGGCCTTTGTGAAGAGTGGCAGTGCCGTTGGATCCTGGACTGAATCCCCCCATGATTTAAATTTTTTTGGTCTATCTAGCCTTGTGTGCAAAGTGAATGGTATTCCACTGTACACTCTATCATTTGACAAAAAATCCTATAGAACTTTGTACGAGTTGACCATGCAATCCCTAGATAATGACTCTCAACTATTTGAAAATGGAATAACCGATTCAATGTTTTCAACAAATCATGGGGTTATTGTTTTGGACTTGTCTGGCACACAGGATATGAGTATAGTACGAACTGGGAATGTACGTTTAGAGTGTACATTTGCCAATGCTCTGACTGAGAGTATCACTCTAATATCATTGAGTCAATTTGAAACCTATTGGGAAATCACACCCGACGGCAGTGTTCTACTAGACCTTGCACCATGAACACAAACCAAATAATCAATGTATTTAGTATGGATCCATACATGTCCCAGTACAAGTCCTATTGCATACCTTCGGACTTCATTGAAAAAATTCCAAGTGTTAACAATACCCTAATCATTGTTAATAGCAGTCCATCGACTTTGAAGACCGGTCATTGGCTATGCATCTTTCAAACAGCGAAGAATATTGAATTTTTTGATCCTCTTGGCCTATCGTATAAATTCTACGCTCCATACATCAGCAACTTTATTGAAAGCAGGTGGAAAACCATTATTCAAAATCAACGAAGAGTACAGGATTTAACGACTAAGACATGTGGCTTTCATGCACTACTCTTTTTCATGTTCAGATGTCGTGGCTACACCTACAAGCAGTTTCTCAACATCTACGTTGACTTACCTCAATTGAACGACTTTCTAGTGGAGAATATACTTACAAGTGTATTTAATATTGATTTTAGTGCCCTAAGAATAAAATGTTCTAAAGATGTATGTGAAACTGATTATTAATAAAAATTTATATACATGATAAAACGACTTTTCTACTCTTTAGATTTCATCCACTACTAGGTATTTGTCGACAACAACTAGTGCAGGTAGATTATCTGAATTCACAGTGTACTGATCCTGATGTACTGCAATGTCAGAGTCACATTTTCTACAGTAGAGTGTGACTTCACTCTTGTCATATCTCTTTGTATAGTCAATGATACTATTCTCATTCATTCTATAGAATTCACATGTTTCAATTTGCGTATTTGAAGCAATTTCATAAACAGTTTCCTCAAGTGTCGAATCACATTCCGTCACAGCCAAATAAAAATCAGTGGGCTTATAATCATAACACCCATTGTCTTCACAACA
Organism: Artemia sinica; assembly: GCA_027921565.1. NCBI lineage: Eukaryota > Metazoa > Arthropoda > Branchiopoda > Anostraca > Artemiidae > Artemia > Artemia sinica. The sequence continues at coordinate 34,080,140 of CM051270.1, forward strand.
ATGACGTAGAAACCATATTCTTTTGTTGTTCCAACAGTTGAATCGTTGACCCGGTTCCTCCTCCCAGAACAATCTAAAACCACGACGATACCAATCTCGTGGCAATAAACTAAAATCACGGTTAGGATTCTTTCCAATCATACCGGGATATGTGTTCTCCCACTGATTACATTTATCATAATGACAATTGGAGCATAGGTAACCTCTAGGATGAGAGTCACACACCTCTTCAAGACAGGAATTACAACCTTTAATTTGTACAGCGTATCCTCTATGCAATTTACATGGGTTGCATAATCTACACTTTTCATCATACTCATCAATCATTGTGCAATTCTCACATGATGACCAGCTGCCGAGTGAGTACATACATAATGGACATGTATGGAACATTTTGTCATGTGTTGACACTCTCACTACCACAATGAAACTGAGCTAGCAACAACAAAAATTGTCTGAGATAGAGAGAGAGAGAGGAGTAAATCATCCTTGAGCACCATCTTTCTCATGAAAAAAGTCCTAAATTTCTAAACTAATGTTTAAAAGCATATCCACAATATCATTTTGCCGTGTCGTGATCAATATATCAATAAATTGTGTAAATGCATTTGGACCACGACGTAGAAGCTTCATACAATAGTCTAATGATGGAGAATCAGTTTTCATTATATCGACAAGCATTCCCCGAGAAAATATCTTCCTTTGAATAGATAGCTCTAGAAAATTGTCATCTAGAACCAAACGTTTTTCCACAAGAACTAGATTCCTCATGATTCGCTCTTTCTCGAATCTATCCATTTTTTAGAGTCCTAACTCTCTCACTACCAACTTCAGACTAACCAGAATTTCTTTTTGTACTCTAAAAAATATACGCTAGTCTACTATAGAAAGAAAAAAATACCATTGATTTAGAAACAATTTTATTGAACATAATTACAATAATAATATTCACTGATGCATTTTGTTCTCATCAATATATTTCGATAGGACATCTAATGCTGACTGAAGTTTATTTATATGGAGAATATTCACTTTTCCAGCAAAACATAGCTGCTCCTCCTGCTTAAATTTGCTTAATGATATCACGTATCTAGCATACATACTATCCCATTCAAGGCATAGTCTACAGCCAGCGGTTATTTCCACAGCCACATTGGGTACTCGTATATCGTTGCTGCTGCTGCTGTCGGTTCCATCATTAATCTCCAATAATGTAAATGCACCACTCATTTTTTCTCCACTAATATCCTCTCAAATAAACTATTCTCTTGAATTCAATTCTCTTACTAATATGAATTGTAAAGAAAACTATTCCTTTTATTCAAATCCCAATCACCAATCAAGTTATACTCACTCTCTTTGAAAAGGTGTAATGCCCTGTAGAAGTATTACCTATATGCATGGGGGTAGTCACTCTCTTTGAAAAACCAAACCAGACTATACCCATCAAACCAGACTATATCCACCAAACCAGATTGTACCTACCAAACCAGATTATACCTACCAGAAACCTGTTTGGTACGGGGGCCTACCCAAATTCCATAGATAGTTACTACTGACAAGAAAGATATTTTCCTCAGTTCTCTGGTATGTGTCAGAAACAAATAAAAGCGGAAATTAAAGAATATCTAACAAAAAAAAATATTTGCCAATATCTAAGGTGGTATTTTATATTACTTTCTGGCTGATGAGCTGAATTATTCACTATTAACAATAGAAATTGTGATTAAAGAACTAAAAAAAGAAATAGGTACTCAGTATACTGGTCTTGCAATATAGATAAGTTATACAGAAACGTAGAAGTTAAAGGCGCACTTGACAAACATAACTAATAGATAGGATTTTCTAATGTGTAACTAAAGAGAAGCATGACCCTTGAAGGCCACATCTCTCCGAAATGTCATTTAGGTACGTGACGTCAAAGTTTACTTCTTTATACAATATTTTTATGACATTGCAATTCTAAGCTTCAAAAAGATGTAAATTCTTAAACTTAGTTACGATAATAAAATATTTCGTAGCTTTTAAAATATAAATTAGAACGACAAGAACGACCAAGTTAAAGATAAGAAATTAGATCGGCCGTTATTACTGCAACTATCTATAAAATTGCAGGCCAAAGACAACGTTCTGAGATTTTTGTCATGAAACAAAATCCAAAGACATACAATATGAGACAAAATTGTACTTGGTAAGGTTCTTCAACAGATCCGATTTTTATTTTATTTGTGTTTTCCTTTTAATGAATGTCGAATTAGTTTTGTATATTTTTTAATCATACATCGTATTTATCTTCGACTAGTATTCAAGATAATTTTCAAAGTTAAACAATGTTAAACAGCAAACCCTTCTTTTATATCGCCCAAAATTTCCTCAAGAGTTTCATTTTCATTTTCATTGTCATTCGAATGGTTTTTTGATGTCATACATGGCAATGGTAAATCTATTCAGCATATCGGATATAGGATCAAAGTCCCTGCAACACTTTCCCTGGCAATTTCGCCAAAGTCGGATGGCCAAAGTAGAGTTAAGCATTTTAAGCTGCATCCTGTTTCGAATTTTGTACTTGACAAGACTCATAACAGAGAAGACTCTCTCGACGAAGGGGTTACTGATGGGTAAGTTTACGACAAAAAAGCTGCTTGAGCTATGTCGAACAAAGGTCAGCTTTTCCCACTCTTTTCTGTATTTTTTTTTTTTTTTATCGAAATTTGACCACTTTCCCATATCTATTTTTTCACGCTAAGGATAATGCACGCTTTGATAATTTAAAATTTGGGTCGTCATGGGGACTAGAATGCGATATGAGAATCCCTAAGGGGTTCTGAAAATTCCATCTGTCTTTATAGACAGACTCCTGAATCTGTCAGTTGAAGTTGTCAGTAAACACTAGACTTTAACATTTTGAGTTTTGTCATTGTTATTCTGAAGGCAAAATGTGCCCATTTTCTGCCGAATCTGTTTGACATGCGCGAAATCAATTGGCCAATTTGAAAAATTCAATGCCCAATCAACTCAAAAAAGCACACGAATGGCGCAAATGCGCGCCACCGGGCAACATAGCTGTGTCGTTTACTAAGCAATAATTTCCTTGAAGCGCACCGCTCCTCAAGATCAGCATTGGCGCGAAGTGCACCAATTTGAAAAATTCAATGTGCAATGAACTCAAAAAAGCGCCCAAATGCGCACCACCTGGCAACATAGCTGTGTCATTTACTAAGCAATAATTTCCTTGAAGCGCACCGCTCCTCAAGATCACCCTGAAGCGCTGTTAGTAGTCACGGATCTGGTTAGGAAATGTTGTGAAAGGTCCACCCCGATGCCACTATGAGGCCACGCAAGCAGGACTTTTCCGTCGAGGATAGGCTTCCTTGTTAGAACGGACTGCTCCTTTAAATGATTTTTTGAATGCTGAAAACTAAATTCTTTGTTGTTTTTTAAAATTACCAAAAACTCAAAATGTTATCAAGGGTGGCTGAAAAACTATAAAGAAAAGTGAAACACAGTCTAAATTAGGTAATGAAAGATTCCTACCAGCGAAAATGAAAGCGATTTTTCCTCCTTCAATCAAATTTTTTTTTAATCTGAGTCAAGAAATTCCTAATTTCTGCTCTGTTAATACAAAAAATCTAAACTTACTGACGAAAACTGACAATCTGAAGCTAAAAAAGTGGGAAATAGAACAAAAGAGAAAGCACGACTCATCAAATAAAATGATTAAAGGCAGAAAATCGTTTGGCTACGTTCGGGTGGTAGCTAAACTTAGGGCATTACTGACAATAATCCAAAAATCTCAAAAGTCTTTCAATTTCGTTCATCACAGAGGCTTAGTTTCAGTAGAAAGTAATTCACAAAAGAGAAAAACCAATAACATGAATAAATTAAATTAAGTAGGCTACAAAATAAATAAACTAAGTACTTCTAAACTACTTCCAGAAATTAATTACGTATCCAAGCGAATAAGTTAGCAAAAAGCTGAAATATATACAAAATAACAAAATGCTTTTCAAATATAAGATTGTTAGGCTACAGTCAGCCAAGAAAATCTCTACTTGGAGGAAAATCACGAAAGATTAACAAGAAATAAGGGATCACCCAGAGCATTATGTCATACGTTAAGAGCATAAACAAATACTGGTATGAAATCATTACTCATAAATTTATATATCCCTAAAATTTATATAGACCAAATAATGGCGATAAATAACTGTCTAACCATTCACGATATCAGTAAGCTTCTTAAAGAATAATTGACTTCTAGTTAGAAAAAGATCGCTTTCTTGTCAAGCTCTGGAAACCTTATATTATATGAGGGACAGTTGAGCATGTGTCTGTAGAGAAGACCTTTAGATTTAATTAGTTCTCTCAGAGGTCTCAATGTCTCTGAAAAATCGGCTTTTAGATTTCTCCAATACCCTTATAGCATATATCCAGAAAAATATGATTGTCTTTGGCGACCTAATGCAATTTTCACCTGTAAAAGGAGCATAAGTTTTTGTCCAACCTGCTCAATTTGTGCCTGTCCCATATTTGTGAATACTGTTTTCTTTAGTGGAGTTGATTGAAAACATGCAACAGGGTAGCACGATATTTACTCATTTTTTTAACGCTTTACGTACAGGAGAACTGAATTCTCAGGACTTCAAGTTCTTAATGTCGCAAATATTTAAAGATGAAGATATAAACGGTGATTTGTTACGGAAATTTTTAACGGTGCTTTTGCTATTGAAAAAGTGATTCGCATATCAAACAGTCCGTGGTAACGAACTGTAAGTAAGGAGCGACTAAATCCAATAAAACTGGAACTCTTAATGGATCTATAAAGTTCATTAACTTTAATGCTACCTATCAATAGCTACGACCAGGAGAAAATTTGCCTGAGATTTGAAAAAAGGGGAGATCACCCTCAAAAGTTTGAGTGATCTTAATGAAGAATCACACCATCAGATTCTGCACATAAGAGAAGCATACTGTATAGGTTTCAAGCTCCTATTTCAAAATTTCCGGAATTTTGATTTATACGAGACAAAAGATCCCCTATGTGTGTTTTACTTTTCCTCCATGGGTAATCGTATCAAACCATTGGTTCTAGAAGAACGCAAGACAGCTCAGTCGAATGGAAATAAAATTTTGTTGACCTCTAGCGAGTTTTAGAGAAAATTTTAGTGACCATAAAGATTAGAGTGCAACTATCCTTTTTCCACGCCCCTTTTTACCCAAAGGCACCCAATCGAAATTTTGAGATAGCCATGTGCTTCGGCATAGTAAAAAGGTCCAATGACTATGCCTTTGGGATGACATGACCCCCTGTAGTTACCGGGGAAAGACGTGTAATTTACGCAATTTGCCTATTGTCAACATTTAGTTTTGTTATTGAAGAATATATAGAAAAAAAAATTTGGGGAAGTTTCTGGTGGGTAATTTTCCATGAATAGAATTTTCTGCTGGAAGAAATTATCCAAGTGAAATTTTCCGGTGAAGGTTCTACACAGAGAGGGGGGGGGGCAGGGGATGCCCTAGCATGATTTTAAGCCATTGGGAAATTAAAAAGAACAAGTTTTTTAACTCAAAGTAACGAGCAACATTAAAACTAAAAACGAACAGAAATTAATCCTTATATGAGAGGGGCTGCCCTTTTCTCAACCCTCACTTTTTTGTCACCATTCCTTGCAAAAGACTACTCAATCACAAAGGCCGTTGAACTTGAATGAGAAGTATTTTTAAAAATGTTCAATACTTTATTGTAAAGTGCAAGGGTTGAGAAAAGGGCACCCCTCTCGTGTACCGAAAAATTTTCTAGTTGACTTAAGCTTTAATGTTGCTCCTTATTTTCAGTTGAAAAAGCTTGATTTTTTTATATTTAATGTCCTATAAGAGAACAAGTAGAAGTCAAGAATAATGCTGTTCTAAAATAGTTTGATTCTAATAACACTAACGCTATTAAAATAAAGGCACACGATTTACCAGTACTGCTACTACTACTAACAATTCACTGCAACACCAAGCCGTCTGCGGCCAAAACAGCTACACAGGCTGCTCCTCCATTTAAATCTCTTCCAAAACTCCCTCTTTGCACCCTCCCAAGAAGTTTCCGCATCCCTTAAATATTTCCGTAAGACATCCTCCCACCCCATTCAGGGATGAACTGCTTTTCTTTTGGCCGTAGAGGGTTGGACAATAAGGAAGATCTCGGGCAATCAGGCATACTTTATCCGCAGAATGTGTCCTAGCAATCTCAACCTTTCTACTATTATAACCCTAGAAAGTGAGATAGAACAAAGATTTTCACACAGGTTACATCTAGAGAAATTGTCAGTAAGAGGGGTACTGAAAACATTCCGTAGGCAATTTTTCTGGAAAACATCTAGTGAATCCTCCTCCATCTTTTGGAGCGCCCACGCTTCAGAGCCATGCTTAACCACTGTCATCGCTGTTGCTGCCAATATTCTAATATTTGTTCACAAAATTATCTTCTTATTCTTCCAATTTTTTTCAACAGTGAAAAACACCCTGGATCTTTGCTATTCCAGTTTTAACATCTTCACTGCACTTTCACTGCACTTGTCTTTACTTATTATACTACCTAGGTGAGTGAAGCTGCCCACTTGATCGATCTTCTCGTTACCCAATATCACCTCTTCATCTTCACTTATTCCCAGTCTTAGTGACTTAGTCTTCTTCAAATTCCTGTTCAAACTTATTCTTGCACCCTGAGCTCTCAAAACCTCTAAAAATTCATTTATTTTCTGAACATTTTCATCTAGGGTGCTGAAATCATCAGCATAATCTAAGCCTAGGAGATTTTTACTTTCCCCATTGATTCTGTGTCCTCACATTGCCCTTGCAGTGCCCTTTAGGAAAAAGTAAATCAAAATGATCCATATAAAAGGGGATGAAACGCAACACTGAATAAATCATAACTTATTACGAAACCAGCTACTAACCTCACTTCCTACATAAACTGCAGCAACGTTATGCTTGTACATAGCACTAATCACTCTAATGTATTTGTGTGGTATACCACACAAGGATTGGAATTTCGCTAAATGAAAATGATCCCTATAAGTGGGGATGGAACACAACACAGCTTAGATCCTGATTTAATACGAAAACAGTTACTAACCTTATTTCTACCTTGACCTTAACCTCATTTCCTACCTTGACCTTAACCTCATTTCCTACCTTAACAAGAATAAAATGTCATTTTCGTACATAACACTAACCACAAGATCGGCTAGCTGAAAACGCTTGAATCACTATTTAACTTTATTTCTGCTCGTCTTAGCCTCAATCTAGCTCTTTACTTTCCTTTGAAAACTTCTTTTGTGGATTTTCTTTTTAAGTTAACTAATGTGAAGACGTTATTTACACCGGGTTTTCGCGATTATATACACTATCTAAAGAAAAAGCTTAAGGGAGAGAGTTTAAACCTTGAGGGGAATTGGAGTGTCAAAAGGATTTCTAGTTTTGCCTTAGGGGGAAGAAGTAAATCGAAAGAGACTCTGTGCATTAAAGTCGTTGAAATGACCGGTGTGTAACATCTCGGTAACGGCTTTGGCGATAGAGCTGAAACTTTTACGTACCGTTAGAAAAAGGAAGGGGAAAAGGTTAAACAAAGATATTCTAATTTAGCTTGGGGGAGAAGGAAGGGGCTTGCCCATTTATATCTCTAATCCATTCAGAAATAATATGTTTCTTCTATAAGCTGCTATGGGACTTATAAATCATGTACGGTTAAGTAACAACATTGGTCAAAATGCACCATGCGCTGTAATGTTGTCAAAATAAGGTATATGCATCATCTTGGGAACGACTTAGGGTTTTGAACTGTAAATTGTAGGGAATACTGAGGGGGGGGGGTATAGAGACTAAATCCAAATACACTATGTGTATCCATATTATTAAAATACCATGTTTGTAAATATCGCCGAAATCGAAAGTGATGGCTCAAGGGATCCAGGTATAAACTTGAGGGAGTATTTGACCTGGGGGGATGGTGTTCAAGTTGATTTTCAGATTTTGACTTTAGGAGAAAAAAGAGACCTTGTCAAGGACAACAAATTTTGGATGAAAAATGGGGTTAGGCTATACTGATAGCAAAATATTTTTTTCTTTTCTTTTTAGCTCTGATTCGCTTAAAAATTTAAGGTCGTGAAGGCATCTCAATTAAAATTAATAGCCAAGAAAAAAAAATCTGATTGTATTGGTACTTGATGACCCATTCTAATTTTATTATTTTCAGCAATAAAACAAAACTCTTTTTGATAAATGACCTCAAAATGCCTTTATTTAAACAAACAAGCATTTAAAACAAAATATACGCAATAAGATTCTTATAAAAAAAAAGAAAAAAAAATGGTGGATCAATAGTTGCCTATATTCAAGGCTTTAACAGGATGGAGGCTTGAATGCTTTCAGCCCTGGAGAAAGCAAAAATGTGTGCAAAAACTACTACTACTACTACTAACAACTCACCGCAGCACCGAGGCGCCTGAGGCCAACACAGCTACGCACGCTCCTCCTCCACCCCAATCTATTCAAAGCCTTTTTTTACACCCGCCCACGAAGTTCCCATTTCCTTTAAATCTTTCTTTATGACGTCCTCCCACCCCAGACGGGGACGACCTGCTTTCCGTTTAGCCCTAGATGGTTGGAAAGAACAATCTTCGGCAATCTGTCATACTTCATCCGCACAACGAGCCCTAGCCACCTCAACCTTTCTTTCATTATAGCCCTAGAGAGCAGCATTGAAGCACATTTTTCGTATAGCCTATTGTTTGAAATACGGTCAGTCAGCCGGGTACCCAGAAGAATCCTTAAGTAATTTCTCCGGAAAACATCTAGCAAATCTTCATCCGCTTTTCGGAGCGTCCATGCTTCAGAGCCATATTTGACCACTGTCATCACTGTAGCTTCTAATATTCTAATCTTGATTTGCAGACTTATCTTCCTATTCTTCCAGACTTTTTCTAACTATTAAAAAACACCCCCAAACATTACAAATATAAAAATAATGTAAATTAAAAACGAACATTAAATGAATTATTAAATGAATCTTTTCCTGAAAAGAAATTTTTTAAAGACTAGTAAAAAGCTATATTAAGCCAAAGACGAGTAGAAATAAAGTCACGCAACAATTCAAATTAAAACGAACAGAAATTATTATCGATTAGTAAATGCGACCCAAAACGAACAGAAATTACAATAAATAATCAAGCGGAACTTAAAACAAACAAAAATTACCACAAACAGGAGTGGTGCTAACGCCCCTTAACCCTTCCAAAGGCGAGAAAATCATTTGTACTTTATAGAAAAAAAATACGTATACCGTAAGGATTTTATATTTTGTACCATTAAAACATCAAAAATTGGTGAAAAGTTCGGGAATGAGTATCATGATATATTAAACAGTAAATCGACTTTCACTTGTTATTTTCAGCAATCTTGTTTTTTTGGGATTTTCTTTGTTTTTTAATATCTGATGTTGATGTTTTGACAAACAAAAACCACACTGTTCAAAATACAATTTCTTTTTCAATTAAATACAAATGACATTCAAGCCAGGTACAGGTGTCAATAGGGACGGAAGGAGGTAGGCATTGCCAAACTTATTTATAAGCCTTGATTAACTTTTGATATATAGTTTTTTGTTGTGTTGTTGGTCATGTTATGACAAATAAAAACAGACTGCTTGAAATAAAAATAGTCTTATTTAAGTGCAAATGGCACCCTGGCCTTAAAGGCGTTAGTTCTACTTTTGTTTATGGTATTTTCTATTCGTTTTAAGTTTTGCTTAATTAATCATAGCAATTTATGTTCGTTTTGTTCTTGCTTTGTTCATTGATAGTAATTTTTATTCGTTTTATGTTTGAATTATTAAATGACTTCACATTTGCTCGTCTTTCCCTTAAAATAGCTGTTCTCTTTTGTTTGAAAACTTCTTCTTCGGAAAAAGTTTCCGGAAAAATGAATTTCAGTAAAAACTGATTTTGAAAATGGAAAAAACGAAGAAAATAATAAATTAAGCAAACTAGGCTACAAATGCATAAAATAAGCACTTCTAGAGTGGCCAACATCCTCACGTGAATGACGTGTTAACCATTAAGCTAGAAAATAATTAAAATACAGGCAAAATAATTCAAGACGCTATCCAAGTTTCAGACTGATAAGCCACATGCAGCCAAGAAAGATCAACGAGAAATTATGGATCATCCTAGAGAATTTTCTCATACCGGCTTAATGAGATGTTAAAACCAAGATGATATCGTTACCCATAAACTTTTATATTCCTAAAGGCTCTACAAACTAAATAAGATCGTGTTATAGCTGTTTAAACGTTAACGATGACAGTAGACCCCAAGCAGAATAATTATATTCCAGTTAGGAAAAAGGTCGCTTTCTCTTAAGCTTCAGAGACTATGTTTCACGAGAAACAGCTATAATTACGCTCTTAGAAAAGACATTTAGACATAATTAGTTCTCTCTGAGGTCTCAATGTCTCTTAGATTCAAGGAAATAGGCTTGCGGATTTCTCCAACTTCCAAACAGGATAATTTATGGGACGAGGCGTAATATTTTTCAAAAAAATATATGTCAAAGATATAGTAGAAAGATTAACATAAAATAATAACATACTATGAACATTATCTTTCAGAAACGATTACTGTTAGTCTTGAGAATGATAAAAAAAACACACATCAACACATTTAGGCATTCTAAAACAGAATAATCTTCTACATATAAAACGTTTGATAGATGCAAGCGGGTTTCAAGTCGACTATTTGTATTGTTTTTCTCCTGCATAACATCTGCTGTATAATATAATTCAACGTAAAAGCTGTTTTTTTTTAAGTCTAAGCAAAGAGCAATATAAAAATTATAATATAAAAAAAGCTATCTTTTAGACTAGGGAGTCTGTCACTCCCTCAAATCCCTACCTTGTGTGCTAAAGTTTGACCGGGAGCTTAATTTGGATTAGGAAGCATTTTAGATAGAAAAAACAAACTAATACTACTAACAGCTCACCGCAGCACCAAGCCACCCGAGGTCTAGACAGATACGCCCGCTGCTCCTCCATCCCAATCTATTCAAAGCCTCCCCCCTTACCCTCTCCCAGGAAGTTTCCATTTCTGTTTAGAGCAAAAGCCAACAATTTTGTTGCTAAGACCAGTGGTTTAACACAATTAGCCTTAAAAAAAAAAAAAAAAAACATTAACATCCGTGATCAAGCTTCTCTGGAAAAATACGAAATTGTGTGTCACGTAAATGAGCAAGAGAAAGAGGGCTTGCAGTGTAACACAAGGAACGATAGTCACATTACTTTATCCTAGAAAACACTGGACCGAAAAATAGTCAAAACAGCTTGGCTTTCCGACGTCAGAGCTAAATGAAATCAGTCCCCACAGTTAAATTCTTCCATAAAGTGATTGAGAAAATATGTAAAACTTGCTTGTATTTTCCATAGAATATGCTTATTTCTATCTTTTCTTCAAAGTTATGACCTTTCCCCGAAATGAAATTCTGCATAAGGGTCTTCGCCTACTAGTAATAGCTCTTTCAGAGAGTTAACACTACATTCTGTTTGAATACAATATTGTACATACAAGTCTCTTGATTTCCCGCAACTAATTCTACATCTACTTAATTCTCCGTACTTAAAAACCTTACCATAGTTACGTTATTGTATTTATGGTAACGATTTTGAGCCACTCAGCATAGATAAACGTATCTGGTAAACATATCTGGCTTCATGCTAGACCAGTGGTTCTCAACCAATTTCCGACCATGCCACTCTTAGACACTCGAAAATCCTGACGCCCCCTTGTGATTTTTAAATTTTATTTTTCAAAATGTTACCTGAAGGAAGCTTAAAAGGCCATTAGTATTTGGTATACCAGCTGGGTATTTTTTCAGGTGGTCCTATAGGCATATATTATGCCAATTAAAAATATTGTTTGTATAGAACACCTTTTTTACAATTCATGACGTTATTGTAATGTCGTAATGCATTGTGTTTACTCTTTAAAAGCATTTGAATGTGACGTCATTCACAAAAAAATTCTTTTGTTCTAAGTTAAGGCTCTAAAAGTCAGCAAAAGGGTGTACTTTCTGCCCATAACCCACCAAAATATTGCATACCCTACCAATGAGGCCTGCATCCCCAGGTATTGAATCATTGTGCACGTTTTGAATAAACTCAAATCTTGATTTAGCAAAAAAGCAAACATTTACTTTATAATGGTTAAAGCATCTTCAGCCTCCTTTAAACCAAGCCTGCTTTTATCTGTCATTAGTCTCCTTTCTCCTTCGTTGCTTGACCCTCTCAAATCAGCGACAGCAGTAATTATTCCCAATGAAGTTACGAGCCGATCGGTCCAATCTATTGACCATTTACTTGTAACTGCTTGAGAGCCAGGCGGACAGGAGCTGGAAAATTACGAAGTATATGAAGTATATATATATATATATATATATATATATATATATATATATATATATATATATATATATATATATATATATATATAATATATATATATATATATATATATATATATATATATATATATATATATATATATATATATATATATTATATATATATATATATATATATATATATATATATTATATATATATATATATATAATATATATATATATATATATATATATATATATATATATATATATATATATATATATATATATATATATATATATACCGTTGTGGTACCGCGCTTACCATTGTGGTAAGCGCGGGCATCCCATTATAATATTTGACGCCAGTAGAAAGCTATCTTATACACGTGACAGTACACCAAATATAGGCATAGCCTCCCTAGGGAGAACACGTGGTTAATCAAAGTGGGTCAATGACCTAAATTTCCAAATGTCGATTTATTTGCTGTTGTTGTTGTTTTGGCCAAGTGCGTGCTCGAGGCGAATGTTATGCCGTCCAGGAATTCTGGAAACAGTTAGATCACGTGTTTCCTTCTCAGCCAATCAGCGAGTCGGATACATCCCCTTTCTCAGCCAATCAGAGGCCTGCTTGCATATGATTTTCCCCGTTACATAACAATTCACCTTGAGATTTCGTATATAACGGGCATGCATTGTAATTAAATTATCAGAAAGTATTTTGACACAGTTCAAACAACTAGAATGGATAATATTGATGAGTTAGAAGCCTTGGCAACTTCAATTTACCGTGTAAGTTCTGATTTAATACATTTTCATTTTCAAAATAAAATTATTTTCCTTGGTCACCCTCCAGTATATTCAGGTAAATCCCCTCCCCCCTCCCAATCTAATAAAAACATCACTATGCAATCTTTATACTCGATAGAAAACGTAAAATTTGTTCTTTTTTTACCCTCAAAACCTAACCCCCTCCCTCATTGTTTTTACAACCAAAATTCTCGCAAATAGAAATAATTATCTTTTCGATAAATTATAGCTTTTGTCTATTGTGATATAAAGTGTCCACTGACTTCTGCCAATTCTTAATGCAATATGCCGCTCTGGTTTGACACAAAGCTCTCCGGCGCGAGGCCTATAATTAGCTCTGATCCTTTTTTAAAGCACTTCCTGTTCGTTAGCGGTTTAGTCTCAAAGGTTTCACAGATTCAAAAGGATGCGACTAGTATATTTCACGATATTTTTTACTTTGTGCTTTACTGAAATGCGATAAATGCTTTTCTAGACAAAATTTTGGTTAGCCTGGGGAGGGGGGTACTAATTTTCCTTCTGTAAAAAAAGGGGGAATTATCCCTTATTTGAACTTTATTTAGCCCTCATTCATATACGGAATAATTTCTGTTCGTTTTAAATTTTAATGGCGCTCCTTACTTTCAGTTAGAAAGAAAACTTGTTTTTATTGATTGGATAACTGAAAAAGAACCATAGCTTAGATCAATGCTTCGATGTTTGGCTAAATAAGTAAAGTCTAAATATTCACATTTTCAACGTTTAGTATTAGGGGGGATTTTCTTCAAACAGCTTAGAAACAAACTAGGCCGACTTTTGTAGGCTGAATTTTGAACGGCTCAGTGAGCCGTAATTCATCTTTCCCAGATTCAAAAGGATGCGACTACCCTTATTTGAACTTTTATTTAGCCCACATTCATATACGGAATAATTTCTGTTCGTTTTAAATTTTAATGGCGCTCCTTACTTTCAGTTAGAAAAAAAACTTGTTTTTATTTATTGGATAACTGAAAAAGAACCATAGCTTAGATCAATGCTTCGATGTTTGGCTAAATAAGTAAAGGACTAAATATTCACATTTTCAACCTTTAGTATTAGGGGGGATTTTCTTCAAACAGCTTAGAAACAAACTAGGCCGACTTTTATAGGCTGAATTTTGAACGGCTCAGTGAGCCGTAATTCATCTTTCAAAGATTCAAAAGGATGCGACTACCCTTATTTGAACTTTTATTTAGCCCCCATTCATATACGGAATAATTTCTGTTTGTTTTAAATTTTAATGGCGCTCCTTACTTTCAGTTAGAAAAAAAACTTGTTTTTATTTGTTGGATAACTGAAAAAGAACCATAGCTTAGATCAATGCTTCGATGTTTGGCTAAATAAGTAAAGACTAAATATTCACATTTTCAACGTTTAGTATTAGGGGGGATTTTCTTCAAACAGCTTAGAAACAAACTAGGCCGACTTTTATAGGCTGAATTTTGAACGGCTCAGTGAGCCGTAATTCATCTTTCACAGATTCAAAAGGATGCGACTAGTATATTTCGCGAAATTTTTTACTTTGTGCTTTACTGAAATGCGATAAATGCTTTTCTAGACAAAATTATGGTTAGCCTGGGGAGGGGGGTACTAATTTTCCTTCTGTAAAAAGGGGGAAATTATTTTCCATACTATCTTTTTTCTCTTCTTTTTTAAGGCCAATTACGAAAAATGTATGCCCCCTCCATCTAAGAGAGCAAGAGAGGGTGAGGCAGCCCCATCAGTGCCAGCCCCTATGTAGTCTGGGCATAAACCAAAAAGAGAATGGGCCATAAGGATGGAGAACCCTGCTGTCTCATCCGTGCAAGCCCATGACATCGCTGGCTTGACTGCACAAGTCCGTACCGTCACAAGCCCTACTGCACAAGCCGCAGCCCAATCTGCGCAAGAAAATAGCACCGCCGCCCCGTCCGCCCTCCAAAACGCACTACCCGGCCCATCCGGCACCCAAGTACAGCCAGGATTTGCAAATGTGAGCATTTTTTCTACCTATCTTATAGAAATATATATCTATTTCTTCCAATGTCTTTTAGTCTTTTCTTTTCACTATTTTTCAACCTAATATAAAACTTGTCTCAGAGATATTAAAATATTAACCCCTCGCCCCCAACCATTGTTTTTTCTGCCCCCTCCCCTCAGAGATATCTAAATATAATGTGTTTTTTTTTGCTTGCTAGTCAAAAGAAACCGCCACTCTTTTTTTCTAATCTTTGGTATTTTCTATGCATTCCCCACTGCACTGTTGCTATCTCTTCGCCGCTATCTCATAAGCGAATATTTTTAGGTAATTTATAGTCAATTAATGCTCTCCACTATGAAACTCTGTGAATGCTATTTTTTCACAATTGAGTATTCACTAGTTTTAAGAGAAGAAGGAACTGATAGATTATCTCATTTATCTATCTGTCACATATGGATCCCGTAATTTGCGCAAGGATATTTTTAAAATAGCTTTCAATCTTACAAACCCTTGCCAAGATTTTAGCGAGGGGAAACATTGACAATATACTGAGTTAACGGTTTACAGCATTTCATTGTCAGTTTTCCTCGTCTGAAGTTCAGTCTTGGAAATCGGAACACTCGCGCGGCGGCTTACAATAATTGTGAGCTAGTGAGGAGTTCACCGAACCTGTAGAAGGGAATTAGAGAGAGAGAGAGAGAGAGAAATAGCGACTTATGATCTAACAATATTTCAACTTTTGAACATTATGTAAACGGCTGGGAGCCGGTGGACCCAAGAACCACCGCGAGAAGCGCTGCGGGCCCGAGAAGCAATGCGGGAAGCGCTTCGGACCCGAGAAGCGCCGCGGGAAGCGCTGCGGGCCCGAGAAGCGCCGCGAAAAAAAATAGGGCTGATTTGAACACTTTGAAAATAAGCTATTTTTTGAACAAAATCAAATTGCCGCCTTCTATGTAAAGCGACGTTTTAGATTGTAAATATCTTATATTAAGTTGGAAATTGACTGCTTTCAGAATATCAATAGTTCAGTGGGGAACAGTGAATTAACCAAATGCTACTATGTGCATACTGCTACTACTACTAAGCGCCGACTTTTAATAATAATCCAAATTTTAAAAACAGTAGGGGTGATTTGAACACTTTGAAAATAAGCTATTTTTCATCTATAGGTTGGACGACCATTGGTACCATATTCAATGTCACCATCATCATCAGTTGGAGAAGGAGAGGACCTCTCCAACAATTCATTGGAAATACCGTCGTAGTCGTTAAATATTGATGAGTTTTTAGTTGATTATTTTAATGTAGATTATAGCGCAGTTGAGCAGGGGGACTTACCTTTGCTAAGTCCAAACACGCTACAGCTTTTGGAGGATTTTACCCGGGAATTAACAGGGAATCCTCCTCCTCCTCCTCCAGCCCACGATAACCTAACGAATCCACTTCAAACAACTGAAGTGGAGCATTCACATACCCCAAATATTGAACAAAGTGGGGGAGGGGGAGTTGATAATATACAAGAGGGGGAGGGGGGTACAACATTTCCAGACTTTCAGTTGTCAAATTCAATATTAAATAATATAGTTGTCTACACTGTGACTTTTGGGGACCCTTTTAATTCACTTATGGGGGGAAATTTTGTGTTTGATCCCATAGAAATTGTCATGAATATGTAGATAAAATTCGTGTACTGCTAGAGAGCCAAATTCAATTGTGGGGGGGGGGGTAGGGATTTAATTAAGGTTTCTATTGTTTTAAAGGTATTCTATTTAAATGAGGGGAAAAGCGAAGTTTATCACCATTATGTGCACTCCGAGATGCGTTTGATCTATCTGAATTTAGAAAATTTTGAGAGAGTTTTTTCCGAATGGGTAGGTCAAATTATTGCGCATCTCGAGAACTTTAATGAAAATTGGAGCGGCTCTCTAGTTCTTTTTGTTGAAAATTTAAGTGTAAATATTTGTAAATTTAAGAAAGATTTTATTTTAAGAGGTGGGAGTGGACCAAGGGCAATTGAATTAAAATATAATCCAGATCTAGAAGGTTGTAAAGGTGTCCAGCGGATTTGTTTGGAAACAGGTCAAAAATGTTTCAAGTACGCTTTCCTCATATCAGCATTCGAGCCTCTAGCACGTGACGCTACCAAGACGAATTTAGACGATTGGGCTGTACATGGGAAGGAAGGGTCCAATTTCCCCATTGTAGATTTCTCTTGTTTAGAAGGAAAATACCCAGTAACGCTACGATCTATTGATATTTTTGAAAGGGCTAATGCCCATTTAAATATCGGCGTTACTTTGGTTCAGTATGGAACTGAATTTGAAGATGGGGTTCGTTCTAATAAAAGGGGGGTGGTATTCCCTGTAAGGGGCCCGTCAATTGATTGGATCAAACACTGGGTTTGGTTGTTGTATACACCACCTAGTGACCTTGCCAATTCAATTGGACATTTTAACCCGATGACAGACATCAGTAGAGTTCTGGGGGGTTGGTAAGCATGAGGGGGTATGTTTCTACTGTCCAACATGCCTCTCTAGATTTTGGAGTGAATTAAAGCTGCAAAATCATATGAGGAATTGTAGACGGCATGGCTATCAGACAGTGGAAAAGGTTTTAGGGGATAGGTCCATTTTACGTTTTAAAAAATTTTCAAAACACCCTCCTCCAGTGCAACAAAATATCTTTAGATTGTGAAGCTAGGCTGGTGGAGGTGAACGATCCCCGATTTCGAAATCGAATCAAAGAACACCAGGCTATTGCAGTGTCCTATGCTCATGCGCAAAGAGACAGTTCTAACACCATGCAGTTGTTAGAAATAGTAGAAACATTGGATGAGGACGAGTGCATGGTCAAGGCACTGACAAAACTAGTTGGCACGGCTAATGTTGCTATTTCTCGTTTGAGAAATACCCATTATCCAATGGTGCTGCCTGCAGAGGATCGTCTCGCGATTAAAGATCAAAAAATATGTGATATTTGTAAGGGGGAGTTTGTAGAGGGGGATAAGGGGACTAAAGGGACAAGAGGGGGAGGGGGAAAGTCAGAGATCATAATCACTTGTGGCAGGAAATATGATCTGGGTGTAGTAATTTTAGAGGGGTAGCGCATCAATCGTGTAACTTAAATGTTAGCCAACAGTTTTTTATCCCTGTTTTTATCCACAACTCAAATTATGACTTAAAATTTATTTTACCGGCACTGGCACGTATGCACAGGGAGGGAGGGGGAGTAGACAGTCCATGGGTAAACAGTTCATTTACCTATAACATTATTCCAAAATCTGCCGAGAAGTTGTTGCTTCTCGACCTGAAATGGCAGGCAGTGGATAATGGGCATACGTGTTGGAATAAAATCAGGTTTTTAGATTCTTTTAGTTTTTTTCCCAAGGCATTGAGTCAATTGATTCAAGTGCAGAGAAGTGACAATTTTGATAGCTTTCCCTTGCTTAAACAGCACTTTCCAGACAGTGAAATGTATGACCTATTAACCTGCAAAGGTGTATAAGCATACGACTATTACTGTTCTGGCGCTCGCTTAAGCGAGGTGAAACTACCTCCAATTGAAGCTTTTTACAGTTCACTGATCAGCAGTGAATGCACAGCCGAGGAGTATGAGTTTGCCAAGAAGGTGTGGGCTAAGGGGAATTGTAAAAATGGGTGGGATTATTGTAGACTGTACTTGGCCAGTGACGTTTTAACTCTGTTGGATACAGTCTGTAAGAATACAGACCAAATCTATTCAGAGTTCGGGTTAGATATAGGCTATTATTTTTCCACACCCCATTTGGTGATGGATTTGATTTTAAAAATTAGTAGGGAGGAAATAGGCGTAATCACAGATGTAGATCAGCACCTTTTTGTAGACCGTTCAATGAGGGGAGGGTATGTTTTTCATGGGGACCGCGTCTTGTCAACCGATCCGAGCGGACAAAGCACCGGTGTAAAATCAAATGCAGTGTTCTTGGACATTAACTCATTGTACCCCTCGGCAATGTCTCACTACTCTTTGCCGTGTGGGAACTATCAATGGCTTGAGAATCCTTGTGAGTTCCCCGACATTACCACCGTCGAGGACAATGGGCCACAAGGATGGTTCTTTGAAAATGACGGTCACATTCCACTGGCGCTTCACGACTCCGTCAAAGATTTTGTTTTTCCCTGTATCAATCGACCCGTGAGCAGGGACTCATTGAGCCCCTACAATCGATCATTGGTCGAGGATATGGGGATGCACTGGACTCCCTCTAAGCAAAAACTGATTGCTGATTTGGACCCTAAGGAGAATATCGTTGTTCACCATGTGCTTTTGCACTGGATTGTGAACAATGGTTTCAAAATCACCAAAATACATAGGGTCCTGCAGTTCAATCAGCGACCATATTTGAAAACGTTTATCAATACTTTTGTCGATAAACGCTCTAGGGCAAACTCCAAGGTAGAGAAGGAAATGTACAAACTGATTCTAAATTCAGCGTTTGGCAAAATGTGTGAAAGCGTACGTAATAGATCTCGCTGCGACGTCGTGACTGACCCTCTAGAGTGTGCACGAATTATTGCCGATCCCAATTTTACATCGTTCACGAGCATAGAGACTGGCATGGTTCTTCTACACAGGCGAAAGCGAAATGTGGTACTGAACAAGAATACAGCGGGCGGCAGTTCAGTACTAGAAATTTCCAAAAAGCTCATGTTGTCGTTTTTTTTACAATGTGTGCAAGGTGCAAAGGCCACGGGAGGGGGAGGTTCAAGTTTACTATGGGGATACAGATTCTCTGCTGTTAAAGGTAAATGGGACCGAAGATTTATTGGGTGATTTAGAAAAGGGGGAACACATCAGCTCGCGGATGGATTTCACCAACTGGAATCTATCACTCTACCCCGAGTTGGTGAAACGTTAAGCCCCTAACCAACTACTAATGTTAAAATCAGAGACGGGGAGTGATTTGATATCCAGGGGGGTGTTCCCGGGTCCCAAAGTTTATTGCGTTAAAACTCATAGTGGGGATGAAAAGCAGGCGTGTAAAGGGGTGCCTACACACTTTGTAAAGAGCAATTTCAACATGAGCGTGTACAGAGACTGTGTAGAAAGTATCCTAGTGCCGAGAGCACAAGTGCTTGCAATTCGCTCTCTACAGTATAGAAATTATACTGTAAGAGTGGAAAAGAATGCAATGTCATGTATATCCGACAAAGTCTATGTGCTCGAGAATGGTGTGAGTGTCCTGCCTCATGGCCACTACCGTATTTCAGACCGAGTTGAATGCATAGACTATCGCAATCAACTTAGTCTGGATAAATTAACCTAACCAACTAACCAACTAACCTAACCCAACTAACCACCCAACCCGTTCATAAATTAAATGCTCCAACCCGTTCATAAATTAACTAACCTCAACTAACCACCTTGACCCAACCCAACCTAACCTGTAGCAGCAGTGACGATAACTATTGTGTACAATCCATTTTCCACCGCGGCCCCGAGGGTTGGGGGGGTGGTGGGCCCTTCCCGCGGCCGGCCCCGGGGGGTAGGGGGTCCCGCTCACGGCCGGCCTTCGGCCCCGCGGCCCTGGGGGGGCCCACTTTTAAATTCACTGTAATGTTCAACTGTGCTTAGTTCATGTTCCAAGTGCTTTTTTTCAAGTGTTGTTTTCAAGTGCTCTTGTTGTATAGAAAAGTGTTTAAAGACAATAAGTGTTGTACAGAAAAGTGTTGATGGACAAAAAGTGTTTTTAAAGACAATAAGTGTTGCTCTTCATGGACAAAAAGTGTTTTTATTTTTTGTTGTATATAAAGTGTCATTTTTATCGTTGTCAATTGTAGTTCATGTTGAACAAATATTGTTTTCATGTTGCCGAAATAAATGTTGCCATGAAATTTTGTCAACTGTTCTTGTTAACGTAGTAGATAGATCTATGGGAAAATTATTGCTACTACTTATTCATTGGACACGTATGATTTACAGTTAGTTATAGTCCAACTGTTGTCAGCAGCAGCAGCATGTATCAATTTAAAACACCCTTCAGATCGTTTCTGTGTGGGCCCTCAATGTGGGGGAAAACAACACTTTTAACTAGAATAATTAAAAATTGCGATAAAATGTTTTTGGAAAAACCGAAATAAATCTACTACTGCTATAGTATTTGGCAGGAGTCCTATGATCAAATAAAAGCTATTGCCACAACCATACCAATACAATTCATACGGGGACTTGATGTTTTCAATAGTATTGAATCGAACTCGTGGTTGATTATTGATGATTTGGCTGAATCCATTGAACAGTTCTCACAGGAAATGCTACAACTGTTCACCGTTCGCTCCCATCATGAACATATTTCCATAACCCTAGTTCTACACAATCTGTTTCATCAGAGCAAATGTATGCGAACTCTTGCTTTGAATTGCACTATCTATATTATCTATGGATTTGTTCGTGATTCTAGCTCGCTCATAACTCTCAATAAACAGATATACCCCGGCGCCCCTAAATTTCTGCTGTCAGCGTACACTCAGGCAACTAGCAAGCCCTACGGTTACATTTTGCTGGATCTTAATCAGAGCACGCCCGAGGATCTACGTGTAGTCACCGACATTTTCGACAATGAAATTACAGTAAATCTTCCGGTGAACAGTAGAAAAGGCTATTACTTGGCGTTATGACACTGAAGAAACTACACGAACAATGGCATTTATTTTTCGTTTTAAGCACTTCAAAACCCTTGCTTAGGAAGGCCATACTCAAACATGGTGTTGACAATGATTTCATTAATCTAATATCTGAACTTTGTTTAAATTTAACTGAGGGCAATGTTCAACTGCCAGAAGGATTTAGACAACAGACAAAGCAACATCGTTCCACTGTACGCGCCTTGGCTTGTAAAAACAAGGGAAAAATTTTTAAAAGAAAACGACTCCTTCAAGCGGGCGGTAGCTTTTTCACACTTTTACTGCCAATAATTGCAGGACTTGTAAACAGTTTTCTCTAGAGAATGGCAAAACCCTATAAATTGACACCATTTGAACTTGTCCTCTCGCCCGTCGAACATTTTGAAGACAATCTAAGCAAATTCGTTAATGATGAGAATATTGCCGATGACAAAAAACTGCTTTTACTTCAAGATGCATTGCGACGTGTCGACAAACATAAACCTTATCGTGAGAGACCCACCGCCGCCAACACTGATCCCTCTAAACAGGAAACATCTCCTCAAGATTCAGCAGCAGTGCAATCAAAGGAGAAGGAATTGAATTCAATTGTATCGAAAATTGGAAACCTATTGCCACTCACCTATCGTGAACAGAGTAAAAGAGTATTATCATATCTCATGTTGGAAACTGGTGATCAAGTTCAAGTCGATAGCACAGGGAAACGAATTATAATTCAGGGAAAAAGTTATAATCTAGTTGATTTAATTTGTGATATGGTGACGAATCGTAAAGGACTTTTATCCTTTGACAATAATCTATGCACCTTTCTAAGTGTATCAAACTTCCCCAAAAGTCTTATTGGTAATAAGCAAATTCTAAAGAAACTAAGAGAATATAGTCCTCCAACAACGCCAACACCATTTAAAAAAGAAGAAGATTCAATATTTGAAAATACTATCAGTAGCAGCAATGATTTTACAACACCTGTGGCTGCTAGTCAAAAGCGAAGACGAATTGATTCACCCTCCAGTGTGCAAAAGGGGAGTGGACATTACACTACGTGTTTGCGTTCAAAATGGATGAAGTTCTGAAAGGTGTCTATGAAAATATTGGTGAAGCGGGAAGTTTAAGTTCTCCCAAAACGCTTTCTAAAGTTGTCTGCGGCACCACATTGAAAAAAGCAAAAGAGTATCTAGAGAATGAACCGAGTTACACACTGCATCGGAATCACAGGCTTCGCAGCAAAGAATATCGACAAACTAAAGCCTTTTTCCCTCTGCATATAATGCAAACGGATCTTTTAACTTTAAACGCAATTCAACGGCGTCACAATGCACCCTATAAATATATTCTGGTGGCAATCAGTGTCTTTAGTCGCTATGCCTATGCCATTCCATTACGATCAAAGAGAGGTGTTGAAGTTACTCGGGCCATTGAAAGTATTCTTGAACAGGATTCGTATAGAAAAATTCAATGGGTGGTTGTGATTGTGAATTTGTGGTTGTGTGTGTGTCTAGTGGTTGTGAATTTGTTAATCCCCATGTGCAAAAGGTTCTATTGAAATATAATACAGCACTTTATCATAGTCACAGCCCGATAAAGGCTGCATTGGCTGAACGATTAATAAGAACGATTCGTCTATTAATTTCAAGATATTGTACCCTGAAAAATACACCTGCTTTTATTCATGATTTAGATAAAATCATGCAGATATACAACCATCGACCTCATCGATCTCTGTCCAACTCAAGCCCTCGGGATGTTCACTACAATGAAAATACATTTGATGCTTTTCTAAAGCAATATTCCAATGGTGAAAAAGAGAAAAAAATATGTGAAGAAGAAATTCAATGTTGGTGATACTGTTCGAATTAATAGAACCACCAATATTTTTCAAAAGGGGAATTATTTATGGAGCACCGACCTTTTTAAAGTGTCCAAAATCCTGGACACCGAGCCCACGACATATCGACTGCGATACACCAAAGATGATGAGATTCTCGGCGGTTTTTATGAATATGAACTGCAAAAAGTTAGAAACACTAGTGAAATTTATAAAATTGAAAAGATATTAAAGAGTCGTACTCGTAGGGGCAAGAGACAGTTGCTTGTTCGCTGGCTAGGATACAACTCAGATTTTGATTCTTGGGTCAGTGCTGAAGACATTGACAATGCCCAATGATTTCTATGTGACTTTCATGTCCAATGTTTCTGATCCTCTCTACAATGACTTGAACAGAACAAGTGATTTTCGGACGAAACTCTCCCCCACCATCAAATTCAACGATGGAAAGTATGAAGTGGCTCTTGTCGACTGTATTCTCAAAAATACCTATGACATCCTGAGAAAGGATCGTAAATATGAAATAAAAATTAGACCCTATGATTGGCCGCCACCACCATCCTCAAGTGATCAAGAACAAATTCAAAAAATCAATTGGATGGATTATCCATATATTGAATTACCCTACGAGGAACTCACCTGTATGAATGATTTATGTCGTTCTATTAATAAAAGAATTTCCGCTCGTAAAAAAGGAGCTTTTCATTTCAACTATTCAAAGGAGGAGGGCAAGATCTACATTAGTTCACCTATTGCCAGCGAAAAGGTTATTCTCAATGATAACCTAAAGGATGTTCTTGGCTTCAAGCTCAATATAATCAATGGTAAAAGTGCCGGAGACACTAATTTCATTTTTGCTGACTACCCGCCTGCCTTCTCCACGGACACTTGTATATTTCTCTACGCTTCATTTGTGGAAACATCTCGGGTTGGTAATTCAAATGTTCCCCTCCTACGAGTTCTTGAACGAAAAAACCAATCAAGAGCATATTCACCACTACAATATAAAGCATCTTCAGTATATTCCCGTAAACACTTCCTATTTGGAACTCTGTCAGTTAACACTAAGAACTGAATTGGGTGATCCCATAGCAATTTCAAAAGGTTTGGCTGTGATTACATGCCATTTCCGTCCCATCGTTCAACAACAAGATGTCTAATAGAAAAGTGGTATTCACTTGTCCTGATATTGACTGCTATGTTAATACTCTTGTCCAAGACAACAGGGCAATGGAATGGACTATTACAAGGGTCGCTCGTCAATGTCTGGCTATGGTCTTGGCAGTTGGTTTGCTAAGCTCTTTCGCTCTTCACTACCACTGGCTAGAAAATATCTTGTACCGGCTGCGACAGATTTTGCATCCTCTACACTATACGATTGGGACTCTGGCAAGGATTTTAAAAAAAGTGCTTCGGAAAATCTTAGGTCCAGTGCGCGAACCCTTGGCGAGAGATTAAAACAAAATGGTAAAGGCTTAAAAAGGTCGAGAAACAATACATAACTCATCAGTCTCCACTCAGGTCGGAAACGAAAGACATCATCCCTCTTGTCAAAGAAAAGAAGGAAAAAGTCGACACGTGCTTTAAACAGAAGAAGAAGTCCCAGGAAGAAAATTATTAGATCGAAACTAGATTTCTTCTCCTAAGATGTCCTACCTGCCACATAAGGATTCTCAACCTTCAATCACCGCCTCATTGAATCTATTCAATGCTGAAAATGTTGATGTGAGTGTCAAGCATGGATACTATGAACAATTTTATCCTCAACAACCCCTCTCCTATAATATCCACTTTCAAATTTATTCCAATGAAGACTACTTTATGGACATGTCTTCAACATTTATAGATTTACAAATGAAAGTCCGGAAATCCGATAATACAACGCCAATTCGGGCCGATGGAATATCCTATGAAAATTGTATATTACATAATTTATTTCGTCAAATTAGTGTCGACATCCATGGCACGCTGGTGAGCACAAGCAACAATCTCTCAAATTATACAAGCTATATGCAATTCATGCTGATGACACCCAAGTCATACAAGGAATTGAGAGGCACCTCCAATGGATATGAATATATTACTAATACTGATAGTACAGATGCACTTAAAAATGCTACAACTAGTGAATTACATCTAGTTGGGAAAATATATCATGAAATATTTAATATACCCCAATGGCTGCCGCCCAATGTTAAAGTGGATATAAAACTGACGCTTGCACCCTCCAATTTCATATTGAGAAAAGAACTTGCTGCCAATCCTGATGTAAGTCTCTCCCTCACCTCGGCAATACTTCATGTACGCAAACAACAGGTTATGAGTTCTGTTGCTTTGGCAGTGGAAAAACCGAGAGCCAATGGAAATAATATTAAACTACTTGTTCCTCATACAATAACCAATCAACGTCATATTGCTATGGGCTCACGCACCTTCACCGATTCATCCTGTATCAATGGCGAAATTCCGTCAAAACTCGCTTTGGCATTTGTGAAAAGCGCCAGTGCAATAGGATCGTGGAATGAATGCCCACATAAATTCGAGATGTTTGGACTTTCATCTCTTGTGTGCAAAGTAAACGGTGTCCCACTCTACAATCTATCTTTTGATAAATCCTATAGAACATTGTATGAGTTGACCATGCAAACCATAGATCATGATTCGCAACTATTTGAAAATGGTATAACCGAAGATATGTTTGATAAAACACATGGTATCATTGTACTGGATTTGTCTGGCCCACAGGATATGAGTATAGTACGTACGGGGAGTGTGCGTTTAGAGTGTACATTTGCTGACCCATTGGCTGAGAGTATTGCACTAATCTCACTAAATCAATATGAAACCTATTGGGAAATCACTCCCGAAGGCAGTGTTCTACTAGACTTGGCGCCATGAACACCAGTCAAATAATCAATGTATTTAATATGGACCCCTACATGTCCCACTACAAATCCTATTGTCTACCCTTGGACTTTCTTGGAAAAATTCAAAGTGTCAACAATACCTTGATTATTGTTAATAGCAGTCCGTTGACTGTGCTGACGGGTCATTGGCTGTGCATCTTTCAAACAATGAAGACGATTGAATTTTTGATCCTCTTGGTCTACCCTATACATTTTACACACCTCACATCAGGAACTATATTGAGAGCAGTGGGAAAACTATTATTCAAAATAGGAAGAGGGTGCAGGATCTAACGACTAAAAGCTGCGGCTTCCATGCACTACTATATTTTGTGTTCCGATGTCGCGGCTATACTTACAAGCAGTTTCTCCACATTTATAGTGACAATCCACGTCTGAATGACTTTCTAGTGGAAAATATCCTCTCAGACCTATACAGTATTGATTTCAGTGCCCTAAGAGTAAAGTGCTTAAAAAATGTTTGTGAATTTGTTTATTAATAAAATGCATATATATATACAACAATGTCTTTAAATCTTCACTTTAGATTTCTTCTTCGATGTATAGGCAACTGTCGTGAACCACTAATGCTGGTAAATCATTTGGATTCACTGTATATTGATTTTGATTGACTGCAAAGTCAGGGTCACATTTTCTACAGTACAATGTAACTTCACTCTTGTCATATCTCTTTGTATAGTCAATGATACTATTTGCATTCATATTATGAAATTCACGAGTTTCAATCTGTCTATTTGAAGTAATATCACATACAGTGTTTTCAAATGATGAATCACATTCGGTATTTGCCAAATAAAAAATCACTTGGTTTATAGTCATAGTAGGCAGTGTCGTCACAACGATGACGTAGAAACCAAATTGTCTTGTTAGCCCTACAGTTGAATCGTAGACCAGATTCCTCTTCCCAGAATAATTTAAATCCACGACGATACCAATCTCGTAGAAATAAACTAAAATCACGTTTGGGATTCTTTCCAATCATAGCGGGGTAAGTATTCTCCCACTGATCACATTTATCATAGTGACAATTGGAGCACAGGTGCCCTCTAGGGTGAGAGTCACACACCTCTTCAAGACATGGAATTACATCCTTTAATTTGTACTGCATAGCCTCTATGTAATTAACCAAGGATTACATAATTTACACTTTTCACTATAGTCATCAATAATTGTACAATTCTCACATTGAGTCCAACTGCCAAGAGTGTACATGCACAATGGACATGTATAGAACATTTTTTCGGTTTCCGATGTCAACTCTCTCACAGCTAAAACGAAACTAATCGTTCCTGCTGACAGATAAATTCAGTGAGGGGAATTGGGAGAGGAGTAACTCTGTGACGTTACCTCTTTCGAAGGAGGATCCATCTACATTGAATCCATTGGCAATGTTTTCAAAAGTTATCCACGATATGATTCTGCTTTGTTCCAATTAATATATCAATAAATTGAGTATAAGCATTTGAATCACATTTTAAAAGTTTCATACAATAGTCCAATGGGGGAGAATCACTCCTCATTATATTGTCAAGTTTTCCCTGACGAGAGAATATCCTGCGTTGAAGAGATAACTCTAGAAAATCATCATCCAAAATCAAATGTTTTTCCCATAAACACTAGATTTGATCTAATTTTCTCTTTCTCAAATTTATTCATTTTTCAATCCTTTCACTCTGACTGCTGACTCTAGACTGACCCTGATTAGTTAATTGGTATCAACAACAGCCAATAAATCGACCTTTGGAAATTTAGGTCATTGACCCACTTTGATTAACCACGTGTTCTCCTAGGGAGGCTATGCCCATATTTGGTATAATGTCACGAGTATAAGATAGCTTTCTACTGACGCCACCAGGGGCTTTCCCCTCCAGTAACTGGTGTAGCACCATTTTTGCAACAAAAAGTGGTGACACCCGTACCTTACCCAAACGAATACTGGTGGCAGCAAGAAAGGTCCTATCGGTAAACCTGATAGTAAAAGAATTCCACGTTTTCGAAGAGACAATTTAATTTAGCCTACATATTAGCCTATTGGTAGTTACATATAAAAAAGTTGCGAAGAAAGAAAAAAAAATACAGAATTGCGAAGATCTAACTGGAATGTGCCTAGTTAGACAAAAATAAAAAAAACAGTAACGTGAAATTAATTGAGTTTGAGTTCATAGTAGGGAATCTCCGTATTAGAAAGTATTACAGGGTTTAAGAACGGATTAGAAAAAGTGAAAGTCGGGTTATTATTTGAGTTAATTGGCGGACTTAGTGACGAAAGTTATAAAATTATTGAAGACGGCAAATAAGGAGAATTTGTCAGTTTTGTGTGCATATTTGATAAGGAAGTTGGGAGGCACCTGTCCTATTGAGTAATTGGCGTAAGAAAATATTAAATTGAAAGTACGAGTACCCAGGGAGGGTACGCGTGGGTGTAGGGAGGGGGAGCAGCTTCCCCCCCTCTAGACCTTCAAATTTACATTAGATATGGCTGAAAAAGCAGATGGTTTGGAAAAAGGAGTTGATAAAACTCCATCACACTATCGACTGCCCCCCTAGACAATATCTGCCTCCCCTAGGCAATATGCTGCCTATGCCCATGAGGATACGTGATTTGTTTTACAGGGTAGTTCCACTGTTTGAGTTTTATTCCAGCTAATTCACTAGTGGAATATTCGTGCGGTTATTCAGATTACTTCTTGTCCAACCCCTGTTAATTCGTTTTTTGGAGATATATTTCACTCATGTAAAATTGCTTGCTGTGAAAGAAGTCGTTAATCGCTAATGAAGTGTAGATATTCCGGTTATTTTGAAAATTGTTGAATCTCATTAAACGGCGCTAAAAATTCAGAATAGTAATTGCGTACCATAATTTTGGCATGTGAAAATTGTTCAAATCGCCACGATTTACTAAGTAATTAAGAGATAATATAATCGGGAAGGAGTATACGCGGTAAAATGAGGGGGTACGAAATTAACAAGGAAGATATAATATATGAAAAAACAAGACGAACTCACCCTTCAGAGGCTGTGCAAAATGAAGGGGAGTTGTGGGTAAGAGAAAATACGGATAGAGAACGAACAGATTCAGAAAATGATTTAAGAAGAAATAATGATAGATGGAATCAGAGTAGTCAGAATAGAAGGAGCAGTGTTGAATCGAGATCCAGCAGGGGCTCACGAAAAAGTAGTCATGTAGATATGACACAATATATATTAAATTTCATGAAGGAAGAAAGAATAGTCAGAGAACGAAAAGAGGAGAAAGATAGAAAAGAAAGAGAGAAAGAGAGACAAGCTAGAGAGCAGAGAGAAGAGAATATTAGAATAGCTAGAGAACGAAAGGAGGAGGAAAATAGAAAAGAGGACGAAAGGGCTGGAGAAGCATACAAAGAAAGAGATATGAAAGAAAAGAAACGTAGAAATGAAGCAGAAAGAGGAAAAAAGCCCATATGGAGGCTTTTGAGAGAGATCAATCGAAAAATTTCTGGTTTCCGGATGTATGGAGACCAAATAACCTTAAAACGTTAGCTCTAGATTGAATAGTCGTTTTAAGATATGACTTATGTGTTTATCGTTCCACTGCGTAAAAAACACTGATTTAATACATGCAATAGACTAGGTAGTGTCGATAACCGGACATAGAATACCAGTGGGAAAGCCACATCGTGTCTCTGACCAATCATAGAGCACAATTGTTAGAGCCGTAAGCATATTTTGTCATTTTAAGATACGTACAAAAAAAATAAAAAAATAAATAAAGTTGAATAATTTCGAAGTTTTTAAAAAAAATAGTTTGTTTTTATGAAAAAAATACTGAATTAGAACCATCAGTTCTCATCATTATGAGTGTCCAAAACTGGACTTAAGTTTCACATTTGAACTAGATAATTGTATTTTCCATAATTTTCATACAAGAAACTAGAGTTTACGGTCAAAAACCTTTATTAGCTCAGATTTTACGGAAATAGTTTTATTTTTCGATCCAAAAATAGACTTAAGTTTCACATTTGAACCAGAGAATTGTATTTTCCATAATTTTCTTACAAAAAACTAGAGTTTACAGTCAAAAACCCTTACTAGCTCAGATTTTACAGAAATAGTTTATTTTTGATCCATAACTGAACTTAAGTTTCACATTTGAACTAGATAATTGTATTTTCCATAATTTTCATACAAGAAACTAGAGTTTATGGTCAAAAACCCTTATTAGCTAAGATTTTAAGGAAATAGTTCTCACCAATCAAGTTATTAAAAAATATTTGAATATATTAAGTTATAGGCAATACTGGTTTAGAAAAACTAGAATAGTAATTTAAGTTTGTTTCATCTGATTCGAAGACATGTAAAAAAAAAGTTGAAAAAAATATATCATGTTAAAAAAAAAAAAAAAAAAAAAAAGGGCCAAAAAGTTGGAGGGAGGGGGCGCCCTTCGAGTTTGGGGATAAGGGACCTTTGGGGATTTGATGTCTCTGCTGGTTAGAGTCGTTGGTGCTTATGATCCTTGATGGTTCGTACTCACATACACCTTACTACTTGATTTGCAAGGATTTCTAAGGTTTTTTCTGAATTTCATTATTAAAATTCTTTTCTTACCATCTACTTCTCTCTTAGTATCAACTTTTTAGTATACTAAAACGTTAGACCCTATTTTAAATTGACAATACTGTTCAAACATCACACTGTATTATACAGACTACATCGGAGAGGTAAAGCTAGGTCAACTCACAATGTCATTCTATCGTCGTTAGCCATTTTCATAGACTGATGTTGTTTCAAATTTATAACAAATTACCTGAGTTAACAACCCCTTCAGGGTTACCTTAACTGCTAATCAGTTTAATCCTTTTTTTTCTCACCTTCATACAATCCAATACTAATTAGAATAATTCACACTCCTATTATTCAAAACATTAATTAATATCGTTCATAGTGTCCAATTTGCGAATTCCTTATCCCTTTTGCAAAAATGTCAATCAAAACAATTCCTAAATATGCAATTTGACAATCTCTAGTTTTCGATTTAAAAAAAACAAAAACAAACAAAAACAAAAAAGTAAATTGTAATACTCACTCTCTTTGAAGAACTGAACCAGACTATACCCACCAAACCAGACTATACCCATCAAACCAGACTATACTCACCAAACTAGACTATACCCACCAAACCAGATTATACCCACCAAACCAGATTATATCCACTAAACCAGACTATACCCACAAAACCAGACTATACCCACCAAACCAGACTATATCCACCAAACCAGACTATACCCACCAGAAACCTGTCTGGTTGACCTTGGTAAGTCAATAACCCAAATAGCAGAGGACGGAACATAGTCTAGGCAAATAGCATGGAGATTCCTATACGTCCCGGCAAATAACATGGAGATTCCTATACGTCTCGGCAAATTCAATATAAGCATACTACTGATAACACGGCAAAAAAATAAAAAGTTAGATGGGCTGTACCTAGCTAACATAAATAAAATGAATTTTAGGGGAGACAAAGAGGGCCAAGACCCATGGGAATAAAACAAGACGATTACAAAAGAGAGTTGAACGACCTACAGTGGGTTGGAGAAAAGTTGGAAGATATGAATGTCAGGTTGGATTGGAAGAACTTGGGAAGGAATCTGAGATTACTCATATCAACTCAAAAGAGAGTTTGATCTGTTATGAGGGAGGGGGGGATCGCTTGGGAAGATCCTCTGCGGGAAGGTGTGAAAGATAGCCCTCTCCTTAATGCACAACTGGTGGACAAGTTGTGATCCCTTTACCGAGGCTTTCCTTCCCAGCCTTCAATTTCATCTTCAGCCCGCATCAACAAGCATTATTCATTCAACTAGTTTAGGAAATGGGACCCACAAAAAAAGCGATTCATGTTTCGCTCAAAATTTTACTTCATTTCCCTGAACCTCTATCGTTTTCACTGGCCTTTATATTTTCGGCCTTGGAATACTCACAATTATGCCAAAGTGCAATTTGGGTTTTAATTGGTATATGGTATTGCTTCCACCAATGGAAATTAAAGGCTAGTGCAGCCAATTTTCATGATGGCTGGCAACATCAAATGTGCCAGAAAACTTATTCTCTCTCAAATGAATATTAGTAAGAGTGAGAAAAGTTGTATTTTGGATTGTGCTGAGCACGATCATTTTCTGCGAATCTTGGGGACTTCAATTTCGAAAATCTAATGCGAATGCCATACGATAGAGACCATGGGGGTTCTACAGTGCCGACATGTGGATGACAACAGATCCAGAGCCACAAGCACAGGTACTGGTGGAAGAAAGAAGACAAATGCATTTTGTAAAGTTGAAGTTCAGTGTTATGATCGTAAGGATGAACCAGCGTGGCGCATGCGTGGTCATTTATATTCCACCCCTGTTTCCTTTCTTTCAGATAAATGACCTATTTTCTTTTCTGTAATTATATTTGCCTACAAAATAAAGTTCAATTGTAAGTTAACTCTCGTCGCCAAGGCAACGATTTGCAAGAGAAAGTAAATCGCTTTGATTATAATTCAGTATGAATGGTTTGCTAAAATTGCATGGGTTTGCTAAAATTCAAGTCATTGATTTTGAAAGTACGTGTAGGACAAATTCAATTGAGGGACCTGATACATTTGATTGGGCCACGTTACACTGGGCCACACCCCAAGTGCCATGATTCTGCAAGTCTCCTAATATTTTTTAGTTAGTCTGTATTGATATTTGACGTTGAGACCCCGCGTGGGGATCTATATATGTGTTTTTTTCTGAAATTACACTTCTTTTGGAAGATTACAGGTAAGCTATTTTCTACGGCTATGTAGACTATTTTTCCAGGAACTCAGGACACTGTAGGAATAGAGTTACGAGATACTGTTGGCAATTATATCGACAGAGGGGTCCGGTTACCTTCCGAGGAGATAGCTAGAGATTTTAGTGGTGACCCGGGTTGGGTCACCAACCCGGGCCTTAGAGTTGGCCATTTGGCCGTTTGATCACGTTATCATACCCTGGGGGAGGGTATATTGTAATTTGGGTATTAATAAAACCTATATTTACAGAACCGTTGTGGTAACCGCGGGCATCCCATTATAATATTTGGCACCACTAGGGGCTTTCCCCTCCAGTAAATGGTGTAACACCATTTTTGCACCAATAAGTGGTGATACCCGTACCTTAAACACACGAATATATATATATATATATATATATATATATATATATATATATATTATATATATATATATATATATATATATATATATATATATATATATATATATATATAGTATATATATACTATATCTATATATATATATATATATATATATATATATATATAGATATATAATTATATATATATATATATATATATATATATATATATATATATATATATATATTATATATATATATATATATATATATTATATATATATATATATATATATATATATATATATATATATATATATATATATATATATATATATATATTATATATATATATATATATATATATATATATATATATATATATATATATATATATATATATATATATATATATATATATATATATATATATATATATATGTATACTGAGTCACCTTCTCAGCAGGGGCATCCCCCAGGCCACTCAGCGCGTCCCCAGGTGGCGGATAGGGGAACGCTCTACAGATATGTAGGGTACCTCCATTGAGTAGGAGGCGCGGACCAAGGGGGGACCCAGTCCCTGGGGGTCCTTAATTGAAAACTGGGGCACCCTCGCCCGAGGGCCGTAAATACAGGCGGAGGAGAAAGAAGGCCCCTCGAATGTACACTCAGCAGGGACCCACCGGCGTGTGGACACGTCCCGTCAGTTACAAACCTTCTCCAAGCAATGGGCTGAATTGTATGGTGAAGCAGAACACCATCTTGGGAGGATCCCTATAGGAGGACAACTGCGAAAGGGCGGAGGATCCAGATTTACGGACAACGGCCTCTGCAAGGTGGAGGAGAGGAGTGGCTTGCCGCCACCACCCATTTAGCCAAGAAACCACCTCTCTTGAAATCAGGAAAAAAGGGTCCAATATTATACGAACATCTGCTACCGCGTCCGGGGTAACCGACGAACAACCAATTTTGATGGATGAAAATGCGATTTTACATGCTACCGCGTCCGGGGTAACCGACGAACAACCAATCTTGAATGATAATAATGCGATTTTACATGCTACCGCGTCCGGGGCAGCCGACGATCCTAGGCCTAGGACGACCCCCACCGGGGTGAAAAACCACACGGTTGTTCCGTTCCGACAAAAACCTCGCTACACTTTGGCACGCTAAACATCCGAACACTTGCCAAACCGGGAAAACTAGATCTTGCCCTTAGAGAACTACAGAGGTACAATTGGGATGTTATTGGGCTCTCTGAGACTCACCTCCCCTGAAACGAGTGAGGAAAACCTCTCTGGTGCCTCCCTCTTGTTGTCCGGCCGCAAGGACGGAGTTCATCGACAAGGTGTAGGATTCTTCGTATCATCAACTGCCAAAAAATCTCTAATCTCCTTCACCCCAGTCTCAGAAAGAACAGCCATCTTACGACTAAAGGGATCTGCCAAGAATATCTCAGTCGTCCAAGTCTATACCCAGACTCCGCCAGAAGTGAGGAAGAATGCGATGAATTCTATTTCACACTACAAAGCGTCATTGACCAAATCCATAAGAAAGACGTACTGATTGTCATGGGGGACTTTAACGCTATAGTAGGTATGGATAATACCGGTCGACCCGATATAATGGGGACTTTTGGTCACGGAAAACTCAATGCGAGAGGGGAACGATTGCTCGACTTCTGCCGAGAAAACGAGTTATTCTTAACAAACACAATTTTCAAACACCGCCATCGACGTAAAGTGACCTGGAGATCCCCAGACGGTAAAACCGAGAACATGATTGATTATATCCTGATATCAAAGCGCTGGAAGTCTTCCGTACTAGACACAGTAGCATTACCTGGAGCAGACTTCGACTCTGACCACACTCTTCTGATGTCAAGGTTCAAGCTAAGAATGAGAAAATTGCAAAAAAGCAACAAAAATCCAAGATTCCGGCTGGATCTGCTGCGGGATCCCGCAAAAAGGCAGACCTACACTTCCACTCTATGTGAAAAAACTCCGAGAGATCCTGAAAATCATTCTCCCTGACCACTGCTAATGAGATAGACTCCCTGACCGAGCAGGCTACATCAGCAATCATAGAGACAGCGAATGACGTCCTTGGAAGAAAAACTCCAAATGAAAAACCATGGATCACAGATGAGATCATTGCGCTATGCGAGGATAAGCGAATTTTTTGCAATAAATCCGACCGTCACATTTGTGATACTTGCAAGCTCCTCAAGAGAAGAGTAGAGCGAGAGATCAGAAAGGCACTACGTAACCACCTGCGGAAGAAATGCGAAGACTGCGAAAGTACTGTCCAAGAACGGGAATAGCGGAGCAGTTTTCAGAACGGTACGCGAGTTAAGACGGAAAAAAGAGTCGCAAACATCAGTGATCCTGGACAAAGACGGAAATGAGATCTACGATTCAAAGATGAAACTTGAAAGATGGAAAGAATACTTTAACGATAAACTGAATCCCCCGTAGCTGCGGATCCTAAAATACTAATCCTCTTCCCCATACCCGACCAAGAACTCAGACCACCACGCCCACTCAAGTCAGAAACCGAGTCAGCAATCAAGTCGCTCAAACAAGTAAAAGCCCTGGCCCAGACGGAGTCACCGCTGAACTCATTAACGTCGGATCGGATGATGTAAACTGATCTGTACCATGCCATTGTGTCTGCGGTGTGGGAAACCTGCCACGTACCCCGTCAGTGGTGCAAGGCTGCCATTGTACCCATTCACAAAAAGGGGTCAAAGAAAGAGTGTGGAAACTACCGTCCGATCAGCCTCACGAGCCATCAGTCACGTAGTCTGACAAAAATCCTACTCCGACGCATACAAGCAACAACTGCCTTTGCCATTGGAGAATATCAGGCCTGCTTCCGCCCTGGATGATCAACAATCGATCAGATATTGGCTTTCGGCAACTCATGGAACGACACATCGAATTCAACCAAGAACTCTACCAACTATTCGTTGATTTCCGTCAGGCATTGACCTGATATGGCGCGAAGGACTATGACATATCCTCCTTCACTACGGTATCCTTATGAGATAGTCCAAATAATCAAGAGTCTGTACGACCAGTTCCGAGGCCAAGTAATAACCGTTGATGGGTTGTCAGAAGAGTTTACAACTTCGTCAGGAGTACTCCAGGGTTGCATCTTATCACCACATCTCTTCAACCTCTTCTAAATGCCGTTCTATCGATGATGCAGTCGGAATATGGCGCAACAATAGGAGGGTGCTAATAGAGAATCTTGCCTACGCTGATGATATGATGAGCTAGCCAACTCTACACAAGAATTGCAGGCACAAGCTGATAAACTCTACGATACCACAAAGCCGTTCGGGATGGAGATCAATGCCAGCAAGACCAAAGTCATGGTAACTACGAGACGTGAACTAAACAACCCGCCCATTATCACCATAGGCGGGAGACAGGTTGAAACGGTTGACCACTTCCTGTACCTTGGTAGCCTTCTCTCCTCAGATAATTGCCATAGCTCTGACGTGAAACGTCGACTTGCACTTGCTAGCTCTAGCTTTAGCCAACCTCTGGAAAAGTAACCACCTATCCAACAAACTCAAAATGCGCCTATTCAACAGTTTAGTAATCCCCATAGTTATTTATGGATGCGAAACCATGGACTCTGAAAACCGAAGACGAAATAAAACTTCTAGCTTTTGAGGTGAGATGCCTCCGTCGCATTTCTAGAATCAAATACACTGACCGAATCACAAATGTGGAAGTACGTCAAAGGCTCCAGTCCACTGAAACCATACTCAGTAAAACTAAGAAGCAAGAACTGCGCTGGTTCGGCCACGTCAAGCGAATGGAGCCGAGCCGCCTTCCGAAAATCGCCCTTGAAGGATCCCTCCATGGCCTTCGCCCACGAGGCAGACCACGAAAACGATGGATGGAGAACTTCCACTTCGACAACGTCAAGATAGCCCAGTTATCACGTATCGCACCAGATAGAGCAATGTACCGAGCCCTTACGCATGAGCTAGCAAGAGGAGTGGCCCCAAAACGTCCCACGAGTATGGCCGGGACCTAAGTAAGTAAGAATATATATATATGTTTATGCATGTATATATATATAACGGATATTGATTGTCAATTGTTTTTTTGTAAGAAAAAAGGCTGCGTACGTACATATAGACAAGTAAAGGACGCTTGATTATTTCATCTTCATGCAACCCGGGAGGAAACTTCAGTTTAACGTGACCAGTGTATCCATTCTGCAGGTCAACTTCAAGATGTTTAATCTGAAAAAACAGACAATGATTATAGGTCCACACGAAAGAGAGGGAAAGAGTGAGAGAGAGTGAGAGAGAGAGTGAGAGAGAGAGAGAGAGAGAGAGGAGAGAGAGAGAGAGAGAGAGAGAGGAGAGAGAGAGAGAGAGAGAACGAGAGAGAGAGAGAGGGGGGTAAACAGACAGAGACAGATTGAGACACACACAATTATTCGGAAAACCCCAAACTGTCTTTCAAGGATTTGTTTCAAAATTTAGTTTTCGTAGCAAAAAGAATTTGCGTAGCCAGAGACAGAGGGGAATAACTACTTCAACATTAACTACTTAACATTATATATAACACTTCAAAGGCATGCTAATATGAACTATTTAGAAGGGTGAGGGGCAGATTCTGAAGAAATGCAAACAGAATTTAATTTATATAAAAAAAATTATCTTATTACTAGGTATCATAGAGCCTGAACTTTTGTGTAGAGGAGAAGGAGTGAGAGTCTAGATCCTCACCTACCCCTCTATGTAATTGTTTGCCTACTCTAATCAGATTAACTCAATAGCACTGCAAGCAATATTCAATAAAAAGGTTATCTAGTGCTAAAATAATTTAGCTATATTAAAGTATCTTAAAAATAGTTTTATTCACATCACAAGTTAAAAAACATTTATTTTGCTTTCCCGCAACATGCAGTTCATATGCATTATTCTCTAAGACGCCCATAAATTTGTTTCATTTACCCTCCATCCTAGCTGTCGCTGGTGCAACATTTGAGAACGTATTTTCTAAAATGGACTAAATAAAAGAAAGACTAGTTTATGGAATCTTTCGAAGAGTTTCTTCATCAAGCTGAATTTATTTTCCAGTTAAAACATGAAGAAGAACATATCTTAAATTTTGATGCTCTTTCTTCTAAATTTTATTCTGAGATCTAATATCATTTAGAATGTGAATAAGAAAGTGAACTTTCTTTCAGCAGCAGGTATGTAAGAGAAAGTGAATGATCAGCCAATATCCGAGAATTCATACATGTTGATTCATGCTGCACTTTTTGTGCACGGTTGAATTTTTGCAGGGTGTATTTCAGGGTTGCCACCTGACCTGGAAGAATTTACTAAATCGGAGAGGAAAAATTTACTAGATCGCATCTGTTTTTACTAAATGCTCAAAAAAATTTTTTGCGCGTGCGGCTATGCCGCACGCGCACCATCAAGCATTGATTTTTACTATAGGAGCATAATGAATTTCATTTTTCTTCTTTTTTTCTCCTTTCCTCTTTTCTTTTTGCTTTTTTATATGTATATAATGTTTACATTTCTACTTACTTTTAATTTCTCTCAACATGCTCCTTTTTTTCTCAATAAAAATTTTCAAACTGAGGAGATTCACCTAATCACTTGGGTGGTTGGCTTTTGTTTTGATTCCAATAGATTCCTGATCATCACAAATCCAAGTGTCATTATAGCTTCATTTTTATTTGGTAAGATTTGATACACAGAAAGCTGACTTTGTCGACCTTTAGACGCGGAAGTGAAGTGTCTGTTTATGAAAATAGGTGACTACTTGTCTGTCTCTGAGACAGACAAGCAAAATTGTAAAACAGACAAGCAAAAATGGAAATAGTCATATGTTTACGATAATTTTTCCCCTGAATTCATGGAAAATAAAAAAAGTTTTGTTTACTATAAACTTTTTACTAGTTTTTACTATATTTCGGGAAAATTTACTAGATCCTCTAAATTTAATAGATTTTTTTACTAGATCTAGTAAAATCCTACTGACGGTGGCAACCCTGGTGTATTTCTTAGGTTTGTTACAGTCACCAAATATTTTACATGTTCCTTGTCAGCTGCAAAAAACTTTTGTGTTAATTTTTCTTTTTTTGGCGTAGCCTGACCTATCATAAATTTTATTGTCGGTAATGTCTTGTGTAAGATTCTTATCTTCTCCTTGTTACCAAATTCTTGAAAAAATTCTTCCTTGTATTTTATTGATGAAAGATTCCCCTCTAGATTATTTTTTCTAACCTTTTTCTTGGAAAAAAGAAAACACTCGTGGCTTGAGGGCTATTGTTTTTGCTTCGCATTTGGAATTCTGAGATAAAGGATAAGAAAATAATTTGATTTGATTCTAGAAAAATTTATTTATACTGTCAAGACCCCATGATGTACGATATATTCTCTATTAAGAATTGAACTTGTTATAGCTAAGGCTAAATAGTTACCCTAATCAAACTAAATAACATAAATCACCATCGAAATTTAGATAAAATAGCATCTGATTTAAAGTTACGTTAGCTAAGCAAATAAGTGGAAAATCAAGGGATTTTTGTATTCAGAATTGAACTAAAGCCTCTCATTATAGCTGCGGCCTAAACAGTTACCGTAATAAAAATGAACCATAGGAAACCTTCAAACAATCCAAAAAAATGTTTAAAATTACAGTGTTCTTTACATACTAGTAACTCTGGCTATTCGTACTTTGAAGGAGAGGGAGGCGTGATTTGATATGGAGTTTCCGATATTTATTAGTATGAAGTATGAACTTAAACCTTCCATTTACTTTTACATCCTTAAGGACTTACTAAAGACCAAAAATATTAAAATAAAGATAGTAGAGTCAGAGGCAACGCTATAGCGTTGCCTATAGTAAAGGCTATGCGGCTCCAATGTTTTATTATTTATTTATTTACTACTTTTTTCACCCAGAGGAACTTCATATGGAAAGGTTCGTCGTATAAACTTCAAAGGGGGCTCGTTCGATTGGAAATCGGGAGTCCTAGTACCCTTTTTAGAGTCAAAAGTGACCAAGGCAACTAGCTCCCCCACGCGTTTTCCCCCAAATACATCCGATAAAATTTTGATATAGCATTTGTTAAAAGCTCAAAGATCATATAACAAAAAAATGGTGTCGACACAACCCCTCTCTCCAGGGCCCGGGCGCAGGCGTTCTAAGATATGCCCAGGGAGCATCAATGGTTCTTGTAGAAGGGAAGCTCGTAGAAACTTAAGAGAGGGCTGATTTGATTGGAAAATAAAAGTTCTAGCTCATTTTTTTCAGATTTTAAAAGAGATCGGAGGGCGACTAGCCCCCCATGCCCGTAATAGTATAGTAATTGCCGATTATGAACCACCTAGATTATCCAATCAAAAACACTTAGGTGCAAATAGGTCAACCATTTCACCTTTAGAATCAACAATGATAACGAGTTTATTTCCTTGTTAGTGTTTACACATTTTATTCCTTTGATTGTTTATACAATTCCTAGATCCGAGTTTCTTTTTTAATAGTTCGATTGTATTTATTTCCATTTTCATTTCGCTTAAAAGTTTCTCCATTTATTAGTAAACTATTTATTAAAAAAAAATATCCAACTGAAAATAATCTATATATTAACATATAATTATAATACATATAATACTATCAATAACTTCCATGATTGCTTTTCTTTCTGAAAATATAACACAGTAAATATTGTATGGATTAGCAGGTACTTGATCTACTAATTTCTATATCAGCAGTTGATCCACTTCGATAAATATTCGATTAATGCTTTAAAAATCAAACAAAATAGAGAGTATACTGTTTTAAATTCATTGTAACTTACAATTGTTCCACTATCAACATTTTTATGTTTGTATCCTAAGTGTAAAAATCGTTGATAAACGTTAGAATAATCTTCATTATCATTACTGAAGTCACATTTAAAATATTCTTGTGGATTTATGTATCCATTTACTCTCACTTCAATTCTATCAGTGTTCATATAGTCAAATACCATGTTTTTTCCGTATAACTGGTATCTTTTTCAGATTTCTGTAACACAACAAACAATTTTAGTTGTGTTATAGTGTTCACTGACTACTCTGCTTGTTAATTCTTTATCCGTTTTATTATCACTTTTATAGGTATTACACGCTTCCCATCTTAATTCAAATGAGCCGCCCTTTTCTAATGCAGCTTTTAATTGTTCTGCCTTTTTCGTTAATTTGGCGTTAATCTGACTCAATTAGAAAATTGAGTCGCTATGGGTAAACTGGGATGTAGTACTGGTAACATCCATAATAAATGCATTACATCTACTTTAAAATTTTGAGCTCCAGGTTTTATAATGATATTGGAAAAATCCTTTCTTTTTAGTACAGTTTGATGTTTAATGCCTCTAAAAACGAGATTAATATCTTGACAAAATTCAAATAATCGTGACAATGGTAAATAGTTACTAACACGTGCAACAGGTATAAAAATGCTTTGAAAACTCATTTCTGCTTTAAAGGAATCAACGGATTGAGTTTTATCTTCATACCAAAAAATATTAGTAGCTGCACTTCGATTATAATCATCTGAAAATTCTAATAAATCTTTAACAGTAGTCGTATACCTACATAAACAATACATTTTCATTGATAATATATTCAGCATTTCGGAACAATTTAAATCCATTAAAGTAGCTTCGTCAATATTTTGCATATTGTTCCATCCGATAGTGTTATTTTATTTTTGCATAAAGGTAACTATCACTTGGTAGAATTCAAGATTCCACATCTTTTAAAAGGAAACTATAATTTGCTTATTGAGATACATTCACGTTGTTTTCTCTAATTTCTGAATATTCATATTGGTTGTAGAATCATCAATAATAGCCTTTTCAAATATATCCAATAAGAAGAAAAAACTTGATTCACTGCCATTTATATACGGAAGACATTATTAAATAAACTTTAACATATTTTCAAACAGTGGAGGTGGATCTTGATTGTCACTGAGGGAGTCAACAAGAGCATCACCGGGGATGTAGTTTAAGTCCCAGCCCTAAAATCATTGCATCCAATAAGCCTTTCCTCTATTCATCAAGATGTTTATTAAAATATCTCTTGTTATTTGAAAACTATTACTTTTAGAGATCTCACATCATTTAACTCTTTTTGATTATAATCTATCCAATCTTTCCATATGCAATCGCTCTATTTTTAAATAATTCCAGTCGAGGTTTAACCATAGTGTTACACATGGAACGAGCTTTATCTTTATATTTTTTTTTTTTTTTACGTCATGAATAATTGATAATTGACAATATTTTAAAGAAACTACCAATCCCGTACCATACTGTCTTGTATACAATAATTGTTTCTTATGATCATTTTTTATTATAGATAAGTTCTATTAAACGATTTCATTAAGCTTCTTACAAATTCAAACTATATTCCATATCCTGTTTTTTGGCTTATAATAAATTATTATTATTATTATTATTATATTATTATTATCCTCTCCAATCAGGTTAATTAGCCTACCCAATTGATCAGTTATAACCATTTTAGTGCGTTTATATATTCCTTTCGATTGATTGGAAGATATTGCGTATCTTTAGAAATCTCACAGAGTAGCGTTCCAGTTCTGGTTTGGAGCAAAACTCCAGATCGCATCGGAGGTTGGATTCCCATTCACAACTGAACTATCCACTAATGAACAGTGAATATGTATTTTGTCAACATTTCTTGTAATATTAGGGACTTTAGTACCTTCATTATATTACTACTTAGTTCAACTCTATTTTCAAGTCCTAAAATAAAACATAGATCGCTATTAAACCGAAGTTTATAATTATCTTTCAAAATAATAACGGATTCATTGTAGCTAGATTGGATGATATATGATGAGTACCGATCTAGGGATGAATTGAAATAATGAGTTAGGAAATAATTTAAACCCTCTTCATCATACAACCCATTGGGTTTAGCAACGTTTATCTATTCATCCTTATTTTCCCCTATATTCAAACGTATTATTTCTAAATTGATTACTAATGTTATACCATAAACACCATACCGTACATTGAGTTAAAGCTATTTCATAATCTGAGTTTCGATGTCATGTCATCAGATTACTGTTATAAGACCGTTCAATTTCACCTTTGTTACCACTAATAATAATCAAAACCACTTATTAGCAAAGTATTTTCATGTAAATCCCAGTTCCTTGCTGAGGTCG
Organism: Artemia sinica; assembly: GCA_027921565.1. Taxonomy (NCBI): domain Eukaryota; kingdom Metazoa; phylum Arthropoda; class Branchiopoda; order Anostraca; family Artemiidae; genus Artemia; species Artemia sinica. The sequence continues at coordinate 34,124,135 of CM051270.1, forward strand.
TATAACCATCAAAGTTATCTTTAATAGCTTTTAACTTTCTTCTGAAAATTTCTACGAACTGAGACTTTTTTCTAATTCACTAGATTTCCAACCTTTCATCATTCTTCCATATCTTGATTACGTGTTCCTGATGATCTATTGCTTTCTGTTAAATATGATAATTTTCTAAATAATAACTAAGCATTTCAAAATAGGATCCCTTAGGATCATACACCTTATTGGTTTCTCTAAAGTTCTTTATCGATCTCAGAATCGACATTAGCAATGAAATTTGGTTATTCAGGGGTAAAACAGCTTGACTTGAGGGAGCTTGAAAACTTAGTGCGTTGCTTAAAAAAATGATCCAGTCGTTGACATCGTATTTTTAAATTAATGTCATTTCATGTAATTTATCCAGCTTTGCTCTAAGGAACGTTCTTGGATTATATTTCTTTGTAGTTCTCTAATTTTCCCTATACTAGCTAAGAACTTATCAGCTTTATAGTATCCATTTATAGAATGAAAATTTTTATGGAATATCTTTCGAGAGTTTCTTTTTCATAAAAAAACTACCAGTAATGATGCTCACCAGTTTCATCCGACAGTTCATACGTTATAGGCGTTGTAAGTTTAACTTTAGCAATTTGAAATATCTCTGTTGTATAATTTGGAAGATAGCCTTTATCAAAAACACCCTTACTTTTCTTAATCCAAATCAAACCACAACGTTGAATTTGTTTATAGATGATTTTTGAGTTTAGACATCAGGAAATAAATTAGTGCACACCTTGTTTTTATTTCCATTTTACTCGCTTCTATTGGTTTCATTTTGATGGATGATAAGAATTGTTAGAATTGTTAACGAAAAAGGATAATACATCTGTCAACGTTTCGTGTTGTTATGAGTAAAATATTTCCATAGTTTCTCTTTGATTGTTCTATTGAACCGTTCAAACAATTTGACCTTTCGATTCACTTTCAGATGAGAAACCAATGAAATTCATGACTCTTAAAAAATACGTGAAACGTTTTCCATAACAAAATCTTTACCTTTATCTGCATGTAATTTCTTAGGTTTCTAATTTTTAAATAAATCCGTAAGAACATTAATTATTTCCTTACTCGTTTTATCCTTTAAAGCAATACACCAGGCATATTTACTAAAACAATCGATGGACTGTAAGAATATAATTAAAATTTTTCTTTTCACTTTGATACTTCTACATACCAACCAAATCTGCCTGCCCCTGATCATCGACACTATGAATGTAAACGCGTCTTCTTTATATGTATGATAAGCTGGGATGTGTAAAGAATAACTATTTTGATTTTATAACCACCGCTTTGATTTTAGTTTTTGGTATAGTAAAACCATATTCTTTTAATTTCTATGTAAATCAGCAATCCCTCAAAAGTTTGAATAATAGAGTTCTAAAATTTTGTTTTTTACGCTACTCTTGCCAGTACAAATAACATTTCTTTTATCCAGGGTCTTTGCTCACTGCTTCCTTTTTATAAAAAATTATTTTTCTTGCCACCACAAAGTGTAAAAATACTTTTAATCATTTGGCATATCATTTCTTTTTGAAACTACCCTGAGCTAAAGACTCGATTGCAGTAGCCTTTTTCAAACACATACAAATAAATATCCCTTTATGACAAATTTTAATTATTGAACAAATTTAAGTTATGAAACATATTAATAAACACTAAAAGATTCCACGTTCCCAAGAAAGTCTCAAGAATAGTAAATAGAAAGCAATAAAATTCCTCAGGATTGACTATTTTTAAGATTTGGAAATTTTGCTGACTAAAATCAGCTCCAAATACATGGCAGATACTGTAGAAGGGATTAAAAGTTGTTTACAACGAAAATCAATATTCGTCAAAATAAAAAAATAAACTATCGCGTTGCACAATTTCATTAATTCACGCGCAGCAGCGAAACTATTTGATATAAAAGCTGCTGGTAGAAAAGATTACTAATAAATAAAATATATAATCATCTTAATAATAAAAGATTATTTGAAGATAATCTAATTGAGTGGGGCGTAATGCAAAGCATCGAGATGATAAGAAACCCTACGGATTAATAGTATTCCAGATTTAAAAAACAGGGTTAGAAAATTGAAATAATAGAAAAGAATAAAAACCATTTCAGATTTACGAAATCAGTTTAAAACACTATGAGAAATAAAGATATTATTGAACTTAAATTTTTTGAAATGAAAACAGATTTCATATGCAGGGAATTATAATAAAGTGAAGAATAAACTAAAAAGTAATAAAGGATGTTGATAAAAATCGACAATTCATTCGAGATGTAACTGGTAGAGGGAGTGTTAAAAAGAACGGAATGTTGATATTTCAAATTTATTTATAATTAAGAAAAAAACGAGAAGTCCAGATATCCAGAGGCGTATGTTTAAAGAAGAGGAAGAACACGATAATAATACAAGTATTCGATAGATTAGAGAATGGCCGAAGAGATAGTTACAGAGTTCAGTTTACAACACGTGTAATATTTTATTCTCAGAAGGATAATGAAGAACCCGAACCTATCATTATCATAGCTATCCTGGAATTTTTAATAAAAATTAATTTAAAAAGTTTTTTCCACAAAATAAAATTTTTCATAGAAAAGTAAAGAACTCAATTAAACCAAAAATGAGCAAAAAATAAAATCAAATCTGCACTAAAATCAATTTGCACTTACTGAAAAAAAAAAGTTTTTACTTTATAACTTTAATAAATCAAATAATATTAACATCTTGATTACTACATATCAGTATATGTATATTAAACTGACAATTAACATTCATTTATATTTTTTTCAGTAAATTTCAAATTATGTTCTGGCCATGGAGGGAATAGGGGTTTTGAGCCCACTCATGTTAATTTCTGCTCGTTTTGAGTTTGACTCGGTTATTTATTGTAAGTTGTGTTCGTTTTGGGTTTCATTTATTTATCGATGCTGATTTGTGGTAGTTTCACGCTGGTAGATTATATGATTTTATTTTTGTTCATTTTTGGTTTAATGGAGCTGTTTACTTTTCTTCGAAAAACTTATTTTGTGGAAAAAGTTTTTTTTAAATTAATTTCTGTTCGTTTATATTGAAACAGTCTTTTCAGGGAAAAAGAAAATAATTGTTTTAATCTTTTCATTTTTAAGACTTTATGGTTTGGCCTGCTATTTTGTATGCTAGAGAAAAATTTTCAGAAATTTTTAACAACATATACCCTTTTAAAATTCTGGCCACAAATAGTTGTATTTAATTTAGTTTCATACCTCCTCTAGTTCACCTGAAATAGAAAACTTGATACCATTGGCAAAAAAAATCTATTGTACTTTTTTGATAGCTTGGATACACTTACGCTATGTGGATTTGGTTAAATTTGAAGAGGCAGAAGCAGCCCCGAAAGTTTGAACATAATACCCTCTGTCGTTCTTGGGATACTGCGGAGATGTCTTATCCGGGAATTAGCATTTACAGAGTACATTTTATTTCATTTTAAACATTTAGTTTATAAACATAATGGGCAAATGGAAAGGGTGGGCATAGGAGGGGGACTAGTTGCCCTCCAATCACTTTCGACTATTAAAAAGGGCATTAGCTTTTCTATTTCAATGGAATGAACCTTTTCGAAGTTCCTAAGACAACTCCTTTGATGCGAAGTGCCCTGGCTCTGAACAAAAAAAAAGAAAAAAATAATAATACATTGCACCCATATCGATCTTTACTATAAACACATCAAGCCTCCCAATCACTTTCGACTATTAAAAAGGGTACTAGCCCTTTCAATTTCCAATCGAATGAGCCCTTTTTGAGTTTCTACAACAACACTTTCTATAAACACCTTATATGCCCCAGGGCGTAAATTACAACCCTTGCCTTGGGGCTGTGAAGGGGTTGTCATCCTCAAGAACCTAATTTCCAGAATTTTCAACTACGTTTAACAAAATGGCTATCTAAAATTTTGATTGGATGTGATTTGGAAAATGGTGGTGAGAGGGGCGTTAGTTACTGTCCAATCACCATTCAGCTATTAAAAAAGACACTAGCCCTTTCAATTTCCAATCGAATTGTGCCCTTTTGAGGTTTCTACGACAATGCTTTCAATTAAAACCTTATATGTCCCCAGGGCATAACTTACAACCCTTGCCCTGAGGGCTGGGGGTGGGGGAGGATCATCCTCAAAGACCTAATTCCAGAACTGTTAACTAAGGTGAAGAAAAATTGCTATCTCAAAACCTTGATTGGATGTGTTTGGGGAAATGGTGGGCGTGAGAGGAGGATTATTTGCCCTCCAATTACTTCCGACTATTAAAAAGGGCACATCCCTTTCAATTCCAATCAAATGAGCCCTTTTTGAAGTTTCTACGACAAACGCTTTCTATAAAAAACCATATGTGCCCCAGGGCATAACTTACAACCCTTGACCTGAGGACTGTGAGTGGGGTGTCATCCTCAAAGGACATAGTTTCCGGACCTTTCAACTACTTTGAACAAAATGGCTATCTCAAAAATTTTGATTGGATGTGTTTGGGGAAATGGTGGGCGTGAGAGGGGGGTTTGCTTGCCATCCAATCCCTTTCGAGTATTAAAAAGGCGCACTAGCCGTTTCAATTTCTAATGGAATGATTCCTTTTTGAAGTTTCTACGACAACACTTTTGTATAAAAAAATCTTATATGCCCCCAGCGCATAAATTACAATCAAAATTTTGATTGGATGTATTTGGGGAAATGGTGGGTGCGAGAGGGGTGTTAGTTATTCTCCAATCACTTTTAAATATTAAAAAGGGCAAACGTCCTTCTAATTCCCAATCGAACGACCCTTTTTGAAGTTTCTACAGCATCACTATCTACGAAAACCTTATATGCCCACAGGGCATAACTTTTAAAACCCTTGCCCTGAGGGCTCTGAGGGGGTTATCATCCTCAAAGACATAATTTCTAAAACTTTTAACTACGTTGAACAAAATGACTATCTACAAATTGTGATTGGATGTGTTTGGGTAAAAGGTGCGTGTTAGAGGGGGGGTTATTTGACCTCAAATCAGTTTCGACTGTTAAAAAGGGCACTAGCCCTTGAAATTTCAATAGAATGAGCCCTTTTTTAAGTTTCTACGATAAAAAAATTTCAATAAAAACCTTATATGCCCCAGGTCATAACTTAAAACCCTTACCCTGAAATCCTGTGGGGAGTGGGCATCCTCTTAGATAATATTCTGGACCTTTCAAACTACTTTGAACAAAATGGCTATCTTAAAATTTTGATTCAAGGCATTTGGATAAACGGTGGCCGTGGAAGGGGTGATAGTGTCTTCCAATCGACTTTCGGACTATTAAAAAGGGCACTAGCCATTCAATTTCCAATCAAATGAGCCCTTTTTGAAGTTTCTACAAAACAACGCTTTCTATAGAAAAACCTTATATGCCCCCAGGGCATAACTTACAACCCTTGCCCTGAGGGCTGTGGAGGGGGGCGGGGTTGTCATCCTCAAAGACATAATTTACAGAACGTTTAACTACGTTGAACGAAACGGCTATCTCAAAATTTGATTGGATGTGTTTGGGAAAAGGTTGCCCTTCAATCACTTTTGACTATTAAAAAGGGCACTAGCCCTTTGAATTTCCAATCGAACGAGCCCTTTTTGAACTTTCTACGACAATGTTTTTTATAGGAACCTTGCATGTCCCCTGGGCATAACTTACAACCCTTGCCTGAGGGCTGTGGGGAGTGTCCTCCTCAAAAACATAATTCTATCTGAAAATCAACTATGCTGAACAAAATAGCTATCGTAAAATTTTGATTGGATGTGTTTGGGGAAATGGCGGGCGTGGAAGGGGTGTTAGTTGCCTTCTAATCACTTTTGACTATTAAAAAGGGCACAAGGCACTCCAATTTCCATTCGAATGAGCCCTTCTCGAAGTTTCTACGACATCTTCTTCGATATGAAATGCCCTGGTCCAAGACCAAGAAAAAAATAATAATAATAAAAAATACATTGTGCCAACATCGTTATTTACTTAGCAGCGCTATGCACTGCCTATGATAGTGACACCAAACAAAGCCATCTAAATAGTTATAATAGGGACTATACATACATTAGTCATAGAGAATACACCTAGATCAGGCCTACATTTTGAAAGAGTCGATGGAATAAATTATAGAATGACAAGATTACCAAATTATATGGGACGGTACTTATAAAGAACTACTGATTTTGTAAAACATAAAAAAAGGTTGCATAAATATAAAAAATAATGATAGTTAATACTTTCTTTGGTAAATACTCGCTCATCTTCATCCAGCTAAAAATCATGTAGACAGACTATCAAACTATCAAAAACATGAAAAATGATGTTAAACTTTGAAGGGATTACTAATTTTCCTATGGATATTTAAGATATTTATAAACTTGAAAACAAATATAATATTAAAATTTGTTTATTTGAAATAAGAAAAAGAGTGGTTAGAGCTCATATACTGAAACTAATATGAATGGCAAAAACTGCTATACATGTGATTAATTTATTCTATTTTGGTAATCTTTATGTTTAATTAAAGATTTAAGTAGATTATTTGCATCTCAAATAACTAAAAATGGGCATAAAATTCATCTATATACATTCTGTGGAAGACGCTTTAATGAAAAAGAAAAATTTGAAAAACATAATAATAAAAAAAAAAAAAAATTGTGAAGATCCTGACATCATTATGCCAGAGCCAGGATCTACAATTGAATTTGGAAGTATAGCTAAAACAAATGAAACTATCCTATTGCAAAATAGCCAATTTTGAATCGTATAATGAAGAATCTAAATCAAAAGAAAGGTACAAAGACAATTAAAATATAACAAAGCAAATGCCATTTTCCTATGGATTCCAAGTATATTTTATTTTGATACAGCACGAAATAAATATTACCAATACTTTGGTGAAGATGCTAGCATGTATTTTGTAACTACCGTAACAAAAGTGTGTACAGAAATAGCCAACGAGTATGAAAATAAACAGAGAGATCATGGTTATACAGGACAATAAGTAAAAGAAAAAATGGAGTAATACAACATATATAAAATTTGTGGGGCAACCGACGATCTGACGACCCAGAATCTTGCGAACGGAGACCTTTTAACAACTTTGACAACTCCAACTCCGGAGGCTATGATTTGCCCTTAATTTATTTTATCTATTGCAACCCTGATCTCTAGGACGCTTGCTAAACAAGGCAAAATAGATCTCGTCCTATATGAACTAAAAACCAATATAAATGGGATATTAAGGGACTTTCAGAAACACACCTCCCCACCACTAGTGAAGAAAGGATCGGCAACACTAGTCTGACAGTGTCTGGGAGAACCGATGGCATCTATCACCAAGATGTCGGCTTTATGATGTCGAGTAAAGCACACAGATCCCTGATTTCTGTAAAGCCTCTGTCAGAACGGTTGAGTATGATACAAATGAAAGGATCACGATCAACATCATGATCATACAAGTCGACGCTCCTCACTGCAGCAAACTAGATGAAGAGTCGGACAAGTTCTACCTTCAACTGCAAATCCTTCAACACAGAGAACGTCGTAAGGCGACACGGACCTCGCCGGATGGAAAAAACCCGTAATCTATTGATTATGTGCTCGTCTCTAGGCGTAGAAATTGTCTGTGCTAGATACTGTCACCCTCGCAGGTGTCGATTTCGACAGTGACCATTCCCTGGTCGTGTCTGCACTGAAAATACGCCTGAAATCTTCCACAAATCTAAACAAGAGACCCGCTCGTTTCAACACGCATCTTTTCAAAGACCCTCAAACCCGCCAGACTCACATCGAACAAATGTCTACTTAAATATTTGACCTTCTTCAGATACTCTATAATTCAATCTAAAAAGAATATTGATAAAATGGTCATAGACTCTCTAAGATTATCAGAGACATAGCGATGTCTGCTCTAAGAACCAAAAAGGGGGATTAAGAGCCTGGATAAACAACAAAGTTACTTTATTATGTGCCGAGAAACGGAAACCACAATAACAGGTCAGACAGAGAGAGCAAGAGATAGATATAAACAAAGAAAGGTCTGACTCATAGGAAGGTGACTCATACTTTGTATAAGAGAGTTCGCGATGCTACCATGCAAGAAAAAGTCTCAGTTCTTGTGCACTACTAGATAAAAACAGCTCCAGAAGGTATCGGCTCCAGAACGGCTCCAGAAGGACAGAAGGTATCCGGAGATGGATGGAGCATTTCAAATAAAAGCTTAGTCCTGATATCCTTCCAAACCTTGCTGTCCTGCACCTGTTTTCTGTTACTGTCTCAAACCAAAGCCCACCTCCTCTCCGTTCTGAGGTCGACTACACCATCCAAATGCTGAAGACTAAAAAGGTCCCTGGTTCGGACGGAATACAGGCAGAACTGCTGAAAGTCTGGTGTGAAACCACTTATAAATCTTTTCCACAAGATCGTATCCGCTGCCTGGCTAAAAGGGTCATTTCACAAACTTCTTGATAAGAAGCCACAATGTTCCACTACAAAAGAAGGAGTTAAAGGTGACATGTGATAATTACCGTTTTATTAACCTAACAAGTCAAACTGCCAAAATCTTCACCCGAATTATACTTCAACGGATCAGAGCCGTGTCATCCTTAGTCATCCAAAAGTACCAAGCTGGTTTTTGCCCTGGAAGATCGACGGTTGACCAAATTTCATGTGCACCAGATTTAAGAGAAATATCTGGAATTTGGTCACGACCTGTATCAGCTCTTCATTGACTTAGGCAAGCATTTGACCTTATTTGGAGAAATGGTCAATGGTATATCCTCCTTCCATTACGGAATCCCACGAAACCTGGTCAACCTTATCAAAGATATGTACTCCAAATTTGGGAGTCGCGTCATGACTAGTGAAGGTCTAGCTGACAGTTTCCAGACGTCCACAGGTGTCCTTCAAGGATTCCTCTTGTCTCCAGAGCTGTTTAACCTCTTCCTCACAGCAGTCTTATCCCTGGTAGAAACAACTTGAGGCGCACATATAGGGGGTTTTCAGAAATATAAGATAGCCTATGGCGACCATATCGACGAAATGGCTGAAAAACTGAGGATCTACAAGCCGTTACTAACGAAGTCTTCGAAGCCACTAGTTCTTTGGAATGATCATAAATGCATCAAAACAAAGGATATGTGCTGCCTCATGAAAGCCGCAGGATACAGTTAAGCCAGACCTGAAACTTAATGAAGAGAGTATCCAGTGGGTCGATGAGTTCCCTTACCGCGGTAGTTTGATCACCAGTGACAACAGTCTCTCAAAACCCACTAGAAGACGTCTCACACTCACGAGTTTCAGTTTCAAAGCCCTTAGAATGATGCGTTACTCTTCTATAGGCGAAGCAAGATTTGTCTATGTGGCTTAAGACACGACTTTTCGATACCCTGATCATCCCCATAGCAATCTATTCACGTGAAACATGGACGCCGAAGGCGAGTGACAATCGTTGAGTCTCAGCATTTGAAACTAAATGCCTCCGCCGCACCGCCAGGATCACCTAACTTGATAGAATCTCTAACGTCGAACTTCTCGAGTGCCTTAAGATACAACAAACAATTCCCATGAATATTCACGGTTCTCGTCATCGTAGTCATCCCCCAAAAAGGTGGAAGGAAAACTTCGCACCTCAACACCTCTCAGACATTCTTCGCCTAGCAGAAGACCGTGAGGCATACAAAAGGCACATTCACACCATTACGAAGAAAGAGCCCCTAGATGACCTTCAAGGACGGACGGGACTTAAGTCAAGCAAGTCAAGATTATAATTTTCATTTAGATCACGATCATATTACTGGTAATAAAAGTGGATTTACTCATGCTGAATTAATATAAGCTTTAAAATCCCTAGACATATCCCTATTGTAATGCAAAATCTCTCAAAATATAACTCTCATTTATTTCTTAGAGAATTAGGGCCTGATAATGATATTTTTGATTCAGCGGAGAGCTTTATATTGCTTAATAAGGAAATAGCTGTTAATAAACCCAGTACGAAATGCGTTTCATAGATTCACTTCATTTTATGGCTTCATCGTTAGATAGGCTTTCTGAAAATCTAGCTAAATGTAAGTTGTAACTGTTTAAGACGTAATTTAAAGTATACTTCTGATGTATTTCAAAATACGGAAGAATTAAAATAAAAAATGAAAAAAGGGATTTTCCCAATGAATATACTGACAACTATGAAAAAACAAATGATACAGAATTACCTTCAAAAGACAAGTTTTATTATAGATTAGCAGTGAAAAATATTTCCGAAGAAGATTATAAAAGAGCAAATATATTTGAAAATTATTTAAATGTAAAACACTCTTAGATTGTACTAAATTATATCTAAAAAGTGATGTTTTAATTTTATCAGATGCAGTTGAAAATCTTAGAAATGTATGTTTAAATAGTTATGAACTATATCCACTTCAGATCTTCTCAGCACCAGGACTAACATGAGAAGCTTTTCTCAAAAACTCTGAAGCTAAACTTCCATCATTTTCTGATGAAAATATGCATACTTTTATTGAAAAGGAATAAGAGGAAGTGTATCTCAGTGTATCAAAAGATATGCTAAAGCAAACAATAAATATATGAAAAACTTTAATAAAATACAACCTTCAAATTATTTAATGTATTTAGATGCTAATAATTTATATGTTTGGGCAATGCTTCAAAATTTACATCAAATTTTTCTTTTAATTTATTAATATTTCCGACCATTTAAAAGAAAACAACACCTCAGGCTATTACAAACAATTAAAAGATTACATTCAATCAGAAATGAATAAGGATAATGCAGAAGGCATTTACGAAGTTGATTTAGAATGTCCAAGAGAGTTAAACAATTTACATAAAGATTTACCACTAGCTCCTGAAAAATTTTTCTATAAATTAAGTAAAACTTTAAATAATAATATAAATTATGTTTTTCATTATAAGAATTTAGAATTTTCATTCAAAGCATGGCTTAATAAATTAAAAAAAAATAAGTTTTTTTAACTGAAAGTAAGGAGCGACATTAAAACTTTAAACGAACAGAAATTATTCCGTATATGAAAGGGGCTGCCCCCTCCTCAACGCCTCGTTCTTTGCACTTTAAGTTTGACTCTGTCTCGCAACTTTATTTTTTAAAACAATATTCTTAAACATTATTCTTTAGCTTAAAGAGCGAGGCGTTGAGGAGGGGACAGCCCCTTTCATATATCGAATAATTCTGTTCGTTTTAAGTTTTAATGTCGCTCCTTACTTTCAGTTAAAAAAAAATATTTTTTTTTAATTTAATTGTAGCAAAAGACAAACACTGCCATTAATTGGTCGTAAACTGGAAGAAAAAAAGAAACAGATAGTCGTTGAATAAGTAAAATTATGTAAGAATATCTTATTGCCAAATAGGAATTGAAAAGAAATGTATATATCATTGAATAGCTAATAGTCTAAGCTATGTATTAAAATCATTATTGTTAGAATTAATTAAGATTAAACATTTTAACTTGTTAGTTCATTGACTTACCTTCAAGGACATCTCTGTAGAAGGACGAATTATCCTATTTTGTTGTATTTATTCTTTTACAGTTAAAACCTGTATCTAGTTGGAGAGGTGTCTAAGCAGATATATTCTATTTTAGTTGATGAGGAAATTGAGAAGTGAGGGTGATACATCAAAACCTCTGATTCTCTTGGTTTGTATTCTAGAGTAAAAGAGACATGGAGGAGGAGGTATATTTTAGAGCTGGGCTATCTAAGAATCATATTAAGCGGGTAATTTCTTGTAGGCACTTGGTAATTTTATAGCACAATTTTATGGCACTTAGGGGAAGAAGACGTTTTGGAAGGGTTAGAATGAAGAGTGGTCTTTACAGTTGTGTGGTCAATATTAGAGTTGTGATCCGATGTGTGGTGAATGGGAGGAGAATTTGTTCCATTTCCTGGGAAAGTATGAAGCGCTAAAGGATTTGAGAACGGTGATTTTCAGAGTTTGAATTGAATCTTTTAATTGTATTTGTATGTTGTACTCTGTTTTGTGGCTGTGGCCTGCGTTTTTTGTCATATATAATATACTGTACTATGTTATCACTTATCAATAGAGCCCTCATTTTTTTTTGTGATTCCAAAAACATCGTTTGGATGACTCAATTCTTACTATGTAAAGCACAAACATTAAATCCAGTTCTATGCTACAGGAGCCATGGTGAAAATCTCCCAGACCTGATACATTTTGTTTTCATAGCCTAACAGCACTTATCAAAAAGATAAGTGGCAACCTCGAGGGTATTAATCTGGTTTTAAATAACACGTGATTAACATTATAGGATTAGAAATTTACCTAAAAGTGAAAAAAACTTATTCCATTTGAAGATAAACGGGTGTCTTTGAAAAGTTTTTTCCAACATTTTCCCTCAAGTCTTTGCTATAATATCTATTAATTAGAGAAATTTTAACAAATTATTTCCAGATGGGTCTTAAAAAACGACCAATATTAAGTTTTAAGTCAAGATTAATTTTTCATTGAATGTCAGATAGTAGGCTACAAAGAAAATTTGAATGACTTTGGAAAATTAGCGCGTACATAGAGATACATTTCAATTAAATTTGAGCTATTATAGATAGGTCAAAATATCTATTTCTTCAATATTGAATTACATCTCACTTCCAGGCAAAAAGGCAAATAGTAATCCCAACTTGTTAGCACATAGGCTGGGAGATGTTCAAAATGCTGTGCAGAATGGGGAAGAAGTAAGTTTTTAATAGAAAAACACTCCTTGCATAAATAAAACTTCATATAGCTCCTCGCTACAGACGCAGATCAATCCTTTCTGTGTTAAAAAAAAGGTGAAGAAAAAGTGCGAATATCATTATCAATATTTTATACGTAAGCTGTTTTTAATAAGGAAAGCTTTTATCAGTACAATATTTTGAAAACATTCCAAGGGTACCCGCTATCGAGAAAATTAAAAACATAAGTCGATGGTTTGCTCTGACTGTTTTGTATAAGTAGTGGGGCCATAATTTATTCTATGACAGCCCTATCCCTTTTCCTATGACAGCCCTCTGACATCAAAACACCCCTATCCCTTTTCCTGTGACAGCCCTCTGACGTCATAACACACCCTCACTGGTTTCTGTGACAGCCTGGCAAGATTCCCGCCCCTGGCAAAATGCCCATGACTGCCCTATCCCTTTTCCTGTGACAGTCGTCTGACCTCATGACACATCCTCACTGGTTTCTGTGAGAGCCTTGGCAAGACTCCACCTTTGGAAAAATTCCCATGACAGCCCTATCCCTTTCCATAGAGTTCCTACGGGAGCCCTGTTTCCATGCAAGATTTCTAGCGCATGTTTCGTCACGGTACACACCCTTTGTATTTCTGTGACAGCCCTGGCAAGATTCCAAGTGCATGCCCTATTTCTAGGTAAAATTCCCAGGTGTTTCAATTACCTGGAATATGGTCGGGATAATTCACAAGTTCATTTAACAGGGGGAGCTCTTAACCCCTCGCACCTGCACAACGCAGCTACCAGCTCTATTAAAGGGAGCACAAGTGGCGAGACTCTTTGACACATCCCTCTGGACTCCAATGACGTCATACGACTTACTCCGTTTCAAACGGACAGATATGTAAATTTGCGAAAGGAACCCATGGGGGAATCCCAGCTTGTAACGTAATGACAGTTAGCACCTTACGTAATTATTGTGCATCACTATCACGTAATACTTTTTTTTGCCCTAAACCCTTAATGGCGGCACACACTTTATGTAAGGTCAGCGCATCTTACGCATGGACGCCGCATCCATCACAGCCAGATAATACCATTTTGACATTTTTCGCCCATAAGGCTCATACATTTTCTTTTTTCAGCGTTTCATTTTTTCGCTCGAAACACCTTTCATATTTTTTCTATTGTATAATTCTTGACCCCGCCAGGATTCGAAAGGTCGTTCCCTTCCAATGGTAAAGCATCCGAAGCAAGTCGTCCATGAAACCATTTCCAGTATTTTGTATCTGGAAACCATATTCAAAATTAAACTATTGCATGGCAGCTAAGATTCCCCATTTCTTTGGCACTCGTTAGAATGATGCGTTACTCTCCCAATTTGATACACTCCAGCAGACATTTGCTTTCAAGATATTAATAACGATAAACCGAAAATTTATCATTTCCTTACGTGGGATATTAGATTTCATACTATTGTGACAATCCCCCCCCCTCTAGCATGTAATACTGGATAAATAAAGTTGATATTAGACGCAAATTTAAGACATATTAAGAACGTTTAAGGAAAATTTCCATTTCTTTGAGTACGTGTTATATTTTCATCTCCTCCATGGGAAAAATTCCTTAATGTCTCCACTCTAACTTCTAAGCTGTAGTTCATCCAACAATTACGATATATACCCCCCTCCAAACCTGAAAATACCTCATCTCCACCAAGACATTTTCCAGGCATTTCCTATTACAAATTATGTCTTTAAATCCCATGATTCAAGTTTTTTTACCCAAGCCAATCATGATGCCCCCACAAAATACTCCACACTGCCACGGAATTTCACTCATGTTGCACCAGCACCCCCCCCCCCACCCCATTCCTGGGTGATCTGTTATTAGTAATACATTTAAACCATATTAAGAGATTTCTTTGAAGGACTTTTAACGAAATGCATCGTTTCATTGAGTATTGTTAGATTTCACCCCCCCCCTCTAGCGAAAAATTCTTTTAACACTTCCAACTTTATCTTAAGCTCTAGAGTATACTAGTCAATGACAATCCATACCATCTTGGTAAATTATGGATGATATTGAACACCTCTATGACATCGCAACATCTCCCTCAAGACATCTTTCAGGCAGGTTGTAATAAAAATTATGCTTTTAAATCCCGTGATTCAAGTTTTTGCAACCCTAACTTTTCATGATGCCCCAAAAAAACACTCCACACCGCCATGTCATCACCCCCATTCATCATCATATAGCACCAGACCCCACCCTCCGGGTGTGCTGATATTAGTGGTATATTTAAACCATATTAAGAAATATTATTGAAAGACTTTTAACGAAAATATCCATTTCTTTGAGTGGGATGTTAGATTTCACAGTATCCCAACAATAGGTTCCACCCCTCTCCTAGCATTCATTTTCAGAAGGCGCCTTGATAATAGATGTAGTTTTTTAGGCATTATTGTGGCTTTTTAAAAGGCTAAATATAAAAAGTAACATGCGTAATTTAAGGAAAGATGAGGGGGGATGACTCCAGGGGAGGGGAGCTTCTGTGACTGGAGGCGGCCTGTTTTTTCGTCAACAGCTCAGCACTGCCTTTTTTCCACTGTTTTATTTATATTTTGGTGCGCAAAGTGGTAATTTTCAAGTGTATATTTATTGTTATCCAGCCTCCATCTGCTAAGGTTCCGGCCGACTCGCTGGTCACCTCCGAGGGACTGTACAGTCCACCAAGCGTCTCAGTCCTTACGCAACCCAGGGCACAGTTTTGAGCAAAAATATCAAAACACGCAAAGGCGGGAAAATTTTATTTTAAAAAATTCTTGTTCCCACCCATCGCACACACTGCGGGGGAATTTGCTCAGTGTCTACTCATTCTGGAGGACAGAATCCGAATTTTGGCTAGGCAATTAAGGAGGTTAAAAAATAGTCTTGCTTGATATAATTTAAAGGTAGTAATAATAGGAAAATTATAATTGACTTTCTACGGCAACCCTCTAACATCACAGCATCCCTGTTTCTAGCACTCAGCTTTTCAAGATGCAAACCCCTGGCACCCCACCCTGGATTCCAGGTGTTCTAGTATTTCTTCTATATTGGCATGATTCCTAGCCATTTTGGTACATTGTTTTTCTGGAAGACCCCCATTATTTTCGGGACCAGGTCTAATATGAATGAGGCCATTATATCTTACAAGCTAGACTAAATGACCCAATAGGGGAGTACCCCGAGCACGGCACACACAAGAGTGCTGTGTAATAACGACGGCACTCATCTTAAGCAATGTCACCTAATGTGAGAGAAAGGAAGATCATCTTTCAAGAAGGATAGGTACCCAAACCGTTAAAAAGTATACTTATGGCCCAGAGCGGAATGGCACTGTGACTCTGTTTTCACACTGGCATCAGCCCTCGTGTCGCAGCGTCATTCCGCTCTGGGCCATAAGGATACTTTTTACGGTTTGGGTATCTACCCTTCGTGCAAGATGATCTCCCAACTTCTCCCATTAGGTGACATTGCTTAAAATGAGTGCCACCGTTATTACGCAGCACTCGTGTGTGCCGAGCTTGGGAGATTCCCCCATTTGGGTCTTTTTAGTCTAGCTTGTAAGATACAATGGCGTCATTCATATTAGACCTGGCCCCGAACAAGAATTTCTCAAAAGAGAATTTTCCAGCCTTTGTGTGTTTTGATATTTTTGCTGAAAAATGTACCCTGGGTAGCATAAGGACTTAGAAAAACCGCTCGGTGGACTTAACATACAGTCAGAGGCGACTAGCAAGTGGGCCGGTACCTTAGCGGATGGAGGCTGGATAACAATAAATATACACTTGAAAATTACAACTTTGTTCAACGAAAAAAAATTATAAATAAAACAGTGGAATAAAGGGCAGCGCTGAGCTGGTGACGGAAAAACAGGGCCCTTCCCCTCACAGACACTCCTTCTCCCCTGGAGTCCTCTCCCCTCATCTTTCCTTAAATTACGCATGCTACTGTTTATATTTTATTTTTTTATAAGCCACAATAATGCATAAAAAACTACATCTATTATCAAGGCGCCCTCTAAAAATGAATGCTACCTGGGGGTGAAACCTATTGTTAGGATATTGTGAAATCTAACATCCCACTCGAAGAAATGGATATTTTCGTTAAAAGTCGTTCAATAATATCTCTTAATATGATTTAAATATACCACTAATATCAGCTTAACAGGAGGGTGGGGTCTGATCCCATTTGTGTGGAGTGTTTTTTGGGGCATCATGATAGGCTATGGTGGCAAAAACTTGAATCACGGGATTTAAAAGCATAATTTTTAATACGAAATGTCTGAAAAATGTCTTGGTGGAGATGATGTGTTGTCAAGGTGGGGGGGGGGGTCATGTAATATCATTTTGGGGTGAACTACAGCTTACAAGTTAGGGTGGAGACATTAAGGAATTTTCCCCTAGAAGAGATGAACATTTAACAGGTACTCAAAGAAATGTATATTTTCCCTAAAATCTCTTAATATGTCTTAATTTGCATCTAATATCAACCTTATTCCTCCGGTATTGCATGCTAGAGGGGGGGGGGGGTATTGTTGCGATATTGTGAAATCTAATATCCTACGTAAAGAAACGATACATGAAAGGTTGTTTGAACGAAAAAATGAAACGTCAAAAAAATGTCTTGAGGCTTTTGGGTGAAAAATGTCAAAATGGTATTATCTGGCAGTAATGGATGCACCGTCCATGCGTAAGATGTGCTGACCTTACATAGAGTGTGTGCCGCCATTAAGTTAATGAAATAAAAATGTTTTAGGGGTTTCGGGCTAAAAAGTATTACGTGATAGTGATGAACAATAATTACGTAAGGTTCGAGCTGTCATTACGTTACAAGCTTAGATTCCCCCATGGGTTCCTGTCGTAAAAATACATGTCTGTCTGTCTGAAACAGAGTAAGTCGTGTGAAGTTATTGGAGTCCAGAGGGGTGCGTCATGGAGTCTTGCCAAGTGTGTTTCCTTTAATAGAACTGGTGACTACGTTGTGCAGATGCGAGTGGTTAACAGCTCCCCTATTAAATGAACTTGTGTAGTATCCTGACCACATTCAAGGTAATTGAAACACCCGGGAATTTTACCTAGAAATAGGGCATGCGCTTGGAATCTTGCCAGGGCTGTCACAGAAATACAAAGGGTGTGTACTGTGACGAAACATGCGCTAGAAATCTTGCACAGAAACAGAGCTCCCATAGGGATCCTATGGAAAGAGATAGGGCTTTCATGGGAATTTTGCCAGGGGTGGGAATTTTACCAAGGCTGTCACAGAAACCACTGAAGGTGTGTCATGCCGTCATAGGGCTGTCACAGGAAAAGGGATAGGGCTGTCATGGGAATTTCGGCAGGGGTGGAATCTTGCCAAGGCTGTCACATAAACAAGTGAGGGTGTGTGATGACGTCAGAGGGCTGTCACAGGAAAAGGGATAGGGGTGCTGTGACGTCAGAGGGCTGTCATAGGAAAAGGGATAGGGCTGTCATAGAATAAAGTATGGCCCCACTACTTGTATACCACTAATTTATTTTTATTTGGAATAAGTCTGGATTCATTTACCTTGGGGAAAGCAAGTTCAGCCAAATATGTCCTCTGCAATGAATAGTCGTCAAACAAAATCATAGCATCATTTTCTGACGTGGAACGTATGTATACGCTTGGAAACTCAGGTCCGAGGCATTCTTGAATATAGAAACTTTGTTGTCCCGGACTCATAAGAACTCTATTCCATTGGCATTCTTTCTGATTTTCTAGGCGGTTCTCAGGACAGGTTAAGCAGCTAACAACACGGGGCTCCGTTGAATTTGGATCAGTTACTTTATATAAATGCCTCTCCATTGGTCGATTTTTCTGGGGTCGCCACAAAGTATCTGTGAGGATTTGCAGTCTTTATATTGAATAGAAAATTAACAAAATAGAAAAGGCTTAAAAATTTTAATGTCACTATAAAAGCCTGAAAATTGGTGAATGGATTTTATAAGTTATAATTGACCCAATCTGTGAATCCCAAAAAAGGCTATTAAAAAATTCCATGTGAAGACTTGCCAGATCATTTCACTAAACGCTGACGTTTTCTGGTAAATTTTGACCGACGCCTGAAATGAACAATGAATGTCCTTACCTAGCCATTACGCTTCCTTATTTATTCAATTTAATTTTGCTTACTTGGGGTCTTCTGGTTGATGAAGCCTTCTGGACATGAAACTGAAATATTTTATAAAAATGACAACTACGTGATACGTTTTCAATGATTTTATCTCTATTAATTAAAGTTTGTACGCATTATTTTATATTTTCATACCATTTTAACTTCAATTGAAAAGGCATTGTGGCCTAAAAAATTGTCTACCAAATTGCATTCAGGCAATATATTGGGAATTGCTTGGGTGATCTAATTGAAACTTTGAGTGTTGGGAGAGGGAGGAGTTTATATTTTTAATTATAGGACATATAAGATTTGGTGGATTAGATCTTCTGGGTTGTTTGCTAGGCCAAGAGTGTCTGAGTTTCACAAGGGTATAATCTAGAAACGGCACGGCTACCATAGTAAATGAAAAAAAACGCTATGTGCACTCGAGTTTTCGAAATATCTGTAGTGTCTCGGGAATGGCTTCGAGAAAATTTCAGGCAGAGCAGCCAAGTGGACCTCAAATTTGACTTAGGAAAGGAAAAAGGGTAAATCAAAACCTACGATCTGTATCTAAGTCGTTAAGCTAGCATATTTGCAATATCTCAGCAAAGGCTTGGGGAAGAAGTTGAAACTTCAGTGTGCTGTTGGAGAAGGTGAGGGAGGAAGGGAAGAAGGTGGAAAAAGGGGCAAAGGGAGTTCAATTTTTTTTTGTTGGGCGAAGAGGAAGGGGTTAAACAATTTTATTTCTAGTTCATAAAAACATTTTTGCACTATAATCTCCTATGGGAATTAATCTATTCACAGTTAAGTAGCAACGTATCTGTAATATCTTGAGAACAGCTTGGGTATTAGGTTGAAACTTTCAGGGAGTACTGAGAAAATATGCCTTAAATTTTGACTAAGGGGAAGGGGTAGAGTTAAATCAAAAGACACTATAAGCATCCAGGTATTGGAAATAGCATATCTGCCATATCTTGGGAACGCCATGGGAGATGTTGTTAAAACTTACAAATACTACTGCGGAAACGATGTGGGAAAGATGGAGCAAGGGGACTTCAAATTCTACATTTGGGGGGATAGTCCAGGACTTTTAGGGTTTGACCCGGACAAAATTGCAATATAAACGAAAATGGTACCAAAATGGCCAGAAAAAAATTCTGTACAACATACTAAAAGTCCTCATAAATCCAAGTGGGGCGAGTACCCGAAAAACAGGGGAAAAGGGGGAAATGCGGGGGAAATTGGGAAAAATGCCGAACATGCCCAGAAAATAGTTCAAAGTGAGTTTTCTGGGGCTTTCCCATACGCTGATCATGAAACTGACATCTAAAATTCAGTATAGAATAAAAATACTACGGAAAACGGGGGAAACAGGGGAAGAGAGGAAAAAATTTAAAAATACAGGGTAGAGGTAGAAAGCACTTTGAAATATGTTTTCTGGGGTCTTTCTATCTGCTGATCCCGAAACTGACATCTAAAATGAAATAAAGAACATGAGCCCCACCATAACGGGGGAAAAGGGGGAAAGAGGGGAAGAAAAGGGACAATTGAAGTCATGGGTAGAAATCAGTTTGAAATGTGTTTTCTGGGGTTTTCCTATCTGCTGATCACGAAACTGACACCTAAAATGAAGGAAAGAAAACGAGAATCATGAAAACCGAACAAAACTGGAGGAAATAATGGAAAAGGGGAAAGGAAGCCTGACTCCTGAGCCAGCTGCTAATGGCTAATAAGTAGACCTATGGACAAAATAACTCGCTTAAGTATCAAACTTTTACTTTCTTGAATCACAGACATTTCTTACAACCATTTGAATTAATAAACATAAAGAAAACAACCGCTTGGCAGTGATCACAGTATAAAACTTCAGCTATTATAGGTAATATTTGTACTTTCGAAGGCAATATCGTTGAATAAAAAACTAAAAAAGAACTTCAGTAACTATAGGTAAAATCTGCACTTTTTAAAGCATTAGAGTTGACTTTAAAAACACAGCATTGATGTCACTAGTCGAGCTCCTCGTCTTCGACAATTTCGTTGTCCCTGTTCAAACAGTTGATACCCTGACATTCTCCGCACGCGAACGTACACGCTAATCCATTTTTCTTGCAGCTGCATCGCGAGTTCTTGCAGCCTGTCTTACAGTTGCATCTCACGACACTCAAAAGAGTCTGAGGTGCGGGCGACAAATCGGTCATCACAGGTGAATATTTATGGTCTCTGAGGACCCAACCCCAGTCAGCCGGGTCGAGGTCAGCTGGTTCCCCTTTCCAACGGGATACCTGGAGGCGCACTCGCTGGGAGTGGAATGAAGCTGCAGCTTCGGTTGGCGGAAGCCTTTCAGGCTTAACAAACGCCGTAGTATTTGACGAAGAAACTTTTTCCAAGAAAATTCGATGTCGCAGCTTAGTGAGATCTTTGTTTGGTCGTGCTTTATACAAGCTGAGGAGAAGATATTCACCTGCTTTCACAATTTCATCTTTAGACGATGATTCATCCAGAAACACTTCGCATTTTTTTCTGAACACTTCGCTCTTCTTCAAAAGAGGTAGCACAGCTTGCTTTCCAGGTCCGAAAACTCGTGAGGTCGTGTCACATCCCAAGAGTGCGTGCCCTACCAGAAGTAGCCTGGATACTTCTCCCATTTTTTTTGAACTTCGTTGAGGCACCAGAACCGTGTTATCGCTTCTTTTGCGTTCGTTGACGATTCGAAGTAAAGTGTTTTTGCATTAGGCGGGAGGTGATACAAGAGTAGAATCAGAAGGTCAGTGTCGTTGCCAAGAACTATTGTTTCAGAGTTTTCTGCTTTCGTTACGGCAGTCTTCACGATTAGATAGTCAGCATCGTCCTTCGCATGGACGACTTCAAATCCTTTGGATCTGAGTTTTTCCCCGATGTAGCTTATAATCCGCTGTTTGTTCTGAGAGTTGCTCAAAAACTCTTCCTTCTTTTTCTGGAGCTTCATCCCTAAACTGAAATCGATCACTTGATGCTGGCTTCCCTTACACCGTCGGTTGTGGGTAGCATCTTTCGTGGTTGGACCAGCGCTTTATCTATCGAAGACAAAAGTAGGGGAGGTACAGCGTCGAGTAACGAAACTAACATAGCTGTCACAGATTGAATCATAAGTATCACCAATCTTCCAAGGTACTTGCTGAAGCAGCCAACCTCTGTCAACTACAGTGACACGATCTGACACTGGCAGGTGGTGAATCGAGTCCGTTTTCGCTTCTTTCCATATTGCTTTCGCTAGTGCAGGTTTGTCTGGCTGACGCATTATGCCAGAATTCTCAAACAAAGCGGGCGGATAACTGCACAGTTCGTAACGTAGAGTTTCTGCCATGTCATTTTCAGATGTATGGGCAGCAGTCGAAAGACGTTGAAAAAGCAGTGCAGGGTCGATAAGCAAAATCTCGCCATCTATCCTTATGTTCCCATCGGATGCCAGTGTAACGACTTTGTCTTTCTTCCTGAATGAAAAACTTTCGACGGATTGGCCATCCATGCGCTGGAGGATCAGCTCACCTACAGCTTTAGCATCCTCTGCATTGACGCCTTTTTGGGCAATCAGCCCGGAACCTATACTTCTAAGCTCTGTGGAACTAGTGAAAGGACAGTTCTCTAGAAGGAATTCAAGAAACGTCAGTAGACGTTTGCCTTTTCCGAACCTATGGGGTAGCCGAACCTCTATAGATCTCCTGTATTAACATTTGTAAACATTTCCACATGCATTCTACCCCTACCCTGTATATTTCCCTTTTTCCCCTCCCTCCCCCCCCCCATTTCCCTGTTTTATGTTAATCAATTTTTTTATATCATTTTAGTTCTCAATTTCGTAATCACCAGATAGGAATACCCCAGAAAATATCTTTCAAACCGCTTTCTACCCCTGCCCTGTATTCTTCTCTTTTCTCCCCTCTTTCCCCTGTTCCCCCGTTTTCCGTAGTACTCTTTTTCTATACTGAATTTTAGATGTCAATTTCGTAATCAGCGTATGTGAAAACCTCAGAAAACTCACTTTAAGCTATTTTCTGGGCATGTTCGGCATTTTTCCCATTTTCCCCCGCATTTCCCCCTTTTCCCCTGTTTTTCGGGTACTCGCCCCACTCGGATCTATGAGGACTTTTAGTATGTTGTACAGAATTTTTTTCTGATCATTTTGGTACCATTTTCGTTTATATTGCAATTTTGTCCGGGTTCGACACTTTTTTGAGCTAAAAGTCCTGGACTACGAGATGAAGGGTATGAAAACGTATGTTTCTTATCACCAAATGTGTTTGCACTGTAGGCTCTTAGTAGATTAACAATCTATGGACAGTTAGATAGCAAGGTAAGTCAAAATCATTATGAGTTGTCAACTTATCAAAATGATATACTTGCAATATGGTGGGAACAGCTTGGGATATCAAGTGGAAATTCACAGTCAGCATTAAGAGGGCTTTGTGAAAATTACGAGAGAAAAG
This sequence comes from Artemia sinica, assembly GCA_027921565.1. NCBI lineage: Eukaryota > Metazoa > Arthropoda > Branchiopoda > Anostraca > Artemiidae > Artemia > Artemia sinica. Next base: position 34,147,496 of record CM051270.1, read on the forward strand.
GAGCGTGCACATTTTGGGAGACTTCCCCTCAACTATTTTAAAACCAATTGGTAAAAATGAAAGTTGAGTCAACAAAATAGTAGCGTGAAGTGTTTGCAATTTTTCTCGCTTAATTTTTTTAATAGGTAAATGGACTGACGGAAATAAATGACATAAAGTCAGAGGAAGAAGGCCGGCCTCAGTCGGTAAAAAAAATGAAGTAATCTCAATAGCAATATTACCCAAATCGGCCTTTAAAAATTACCAGCCAATCGGTAAAATTTGTTTCCCTCTCTTCCCCCCCCCCAAACATTTTGGTGAGTAACGCCTCGGCTCGTGGGAAAAGGACAGAAGTAAACCAAAATAGTATAAATCCATCCGGGTTATCAAATACAAAATGTACAATATTTAAGAGCTGGTTTAGGGGATGCAGTTGAAACAGGGAAAGGGAGGGGGCAGAGGGATTTCAAATTTTGTGTTCGGGGAGGGGCTAAAACTGTTTGTGTCAGGTCAACCTATACTTTTTATCATTATAAGTTGCTACAGGACTTAGAATCTGTCTATTCAGGGCTGCTTAGCAAATTAAATAAAAGAGGCTATGTGTTGTCAGGAATTAAAAATAACATATCTACACTGTCTTGGTAATAGATTGGAGATCAATCTGAGACTTCCCAGGATTTTTTTTCGGTGGGGAGGGGGATTTTTGTAGTTATAACATGGTTAAAATGAAAAATTACTGAGAACTCTAGAAATTAATACCAATATATAGTAAACAATTAGCCTACTTTCATTAGTTCTATCCATAAATCTTGATTATTATAGTGATTTTTTTTTCCATTTCGGGATAAATAAGAACATCACGTTTCAAAACACATATCGTTCCCAGTAAAGGACAAAGACGTAATGGTCTTTCAGAGGTATGGGGGTGATAACCCTGCTAATGCTTGTGGTAGCTTCTGGTCGCTGTAAGCTTGACTTGATTATTCGTTTTAATTTCTGTTCGCTTTAGGATTCACTTATCTATGTCAGCATATGTTATCTTTCTGTTTTGTTTGATTACTTATTTTGATTTGTACGTTTGAAGTTTGAATTTTGTAGGAATGTATTACTACTTATCCTTGATCTTAATATAGCTCGTTAATTTTCTTTGAAAAAGTTCTTGATTTGAAAACTTTTTACAAGGTATTCGGTTGAAACTTGCCGGCCCTGTTAAGGGGGTCAGGTGAAGATTGTAGTAAGATTATGGGAGAGGATAATAGAAATTTAAAAGAGACTACATGCATCTATATTATGGAGCTTTTTGGCAGGGCAGGAGGAGGGAGGAGAAATTTAGACCCCAAATCTTAACATATGATGGGAAGACAGAGAGAGAAACGAGGTGACAGTTTTAATTGTTATAACGTTGAAAATAAAAATTGCTTGAATTTCCAAAAATTAATATCGTTATATATTAAACCAGCAGTCTATCTTCGTTAGTTCTTCTTAGTCGTATTGATCATTTTGATGATTTTTTTTCTATGTTTTGACGAATTAAAACTCAAATGGTTCATTATACATATTGTTTCCAGTACAGCGGAAATGACACTAAGGCAATTAAAAGTAGAGACTAGAGGCATTTTTAGGGGGGGGGGGGGCGGGAGCTCTTGCTCCGGATGGAGAATTTTTTTTTTTTTTGGGGGGGGGGGGCAAAATTTCAAATAAATAACAAAACAATTATAATTATTTCGTAATCTTTGAATTTTCTTTATTCAAATAAATTAGAGGGTGCAGTTGGCAGTAAGTATAGGCAATTTGAATCCCAATTTTTTCCCCATATCTTCATCAACATTCCTTGAAAATAAAAGAAATTAAATCGCATTTAAATAATTTTAGTATTCTTGTAGTATTTTTTTTATTCAAACTTTGTTAATAAATGAAAATTTTGTTACAGTTTGGATTGAAATTTTTGGGAGACAGGGGGAGGGGCGAATCAGAATTTTTACCAGGTGCAAGAGAGGCCAGAGTCACCACTGTTTAGGAAGTTTAGGGGGTGGTAGCCCAATTCCTATTTGTAATAATTTCTGTTCACTTTAAGTTTGGCTTGATCATTCATTTATTTATTTTTTTCGTTTTGGGATACTAATATACTAATATATTTTATCTTGTGGTTGATGCGATTATTTATTTTAACCACTGTTCCTTTCGGGTTTCAATTCTTCAATTGTAGTGTGTCTGTTCACTTTAATTTCAGATATTCATAACATTTTGTTTCTGCTCGTCTGGTGGCAGTATTGGTGGTTTGTGGCAGCTGGATAGCTAAAACAGGGACTGACCAAACTTCTTATTCAAATTATCAAATAAAATTCGTTTTTCTATTACACCCCCCCCCATACCCAAAAAAAAGAATTCTGTGTCTAAACTGTAACATATTTTTGGTTCGATAAGAAAGCAAACTCAGTTTTTTTTTTTTTTTAGCTTGCTTCCAAGTACATACAAATAATGTTTTCAGAAAGTGGCCTAAGCAGGCAAGTACGGAAGGTTTTAGTGATTATTTCTGTAATTTTCAACGTTTTATGTAAATCCCCTTTTTTTAAATTTTATTCGGGGTTCCAGTGTCTTGTGAAAACAAATCCCTGTTGTTGCTCTTCTCGTTGATGTTTACGATCGAAAGGCAGTGTAGTCTTCGTCGTTATTTGGTTCAAAAAGGAGTATGTAGAGGCAGCAAATGTTAAATTTTGGAAAAGCATTGAATGATGTATCACTTCAATTCGTTCAAAATTCAAGGAGTTCACAACTAAATAAGTTTTAATTGAATCGGATATAGTCCTTGGTTAAATTCTACCTGAAGCATACCCCCCTCCCGACTGCATGTCGCAAAATGTCAAAATACAAAACTTTCAATTTTGTTCTAGCTTTGTTTCAGGGATGCCTCTTTTGGCCATCAGTGGTTATTAAATCCACCACCAAAAAAAAAAAAAAAAAAAAAAAAAAAAAAAAAAAAAAAAAAAAAAAAAAAAAAATCAAGCTATATATTTAGTTTTCTGCTACGGTACCCACTCAGAGCACACTATAGCTAAAGTGCATATCTTCAACTGGAATGACTGCAATAAAAAGGCTTGCACAAAGACAGACAAAGATGTAAATGAAGGTTTTGAGGACCATCGTTTATCTCCTAAAATTATCAAAACTCTTTGTGAAACATACTACCCAGCAAAACTAAGGTAAAATCTATCCTAGGGCCATCAATTCTGACTAGTGCAGCAACACCGACTTTAAGGGAAATATTTAATGACGCTCAGTAGGAACTAATCAACAAAAGTCCAAATTAGTGAAGGGCATTTCTCCTGTCGTATCATACACACTGAAAGACCGCCGAGCTCTGGAAATTATCATGAAAGATATTTTAATTGAGCTTTGTAACTCCATTTCCCTTGAATATAATCCAATTTTGAAAAAATTGACATAACAGTACAAAGTCTTCATAATGCAGTGAATTTGCTTGAAAATAAAATTTATGAATAGAAGATAGGGTGGTTCAGCTTGAACAGGATATATTACTTGACACTTTGATTTTCCAAACCCCATTGTAGAATTGATGGATAGTCTTATGAAGTGATAACACAAATGATGGGCTTACAAGATTTAAAATAAACGGAAAACTTAAAGGCTAATCAGTTCCGTGTGCCTGCTACTCAAGCGGAAAATGTAACAACTGCCTCCATCCTAATAAAATTTTCAAGCAAGGATATTGCTCGACGAGTACTACTACTACTACTACTAACAACTCACCGCAGCACCAAGCCGCCTGAGTCCAACATAGCTACGCACTCTCCTCCTCCACCCCAATCTATTCAAAGCCTCCCTTTTTACACCCGCCCACGAAGTTCCTATTTCCTTTAAATCTTTATTTATGACGTCCTCCCACCCCAGACGAGGACAACCTGCATTCCGTTTAGCCCTAGACGGTTGGCCGAAAAGAACAATCCTCGGCAATCTGTCATCCTTCATCCGCACAAACGTGCCCTATCCAGCTCAACCTTTCTTTCATTATAGCCCTAGAGAGCGGTATTGAACCATATTTTTCGTATAGCCTATTGTTTGAAATACGGTCAGTCAGCCGGGTACCCAGAATAATCCTTAAGCAATTTCTCTGGAAAACATCTAGCAAATCTTCATCCGCTTATCGGAGCGTCCATGCTTCAGAGCTATATTTGACCACTGTCATCACTGTAGCTTCTAATATTCTAATCTCGGTTTTGCAGACTTATCTTTCTATTCTTCCAAGCTTTTTTTAACTGTGAAAAAGCACCCTGAGCCTTGGCTATTCTACTTTTAACATCTTCACTGCTCCCAACATCTTTACTAATAATACTACCAAGGTAAGTGAAGCTGCCCACCTGATCAATCTTTTCATTACCCAACGTCACCTTTTCATCTTCACTTATGCCTAGCCTTAGTGACTTAGTCTTCTTAACATTAATTTTCAAACCTATTCTAGCACTCCAAACTCGCAGAACCTCCAAAACTTCATTCATTTTGCTCACACTTTCATGTAGGATGCTTAAAATCATCAGCATAATCTAAGTCCATGAGACTGTTTCCTCCCCATTGGATTCCGTGGTCTCCCATTGCCTTTCCTGTGCTCCTTAAGACAAAGTCCGTCAAAATAATCCATATGAAGGTGGATAGAATACAGTCCTTATTAACTCTTGTTTCCTACCTTAACCGCAGCAGTGTTATTCTCGTACATAGCACTAATCACTTTAATGTATTTGTCTGGTATACCATACAAGGATAAAACCTTTACTGAAGCTCTTCTATCAACAGAATCGAACGCTTGCTCATAATCTATAAAACTGAGGACCAAAGGTGTTTGAAAACTCTGGAACTTCTCAATTATCAAACAGTTCGTGGTAACGAACTGTAAGTAAGGAGCGACCCGGCTCAATGGTAACCGAAACTCTAGAAAACGGGTTTTTGATACCAATAGATATATCAAAAGAATCAGATTTCAATGCTGATTTAAAATATATAACTTTCATCAAGTTTAGTGCTACCCATCAAAAGTTACGCGCCTGAGAAAATTTGGCTGATTTTCAAAAAAAGGGGGAAAGACCCCCTAAAAGTTATAGAACCTTAATGAAAATCACACCATCATATTCAGCGTATCAGAGAACCCTACTGTAGAGTTTTCAAGCTCCTATCTACAAAAATGTGGAATTTTACATTTTTTGCCAGAAGAAAGATCACGGATGCGTGTTTATTTGTTTTTTTGTTTGTTTTCTTCCCCCAGGGGTGATCGTATTGACCCAGTGGTCCTAGAATATCGTGGGAGGGCTCATTGGAACGGAAATTAAAAGTTCTAGTTCCCTTTTTAAGTGACCAAAAAAAATGGAGGGCAACTAGGCCCCCTCCTTTGCTTATTTTTTTCCCAAAGTCACCCGATCAAAATTTTGAGATAGCCATTTTGTTCAGCATGGTCGAAAATATGATAAATATGTCTTTTAGGGTGACTTAATCCCCGAAGTTCCCAGAGGGAGGGCTAAAAGTTATGAACTTTACCCAATGTTAACATATAGTATTGGTTATTGGGAAGTATACAGAAGTTTTCAGGAGGTTTTTTTCTGGTAGTGGGAGGGAAGGGTGGGTCGTTGGTTATGTTGGAGGATCTGTTCATGATGGAAGTTTTCATGGGGGAAGGGAAATTGCCATGAAGGGGGCGCCGGACTTGCCAGCATTATTTATTGGTTATTGGGAAGTATACAACCATTTTCAGGAAGGATTTTTTCTGGGGGGGGGGGGGGGGGCTAGAGGAGGGGTTTACTCTGGAGAATATTTCCGTGGAGGATGTTTCTTTGGGGTAAGAGACATTTCTATGAAGGGGGAGCCGGATTTCCAAGCATTAGAAATTAAATCGATCATTAGACGATCAGAAATTAAATAAAAAAAACAAGTTTTTTTCAACTGAAATGTAAGAAGGAATATTAGAACTTAAAACGAACAGAAATTATAAAGTATGTGAGGGGGTTCTCCCCCAAGTCAATACCTCGCTCTTTACGCTACAGTTTTTTTAGTGCTTTCAAAAGAGCTATCTATTCTAATTAAACGGCCTTTGTGATTCAGGGGTTTGTGAATCAAAATTTTTTTTAACTTTTAACGTAAAGAGCGTGGTATTGACTAAGGGGAGAACCCCTTCATATACGTAATAACATATACGTAATAAAAAAAACAATAACAAAAACAAGCGATACGGCTCAATAGTAATCGAAACTTTTAAAAACGGAATTTTGATGTCAATAAATGTATCAAAAGAATGTGTTTATAATGCTGATCCTAAATATATAAATTTTATTAAGTTTAGTATTACTCATCAAAGGCTACAGGCCTGAGAAAATTTACTCGATTTTTTAAAGAGGGGGGAAACATCCCCTACAAGTGAAAGAATTTTAATGAAAATCACACCGTCAGAATTCAGCGTGTCAGAAAACGCTATTACATAGGTTTCAAGCTCATATCTGCAAAAATCTGCAACTTTGTATTTTTTGCCAGAAGAAAAATATACGAATATAGAAGTTAGTTACGTAAGTTAATTTGTAAAGACATCCATTTAGCAAAAGAAAAGTAAAATTTTTATGCAAATAAAAGCTGCATTAACTAAAAAACGATCAGAAATTAAATAAAAAAAACAAGTTTTTAAAACTGAAAGTAAGGAGCGACATTAAAACCTAAAACGAACAGAAATTATTCCGTATATGAAAGGGGCTGTCCCCTCCTCAACGCCTCGCTCTTTACGCTAAAGTTTGACTCTGTCTCACAACTTTATTTTTTAAAACAATAAAAAACTTTAGCGTAAAGAGCGAGGCGTTGAGGAGGGGACAGCCCCTTTCATATACGGAATAATTTCTGTTCGTTTTAAGTTTTAATGTCGCTCCTTACTTTCAGTTTAAAAAACTTGTTTTTTTTATTTAATTAGCCTAAGAGTGAAAATTTGGTCGACACATCCTCTGCCTTTTCTAAAACCGCACTGTTCTTCTCTTAAAACTTTGTCTACGGCATCTCTAAGTCTAAAAAGTATCATATTACTAAGTAATTTACTACCTACAGAGACCAGACTAATGCCTCTATATTTACCACACTCACTTTTATCACCTTTCTTATAAAGTGGCTTAATTAAAGTTTTCCTAAAATCGTTAGGTACTTCCCCTTTTTCAAAAATCATATGCATAATCTTCAGTAACTTATTTCTAACCTCAGAGCCACCATATTTAAGAAACTCATTTACTACCCTATCAGCATCTGGAGCCTTATTATTTTTAATCCTTTTAGTACTGTCGCTAATTCCTTCTCAAAAAACAAATCTTCCTTCACATCCAAGGTATCGCAAACTTTTTCATTTTTCTCTATATGTTTTCCTGTAACTCTATCTCGGTTAAGCAAATTCTCAAAATATTCGGTCCATCTCTCTTTAGTTTTTTCCTTATCGCTAATTGCGGCCCCATTCATATCTTTAACTGGGCCAAGTCCGGATTGACTACTCCCTGCCAATTTGTTAAAATACCAGTACAATATTTTACTATTATGCCGTCTAGCTGCATCTTCCAGATCCTCGGCAATTTTGTCCATTGTCTCCACTTCACACCTCCTTAGTTCATATTTTAATACTTTCTCCACTTTCTTTACATTCCTTTTGTTTTCATATGATCCATCACTCAGATAATTCTTGTACAAGTCCTTTCTCCTTTCTATTAAAAATAGAGCTTTTTCACTAATATTCTTAGCTGCAGTTCGAGCTTTCTTCCCTAAGACACCTTCAGCAACTTGCTCGACGAGTTTTTGCGGCAAAAAGTAAGCTGGCTAATTACGTCTGAAAACCTAACTTAGGTTTTCAGACCTAAGGTTTCAGATACATTTGTATCTGAAAACCTAACTACAAAGCGCCGTGATCTAATAAATGCATCTCGTAACACCTTTGCCCTTTGGCCCAAGAAATGTTTGGTCTGATCATGGGCAAGCTCTAGCTAAAAATCCAGGTGAAACTTGTATCCGAAAAATAAATTATTGGCATAAATGTGTTAGGGTGTGATTTGTTGAAATTTATCTTGATTTGTTTATGTTTTCCTCAGATTATTAATTTTATCTTTGTTATTATTAATTAAAAGCTTTTTCCACAAAATAAGCTTATCAAAAAAAGTAAAGAACATCATTAAACCAAAAATGAACAAAAATAGAATCAAATAATCTACCAAGCATGCAACTACCACAATTCAGTAGCAATAAATAAATGAAACCCAAGACAAACAGAAATTAAAATAAATAACAGAGTCAAACTCAAAACAAGCAAATATTAATATGAGTAGGGTTCTAAAGCCGTACGATTTCTAAAAGCCAGAATATAATTTGTACTTTCCTGAAAAAATTCAAATGAATTTACTGAACAAAAATGTGCATTATTAGTTTAATATAGATATGCTGATATTTATTCATTTAAATCTTAATTAATTTTTGATTTCTCAAAGTTATAAAAATGAAAACATTTAAAAGACTTTTTTCAGTAAAGTACACTTTATATTTTGGCTTTTAGAAAGCATAGAGTTTTAGAACCCTACTCGTATAAATTTCTACTCGTTTTGAGTTTGACTCTGTTATTTATTTTAATTTCTGTTTGTTTTGGATTTTATTTATTTATTGATACTGGTTTGTGGTGGTTGTTTGCTTGGTCGATTATTTGATTCTGTTTTTGCTCATTTTCTGTTTAATGGAGTTCTTTACTTTTTTTTGAAAAACTTGTTTGAAAAATTTTGTGGAAAAAGTCTTTTTCAGGGAAAAAGACTGAGCCTCTTCTAAAGTTAAACAACCATCCCTTCCATAAAATCTTTAAATACCTCCTGGACATAATTTACAACCATTGCCCCTGATCTCTGCGGTTTGTTTCAACCCAAAAGCCTTGTTATATGATATTTAGCCTATTTTTAATAGAATGGCTATCTCAAAATTTCTATTAGATGTATTTCGGAACAATACTACGTGTGAGTGTGTGTGTGTGTGGGGGGGGGGTAGCTGCCCTCCGATCACTTTGACTCTTAAAAAGAGCACTAGAGCGTGTGATTACCAATCCAATGAGTCCCTTCCTAAGTTTATATGACCATGCTTTCTATAAACACCTTATATGCCTTCAGGGCATAACATACAAATCTTACCCTGAGGGCTGGGTGGACTTGTTATACTCAAAGACATAATTTCCAGATATTTCAAAAACGTTGAAAAAATGGCTATCTCAAAAATTTAATTGGGAGTCTTTGGGGAAATGATGGGCGTGGGAGGCATTTGCCCTCTGATCACTTTCGACTCATAAGAAAGGCACTAGTCCTTTGAATTTCCCATCAAAAGAGCCCTTTTTGAAGTTTCTATAAGAAACAAAACAACAAAACTTTCTATAAGAACCTTATATGCCCCAGGGCAAAGCTTACAACCCTTGTCCAGACAGTTGTAGGGAGGAGGGGGGGGGTCGCCATCTTTAAAGAGCTAGTTTCCAAAAGTTTCAACTACGTTGAACAAAATGGCTATCTAAAAATTTTGATTGGATGTGTTTGGGGGAAAAGGTGGGCGTGAGAAGGGGGTTAGTTGCCATTCAATCACTTTCGCTTATTAAAAAGGGCACTAGCTCTTTGAATTTCCAATCGAATGAGCCCTTTTTCAAGATTCTACGACAAAGCTTTCAATAAAAAACCTTATATACCCACAGGGCATAACTTATAACCCCTGCCCTGAAAACTGTGTGGGTAGTGTCCTGCTCAAACATATAATTTCAAGAATTGTCAACTGCGTTGAACAAAATGGCTATCTTAAAATTTTGATTGGATGTGTTTGGGAAATAGTGGGCGTGGATGGGGTGTTAGTTGCCTTCCAATCACTTTCGACTATTAAAAGGGGCGCAAGCCCTTTGAATTTCCCATTGAATGAGCCCTTTTTGAAGTTTCTATGACAAAGCTTTTTATAACAACCTTGTATACCCCCAAGGCATAACTTACAACCTTTGCCCTGAGGGTTGTGGGGGGAGTATCTTCCTCAAAAACATAATTTCTACCTGGAAATCAACTACGTTGAACAAAATGGCTATTTCAAAATTTTGATTGAATGTGTTTGGGGAAATGATGGGCATAGAAGGGATGTTAGTTGTCTTCCGATCACTTTCGACTATTAAAAAGGGCACTAGTCATTCCGGTTTCTAATTGAACGAGCCCTTTTCGAAGCTTCTACGACAACTCCTTCGATAGGAAGTGCCCTTGTTTAGAAGAAAACAACAAAACAATACATTGTGCCAACATCGTTCTTTACTTAGCCAGCGTCATTGTGCTGCCTATGATATTGCTATTTGGTTATTACTATGTCAATGCGTTTTTTTCTCCTTTTTTTGTGTTTTTTTTTTTCAGCTGTTTCAGGATGATTGATTTTCTCTTTTCGTTCTCGTGGGTTCATTACAATAATATCTGCTATACATAAATTATCATATATTTATAATCCTTTGGACGCTATTTTGAAAATAGTTTTAAGCAAGATTTTTATTTGTTAAGCCTACTTTGTGTCTTAGGTAACTCCAAGAAAAATCTTCTTCTCAGAATTTTTTATCCCAAGAAAGGTGACTTTGCGAGTTTGAAAATAATCCTTTTGGTGTAGTTGTTAGATAAAAATTCTGTAGGTCAGTCTAATCAGTACAACTAATGTAAACCCTGTTTGTAATAGTAAGTATGTTTTAAATTTGGGGGAAAAGGAGATCACGAAAGGAAATTATTCTCTTACTAGACTTCAACTCAACATGACGGGTCTCTCCTTGTCGATATATCATTTAAAACAAATTGTTTCGGATGGACAACTTGATGTTGATGGCTTGTGTCAGACGTTTTCGGCTTTTGGTAATGAAATGCCGGATATGCATGGTTACAAGATGGAACAAATTAAACAATGCAGGACGGCTGAAGGTAGTCTTATATCTTACCTTGTAATTTTATAATGTAGTCTTGCATATATCTTGTAATTTACCTTATTGTGTACGGGAAAATTTATTAAGAATTTATTAAGGTATTTTTGAGTTGCAGTTTATAGAATTCTCCTACTAGTGCTGTTCCGTTGTTTCTTCGGAATCTGGAAAGAATACTTGATAAGACAGCTCGTGGTAACAAACTGTAGGTAAAGAGTGATGCGGCTAGTAACCAAAACTCTAAGAAACAGGGTCTCGATAACAGTAGACTGCCTAAATCAAAAGATTTGAATTGGGATGATTATTCAAAATATTAAAAATTTATCCAATTTAATACTACCCATCATAGCTTCTTACCCATCATGTTACCCATCACAAGTTACGAGCCTGAGAAAATTTATCCGATATTTGAAATATGCGGTAACATCCTCAAAACATCAAGTAGTCTTCATGAAAATTGCACCATCAGATTCAGCATACCAGGGACCCTGCTGCAGAAATTTCAAGCTCTTGTGTATAAAGATATAGAATTTTGCATTTTTTGCCACAAGAAAGATCATAGATGTGTGTTTATTTGTTTTTTTTTTGTTGTTTTTTTTTTTTTTTTTTACCCCATGGATGATCGTATCGAACCAGTGATCGCAGAAGAGTAAAAGAGAGCTCATTTGATCGGAAATCAAAAGTTCTAGTGCCCTCTTTGAGTGACCATAAATATTGGAGGGCAGTTTACCCCCTCTCCCACGCTCATTTTTTCCCAAAGTCGTCCGACCAAAATTCAGAGATGGCCATTTTCAGCAGAGTCAAAAAATCTAACAACTATGTCTTTGAGGATGACTTGACCCCCACAATCCTCGGAGGAAGGGCTCTAAGCTATGAACATTGCCCATTTTTCACTTATAGCATTGGTTATTGGGAGGTATACAGACGCTTTTCAGGGAGATTTTTTCTGGTGGGGAGGGGGGGGGGTACGTGGGAGGATTTTTCTATGGAGAAATTTTTGTGGGGGAAGGGAATTTTCTATGGAGGTGGAGTCGGGTTTCCCAGAATTGCTTAGAAACAACGATCAGAAATAAATAAAAAAAAAAATATTTCAACTGAAAGTAAGGAGCAGCATTAAAACTTAAACGAGCAGAAATTATTACGTATATGAGGGAGGCTGGCCCCTATTCATTACCTTGCTCTTTACGGTAAAGTTTTCTTTAGAACTTCTAAAAGAGCTTATTATTTTAATGAAACAGCCTTTGTGATTCAGGAGTCATTCCTAAATAATTGTAACAAAAAGTCAAGCTTTAGCGTAAAGTGCGGGGTATCGAGGAGGACCCCCTTCATAAACGTAATAATTTCTGTTCGTTTTAAGTTTCAGTGCTGCTCCTTACTTTCATTAGAAAAAAAAAACTTTTTTTTATTTAATTTTAATTCTGAAACATCCGTTCCAGTTAATCAAAATGGTTGATTCTAGCATAAATTTGATGCATTCAAAATCTTCAGCTTTACTTGATTTATTTTCAACCACGCTTGCTGTAGGAACTCTACCAACTGCACCCATCCCTACACGCATAGCTAATGTTACAGCCTCTTTGACTGACAACATCTTTTCTACGCTTAGCTTGGTGCAGAACTCAGTTTTAGTTACTCATAATTTTCCAATATATTTTCGGTTTGTTTTTAAGCATAAGAAGAATAAAGAGAATCAAGTCTTTGATTCTTATTTTGCTAGGCTTGGTGAGAAAGAGTTTGCTCTTCTTGTGTCTAAATTGGTGGAGAATATGTGGAGGATTTTGATAATAGAACTGATGTTTTCTTGTTTATTTGATTCCTTTCACGGGACCGTAAAAGGGCTACTCTTGCTACTTGTAAAGTACCACTTTTTGATAATGAGTCTAAAAGGATGGTTCCTCTGAACCCATGGAAAACACCTGGGCTTCTTAAAAGCTGGAGAAGGAAAAATGATCATTGGAGGTCTTGTAAGTCCACTACACCTTGAGCTAGTGCTATTCGTCAATCAATCTCGATTCAAAATTTACCAGAACATATGTAATTCCTTGTGTAGGAAAGCCTAGTCTCTCTATCATCTAAATGAATTTTCTGCATGTAGCAATTATTCTCGTTAAAACAGGAAGGCAATAAATTCTGCCCTTTTCTTATCCTAGCTCTATACTCATGAGTCTTGTCGTTGATGATAAATCTGTGCAGGGTGAGCTTAACGTCCAAGAGGCATTCACTTCTTTCTTCGCTAGTATGATAAAAATATCGCTTCTACAGTTACTTTGTATCGGTTTAAACCTGACTTTCGATCTTATTTTGGGCCACCTTGCTTTAATTCTATGTTTCTAAGCCCAATGACAGTAAGTAAAATTATTAAGATTGTTCATGGTTTGAAAAACTCGTCTTCTTCTACTCCAGATTCAATTCTTACTAAGGTAGTTAAATCTATTCTTCAATCAGTAATTTTGCCTCTAACAAAACTTGTTAATTTTTCATTTGGATGTGAAGTATTTCTGAACGCTCTTCAGCGGGCTCGAATTATTCTTTTATGTAAAGGTGGACCAAGAAATGTACCAGCAAACAATCGAACAATTTCAATATTACCAGTATTTAGTAAAATCTTCGAAAAGGCTATGCTTTCCCGTCTCATTGCTTTTTTAAATTCTAGACATATTCTTCGTGATTTTTAGTTCAAGCACTGCACTGAACATATGTGTATGATCCTTGTGAGCTTTGTACATACTGCATTAGATTCGGGGTTAATTCCTGCTCTTACATTTTGAATATTCGTGAGGCATTTGATTCCATGACTCATTAAATTCTTTTGTCGAAGATATCTCTTTCGGCATAAGGGGAAATGTATTTTCTTTGTTGAAGTGGCAGATTATTCTGAATGGTAGATTCATTTCCGTATATCCAATTTTTTGTTCACCCTCATAGGTGAATTATGGTGTCCCTAAGGGACCAGTTTTAGGACTTGTGCTATTTTGATTTATGTAAATGATCTTATTTATGTGTCAAAAAAGTAAAAACTTACTAATTGTCATACACTATGTCATCCTAAGCCTTCTGATGCCAATGAGAACAACTATAGTATGTCATCTTATAATATCCTTGTTTTTATATGATGACAGCACACTTGACACTTTGGGGAGTTTTGATCAGAGCTTCAGGATCCAGCTAATTGGTTTGAGTAAGCAATTCTATGGTTTGATGCTAAATATCTCTCCCTAAGTTTGTCTAAGTTAAATTTTTGTATCTTTTTTCGCGCGTTTTTGAGGTTTATCCTCAATTGTCTTAAGTTCATCAGTCAAATGGGATCATTCATAGAGCTAAGTATCGGTATATTGGCTTTTCTTTTAGATGCTTATTGATGAAAACCTGGCTTTCAAACATCAAATGCATTTGATTAAAATGAAGATATTCAGGAGTCTCGGTATTTTCAGGAAGCCTAAACAAACTTTTCCTGGATCAATTTTGAAAGTACTTTTTCACTTTTTAACCCAATCTTCTGTTTCTTAATATCCAATTGTATGTATGCACCTTTCTCTTTTCTTTTGAAACCGATTTTTTAAGGCTTATTGCAAAATTAGATACCACCTTCAAGAAACTAATTAGTAGAAAGGGGGGGTGCTACTCTGAACGGGACTCCATATATGGGCATAGAGTCCCTAGGGAGATGGTTTTCTCACTGAGAATAAAAAAACAGAATTTTTCTCACTTGAAAAAACAGGAATTTTCTCACTTTTATGGATGTTTCTTGGACGGTTATGAGTGTTGGTCAATTTATTTGATGTTTTTCATGGATGTCAACATCAATTTATGTCTGTTTTATGGTTTTTGTCAGTGAGAATGGAAAAACAGTATTTTTCTCACTTTGATGGATGTTTTCTGGATGTTCTCACTTTGATGGATGTTTTATGGTTTTTGTCAGTCAGAATGGAAAAACATTATTTTTCTCACTTTGATGGATGTTTTTTGGATGGTTATGAGTAACACATGACACATGACACATGGCATATGACACATGACACATGAGACATGAGACATGACACATGACACGTGACACGTGACACATGACACGTGACACATGACACATGATACAACACATGAGACATGACACATGACACATGACACATGACATATGACATAAAAATGACGTAATCAACTAGGAAAAATGGACTTTCTGAGAAATTGATTACATAATCGGTAGAACCCTATCAGGAGGTCGTGACGGGGGTCCATATATGGACATAGAATGACGTAATCGACTAGGACAAATGGATTTCTGAGAAATTGATTACATAATCAGTAGAACCCTATCAGGAGGTCGTGACGGGGGTCCATATATGGATATAGAATGACGTAATCAACTAGGAAAAATGGACTTTCTGAGAAATTGATTACATAATCGGTAGAACCCTATCAGGAGGTCGTGACGGGGGTCCATATATGGACATAGAATGACGTAATCGACTAGGACAAATGGATTTCTGAGAAATTGATTACATAATCAGTAGAACCCTATCAGAAGGTCGTGACGGGGGTCCATATATGGATATAGAATGACATAATCGACTAGGACAAATGGATTTCTGAGAAATTAATTACATAATCGGTTTGAACCCTATCAGGAGGTCGTGACGGGGGTCCATATATGGACATAGAATGACGTAATCGACTAGGACAAATGGATTTCTGAGAAATTCATTACATAATCAGTAGAACCCTATCAGGAGGTCGTGACGGGGGTCCATATATGGATATAGAATGACATAATCAACTAGGACAAATGGATTTCTGAGAAATTGATTACATAATCGGTAGAACCCTATCAGGAGGTCGTGACGGGGGTCCATATATGGACATAGAATGACGCAATCGACTAGGACAAACGGATTTCTGAGAAATTGATTACATAATCAGTAGAACCCTATCAGGAGGTCGTGACTGGACTCCAAGCAATACTTTTCAAAAGGCATTTCAGAACAAGTTCTTTTCTTAGTGACCGTCCTAAACCCATTTTCCAACATGAAGTACTTATCTTTTTCACCCACAACTATACTTTACTGCTTTTGGATACCTCAACACCAAGAAATACTT
This sequence comes from Artemia sinica, assembly GCA_027921565.1. Taxonomy (NCBI): domain Eukaryota; kingdom Metazoa; phylum Arthropoda; class Branchiopoda; order Anostraca; family Artemiidae; genus Artemia; species Artemia sinica. Next base: position 34,163,517 of record CM051270.1, read on the forward strand.
TTCAAAGACCATTTCAGAGCAAGTTACTTTCTTAATGTCCCTTCTAAACCTATTTTACAAGTTGAAGTACTTATCTTTTTCACCCACAACTATACTTTACAGCTTTTTGGATACCTCAACACCAAGAAATACTTTTCAAAGACCATTTCAGAGCAAGTTACTTTCTTAATGTCCCTCCTAAACCCATTTTCCAACATGAAGTACTTATTTTTTTCATTGACAACTATACTTTAAAGCTTTTTGGATACCTCAACACCAAGAAATACTTTTCAAAGACCATTTCAGAGCAAGTTACTTTCTTAATGTCCCTTCCAAACCTATTTTACAGGTTGAAGTACTTATCTTTTTCACCCACAACTATACTTTACAGCTTTTTGGATACCTCAACACCAAGAAATACTTTTCAAAGACCATTTCAGAGCAAGTTACTTTCTTAATGTCCCTCCTAAACCCATTTTCCAACTTGAAGTACTTATCTTTTTCACCCACAACTATACTTTACAGATTTTTGGTTACCTCAACACCAAGAAATACTTTTCAAAGACCGTTTCAGAGCAAGTTACTTTCTTAATGTCCCTGCTAAACCCATTTTCCAACTTGAAGTACTTATCTTTTTCACCCACAACTATACTTTACAGCTTTTTGGATACCTCAACACCAAGAAATACTTTTCAAAGACCATTTAAGAGCAAGTTACTTTCTTAATGTCCCTCCTAAACCCATTTTCCAACATGACGTACTTATCTTTTTCATTCACAACTATACTTTACAGCTTTTTGGATACCTAAACATCAAGAAGTACTTTTCAAAGACCATTTCAGAGCAAGTTACTTTCTTAATGTCCCTGCTAAACCCATTTTCCAACTTGAAGTACATATCTTTTTCACCCACAACTATACTTTACAGCTTTTTGGATATCTCAACACCAAGAAATACTTTTCAAAGACCATTTCAGAGCAAGTTACTTTCTTAATGTCCCTCCTAAACCCATTTTCCAACTTGAAGTACTTATCTTTTTCACCCACAACTATACTTTACAGCTTTTTGGATACCTCAACACCAAGAAATACTCTTCAAAGATCATTTCAGAGCAATTTACTTTCTTAACGTCCCTTCTAAACCTATTTTCCAACTTGAAGAACTTATCTTTTTCACCACAACTATACTTTACAGCTTTTTGGATACCTCAAAACCAAGAAATACTTTTCAAAGACCATTTCAGAGCAAGTTACTTTCTTAATGTCCCTCCTAAACCCATTTTCCAACTTGAAGTACTTATCTTTTTCACCCACAACTATACTTTACAGCTTTTTGGATACCTCAATACCAAGAAATACTTTTCAAAGACCATTTCAGAGCAAGTTACTTTCTTAATGTCCCTCCTAAACCCATTTTCCAACTTGAAGTACTTATCTTTTTCACCCACAACTATACTTTGCAGCTTTTTGGATACCTCAACACCAAGAAATACTTTTCAAAAGACATTTCAGAGCAAGTTATTATCTTAATGTTCCTCCTAAACCCATTTTCCAACTTGAAGTACTTGTCTTTTTCACCCACAACTATACTTTACAGCTTTTTGGATACCTCAACACCAAGAAATACTTTTCAAAGACCATTTCAGAGCAAGTTACTTTCTTAATGTCCCTTCTAAACCTATTTTCCAACTTGAAGTACTGATCTTTTTCACCCACAACTATACTTCACAGCTTTTGAATACCTCAACACCAAGAAATACTTTTCAAAGACCATTTCAGAGCAAGTTACTTTCTTAATGTCCATCCTAAACCCATTTTCCAACTTGAAGTACTTATCTTTTTCACCCACAACTATACTTTACAGCTTTTTGGTTACCTCAACACCAAGAAATACTTTTCAAAGACCATTTCAGAGCAAGTGACTTTCTTAATGTCCCTCCTAATCCCATTTTCCAACTTGAAGTACTTATCTTTTTCACCCACAACTATACTTTACAGCTTTTTGGTTACCTCAACACCAAGAAATACTTTTCAAAGACCATTTCAGAGCAAGTTACTTTCTTAATGTCCCTCCTAAACCCATTTTACAAGTTGAAGTACTTATCTTTTTCACCCACAACTATACTTTACAGCTTTTTGGATATCTCAACACCAAGAAATACTTTTCAAAGACCATTTCAGAGCAAGTTACTTTCTTAATTTCCCTCCTAAGCCCATTTTCCAACTTGAAGTACTTATCTTTTTCACCCACAACTATACTTCACAACTTTTTGGTTACCTCAAAACCAAGAAATACTTTTCCCGGAAGAAGAAAAGGCCCAAGACATAAAAAATTTAAAGTTCACTTCTAAATTTTTCCGTAGAAGATAGGAAAAGTTATACCATGATTGTGATTATTTTCTATAAGATAAAAAGTTTCACTTTAATTGTAAATTTTCTTAAATTCAGTTCCAACCTTTCTCAAAGAGATGAAAAAATTTAAAGTTCTGTTCCAAATATTTCCCCGGAAGAAGAAAATTTCAACTTCGATTCTGAATTTTCTCAACGAAAATGAAATAGTTATTGATCATTTCTATTTTCTCAAAATATTATGAAATTTTCCACTTCAATTCAGATTTTTCTCAAAGAGATGAAAAAATTTAAAATATTGTTCCAAATTTTTCTTAGAAGATAGAAAAGTTCAAGTTCTAATCTGAATTTTACCAAAGAACATAATTCAATTCTAATTTCTCCAGAGAAAATAAAAAGCTTCCACTTCAGTTTTAAGTTCACCAAGACATAAAAAATTTAAAGTTCAGTTCTAAATTTTTACGTAGAAGATAGGAAAAGTTATACTATGATTATGATTATTTTCCATGAAGATAAAAAGTTTCACTTTAATTCTAAATTTTCTTAAATTCAGTTCCGACTTTTCAGATAGAGATGAAAAAATTTAAAGTTCTGTTCCAAATTTTTCTTAGAAGATAGAAAAGTTCAAGTTCTCTTCTGAATTTTACCAAAGAACACAATTCAATTCTAATTTCACCAGAGAAAATAAAAAGCTTCCACTTCAGCTTTAAGTTCACTAAGAGATAAAAAATTTAAAGTTCAGTTCTAAATTTTTCCGTAGAAGATAGGAAAAGTTATACCATGATTGTGATTATTTTCTATGAAGGTAAAAAGTTTCACTTTAATTCTAAATTTTCTTAAATTCAATTCCGGCTTTTCTCAAAGAGATGAAAAAATTTAAAGTTCTGTTCCAAATATTTTCCCGGAAGAAGAAAAGTTCAACTTCGATTCTGAATTTTCTTAATGAACATGAAATAAGTTATTGATCATTTCTATTTTTGCAAATAATATAAAAAGTTTCCACTTCAGTTCAGATTTTTCTCAAAGAGATGAAAAAATTTAAATACTGTTCCAAATTTTTCGTAGAAGATAGAAAAGTTCAAGTTCTCTTCTGAATTCTACCAAAGAACACAATTCAATTCTAATTTCACCAGAGAAAATAAAAAGCTTCCACTTCAGTTTTAAGTTCACCAAGACATAAAAAATTTAAAGTTCAGTTCTAAATTTTTCCGTAGAAGATAGGAAAAGTTATACCACGATTGTGATTATTTTCTAAGAAGATAAAAAGTTTCACCTTAATTCTAAATTTTCTTAAATTCAGTTCCGACCTTTCTCAAAGAGATGAAAAATTTAAGGTTCTGTTCCAAATATTTTCCCGGAAGAAGCAAAGTTCAACTTCGATTCTGAATTTTCTTAATGAAAATGAAATAAGTTATTGATCAATTCTATTTTCCCAAAATAATATAAAAATTTTCCATTTCAGTTCAGATTTTTCTCAAAGAGATAAAAAATTTAAAATACTTCCAAATTTTTCATAGAAGATAGAAAAGTTCAAGTTCTCTTCTGAATTTTACCAACGAACACAATTCAATTCTAATTTCTCCAGAGAAAATAAAAAGCTTCCACTTCAGTTTTAAGTTCACCAAGACATAAGAAATTTAAAGTTCTGTTCTAAATTTTTCCGTAGAAGATAGGAAAAGTTATACCATGATTGTGATTATTTTCTATGAAGATAAAAAGTTTCACTTTAATTCTAAATTTTCTTAAATTCAGTTCCGACCTTTCTCATAGAGATGAAAAAATTTAAAGTTCTGTTCTGAATTTTTCATAGAAGACTGGAAAAGTTATACTTTGATCGTGAATGTTCAAGTTCTCTTCTGAATCTTACCAAAGAACACAATTCAATTCTAATTTCTCCAGAGAAAATAAAAAGCTTCCACTTCAGTTTTAAGTTCACCATGACATAAAAAATTTAAAGTTCAGTTTTAAATTTTTACATAGAAGATAGGAAAAGTTATACTATGATTTTGATTATTTCCTATGAAGATTAAAATTTCACTTCAATTTTTAATTTTTCTCAAAGAAGTGAAGAAAAGTTCAACTTCGATTCTGAATTTTCTCAATGAAAATGAAATAAGTTATTGATCATTTCTATTTTCCCAAAATAATATAAAAATTATCCACTTCAGTTTAGATTTTTCTCAAACAGATGAAAAAATTTAAAACACTGTTCCAAATTTTCCATAGAAGATAGAAAAGTTCAAGTTCTGTTCTGAATTTTACCAAAGAACATAATTCAATTTTAATTTCTCCAGAGAAAATAAAAAGCTTCCACATCAGTTTTAAGTTCACCAAGACATAATAAATTTAAAGTTCAGTTCTAAATTTTTCCATAGAAGATAGGAAAAGTTATACTATGATTGTGATTATTTTCCATGAAGATAAAAAGTTTCATTTTAATTCTAAATTTTCTTAAATTCAATTCCGACCTTTTTCAAAGAGATGAAAAAATTTAAAGTTCTGTTCCAAATATTTACCCGGAAAAGAAAACTTCATCTTCGATTCTGAATTTTCTCAATGAAAATGAAATAAGTTATTAATCAATTCTATTTTCATAAAATAATATAAAATTTTCCACTTCAATTCAGATTTTTCTCAAAGAGATGACAAAATTTAAAATATTGTTCCAAATTTTTCATAGAAGATAGAAAAAGTTATACTTTGATTGTGATTATTCTCCATAAAGATATGGAGCTCCACTTTAATTCTAAGTTTTCTCGAAGAAGTGCAAAATGTACAAGTTCTCTTCTGAATTTTCTTTGAGAGGAGAAAAAAATTAGCTCAATTCTGAAATTTACCAATGAAAATGAAAAAGCTTCCATTTCAGTTCATAATTTCTCAAAGACATAAGAATTTAGAGTTCAATTCTAAATTTTTCCATAGAAGATAGGAATGGCTATACTATGATTGTGATTATTTACCATGAAGATAAAAAGTTTCACTTTATTTCTAATTTTTCTTAAATTCAGTTCATTCATCTAACCACCAAAAACAATAGGTTAGGTTAGGTATAAATAAATATTAATAATTAATTAGAAACATTTCTCCATGTTTAAGTTAGGCTAGGTTAGGTTAACTTATCATGAGCGCTCAGGATAAGCTAACCTAACCTAACTTAAACATGGTAAAAGATTAAATTAGGTTAGGTTAGGGTAGATTAAGTTAGGTCAGGTTAAGTTAGGTTAGGTTAGCCTACGAACGCGCGCGTACGTAGGCTAACCTAACCTAACCAAACTTAACCTGACCTAATTTAATCTTTTTATTCATCTAACCACCAAAAACAATAGGTTAGGTTAGGTATAAATAAATATTAATAAATAATTAGAAACATTTCTCCATGTTTAAGTTAGGCTAGGTTAGGTTAACTTATCATGAGCGCTCATGATAAGCTAACCTAACCTAACTTAAACATGGTAAAAAGATTAAATTAGATTAGGTTAGATTAAGTTAGGTCAGGTTAAGTTAGGTTAGGTTAGCCTACGTGCGTATGGGAAAATAGAATTGATCAATAACTTATTTCATTTTCATTAAGAAAATTCAGAATCGAAGTTGAACTTTTCTTCTTCCGGGAAAATATTTGGAACAGAACTTTAAATTTTTTCATCTCTTTGAGAAAGGTCGGAATTGAATTTAAGAAAATTTAGAATTAAGGTGAAACTTTTTATCTTCTTAGAAAATAATCACAATCGTGGTATAGCTTTTCCTATCTTCTACGGAAAAATTTAGAACTGAACTTTAAATCTTTTATGTCTTGGTGAACTTAAAACTGAAGTGGAAGCTTTTTATTTTCTCTGGTGAAATTAGAATTGAATTGTGTTCTTTGGTAAAATTCAGAAGAGAACTTGAACTTTTATATCTTCTACGAAAAATTTGGAACAGTATTTAAAATTTTTTCATCTCTTTGAGAAAAATCTGAACTGAAGTGGAAACTTTTTATATTATTTGGAAAAATGGAAATGATCAAAAACTTATTTCAATTTCATTAAGAAAATTCAGAATCGAAGTTGAACTTTTCTTCTTCCGGGAAAATATTTGGAACAGAACTTTAAAATTTTTTCATCTCTTTGAGAAAAGCCGGAATTGAATTTAAGAAAATTTAGAATTAAAGTGAAACTTTTTATCTTCATAGAAAATAATCACAATTATGGTATAACTTTTCCTATCTTCTACGGAAAAATTTAGAACTGAACTTTAAATTTTTTATGTCTTGGTGAACTTAAAGCTGAAGTGGAAGCTTTTTATTTTCTCTGGTGAAATTAGAATTGAATTGTGTTCTTTGGTAAAATTCAGAAGAGAACTTGAACTTTTCTATCTTCTAAGAAAAATTTGGAACAGAACTTTAAATTTTTTCATCTCTTTGTGAAAAGTCGGAACTGAATTTAAGAAAATTTAGAATTAAAGTGAAACTTTTTATCTTCATGGAAAATAATCATAATCATAGTATAACTTTTCCTATCTTCTATGTAAAAATTTAGAACTGAACTTTAAATTTTTTATGTCTTGGTGAACTTAAGACTGAAGTGGAAGCTTTTTATTTTCTCTGGTGAAATTAGAATTGAATTGTGTTCTTTGGTAAAATTCAGAAGAGAACTTGAACTTTTCTATCTTCTAAGAAAAATTTGGAACAGAACTTTAAATTTTTTCATCTCTATGTGAAAAGTCGGAACTGAATTTAAGTAAATTTAGAATTAAAGTGAAACTTTTTATTTTCATGGAAAATAATCATAATCATAGTATAACTTTTCCTATCTTCTATGTAAAAATTTAGAACTGAACTTTAAATTTTTTATGTCTTGGTGAACTTAAAACTGAAGTGGAAGCTTTTTATTTTCTCTGGAGAAATTAGAATTGAATTATGTTCTTTGGTAAAATTCAGATTAGAACTTGAACTTTTCTATCTTCTAAGAAAAATTTGGAACAGTATTTTAAATTTTTTCATCTCTTTGAGAAAAATCTGAATTGAAGTGGAAAATTTTATAATATTTTGAGAAAATAGAAAGGATCAATAAATTATTTCATTTTCATTGAGAAAATTCAGAATAGAAGTTGAACTTTTCTTCTTCCGGGGAAATATTTGGAACAAAACTTTAAATTTTTTCATCTCTTTGAGAAAGGTTAAAACTGAATTTAAGAAAATTTAGAATTAAAGTGAAACTTTTTATCTTCATGGAAAATAATCATAATCATAGTATAACTTTTCCTATCTTCTACGTAAAAATTTAGAAGTGAACTTTAAATTTTTTATGTCTTGGGCCTTTTCTTCTTCCGGGAAAACTATTTCTTGGTGTTGAGGTAACCAAAAAGCTGTAAAGTATAGTTGTGGGTGAAAAAGATAAGTACTTCAAGTTGGAAAATGGGTTTAGGAGGGACATTAAGAAAGTAACTTGCTCTATAATGGTCTTTGAAAAGTATTTCTTGGTGTTGAGATATCCAAAAAGCTTTAAAGTATAGTTGTGGGTGAAAAAGATAAGTACTTCAACTTGTAAAATGGGTTTAGGAGGGACATTAAGAAAGTAACTTGTTCTGAAATGGTCTTTGAAAAGTATTTCTTGGTGTTGAGGCAACCAAAAAGCTGTAAAGTATAGTTGTGGGTGAAAAAGATAAGTACTTCAAGTTGGAAAATGGGTTTAGAAGGGACATTAAGAAAGTAACTTGCTCTGAAATGGTCTTTGAAAAGTATTTCTTGGTGTTGAAGTATCCAAAAAGCTGTAAAGTATAGTTGTGGATGAAAAACATAAGTACTTCAAGTTGGAAAATGGGCTTAGGAGGGACATTAAGAAAGTAACTTGCTCTGAAATGGTCCTTGAAAAGTATTTCTTGGTGTTGAGGTAACCAAAAAGCTGTAAAGTATAGTTGTGGGTGAAAAATATAAGTACTTCAAGTTGGAAAATGGGTTTAGGATGGACATTAAGAAAGTAACTTGCTCTAAAATGCTCTTTGAAAAGTATTTCTTGGTGTTGAGGTATTCAAAAGCTGTAAAGTATAGTTGTGGGTGAAAAAGATAAGTACTTCAAGTTGGAAAATAGGTTTAGAATGGACATTAAGAAAGTAACTTGCTCTGAAATGGTCTTTGAAAAGTATTTCTTGGTGTTGAGGTATCCAAAAAGCTGTGAAGTATAGTTATGGGTGAAAAAGACAAGTACTTCAAGTTGGAAAATGGGTTTAGGAGGGACATTAAGAAAGTAACTTGCTCTGAAATGTCTTTTGAAAAGTATTTCTTGGTGTTGAGGTATCCAAAAAGCTGTAAAGTATGGTTGTGGGTGAAAAAGATAAGTACTTCAAGTTAGAAAATGGGTTTAGGAGGGACATTAAGAAAGGAACTTGATCTGAAATGGTCTTTGAAAAGTATTTCTTGGTGTTGAGGTATCCAAAAAGCTGTAAAGTATAGTTGTGGGTGAAAAAGTTAAGTACTTCAAGTTGGAAAATGGGTTTAGGAGGGACATTAAGAAAGTAACTTGCTCTGAAATGGTCTTTGAAAAGTACTTCTTGGTGTTGAGGCAACCAAAAAGCTGTAAAGTATAGTTGTGGGTGAAAAAGATAAGTACTTCAAGTTGGAAAATGGGTTTAGGAGGGACATTAAGAAAGTAACTTGCTCTGAAATGGACTTTGAAAAGTATTTCTTGGTGTTGAGGTATCCAAAAAGCTGTAAAGTATAGTTGTGGGTGAAAAAGATAAGTACTTCAACTTTTAAAATAGGTTTAGAAGGGACATTAAGAAAGTAACTTGCTGTGAAATGGTCTTTGAAAAGTATTTCTTGGTGTTGAGGTATCCAAAAAGCTGTAAAGTATAGTTGTGGTGAAAAAGATAAGTTCTTCAAGTTGGAAAATAGGTTTAGAAGGGACATTAAGAAAGTAACTTGCTCTGAAATGATCTTTGAAGAGTATTTCTTGGTGTTGAGGTATCCAAAAAGCTGTAAAGTATAGTTGTGGGTGAAAAAGATAAGTACTTCAAGTTGGAAAATGGGTTTAGGAGGGACATTAAGAAAGTCACTTGCTCTGAAATGGTCTTTGAAAAGTATTTCTTGGTGTTGAGGCAACCAAAAAGCTGTAAAGTATAGTTGTGGGTGAAAAAGATAAGTACTTCAAGTTGGAAAATGGGTTTAGGAGGGACATTAAGAAAGTAACTTGCTCTGAAATGGACTTCGAAAAGTATTTCTTGGTGTTGAGGTATCCAAAAAGCTGTAAAGTATAGTTGTGGGTGAAAAAGATAAGTACTTCAACTTGTAAAATAGGTTTAGAAGGGACATTAAGAAAGTAACTTGCTCTGAAATGGTCTTTGAAAAGTATTTCTTGGTGTTGAGGTATCCAAAAAGCTGTAAAGTATAGTTGTGAATGAAAAAGATAAGTACTTCATGTTGGAAAATGGGTTTAGGAGGGACATTAAGAAAGTAACTTGCTCTGAAATGGTCTTTGAAAAGTATTTCTTGGTGTTGAGGTATCCAAAAAGCTGTAAAGTATAGTTGTGGGTGAAAAAGATAAGTACTTCAAGTTGGAAAATGGGTTTAGGATGGACATTAAGAAAGTAACTTGCTCTGAAATGGTCTTTGAAAAGTATTTCTTGGTGTTGAGGTAACCAAAAAGCTGTAAAGTATAGTTGTGGGTGAAAAAGATAAGTACTTCAAGTTGGAAAATGGGTTTTGAGGGACATTAAGAAAGTAACTTGCTTTGAAATGGTCTTTGAAAAGTATTTCTTGGTGTTGAGGTATCCAAAAAGCTGTAAAGTATAGTTGTGGGTGAAAAAGATAAGTACTTCAACTTGTAAAATAGGTTTAGAAGGGACATTAAGAAAGTAACTTGCTCTGAAATGGTCTTTGAAAAGTGTTTCTTGGTGTTGAGGTATCCAAAAAGCTGTAAAGTATAGTTGTGGGTTAAAAAGATAAGTACTTCATGTTGGAAAATGGGTTTAGGACGGTCACTAAGAAAAGAACTTGTTCGGAAATGCCTTTTGAAAAGTATTGCTTGGAGTCCAGTCATGACCTTCTGATAGGGTTCTACCGATTACGTAATCAATTTCTCAGAAATCCATTTGTCCTAGTCGATTACGTCATTCTATATCCATATATGGACCCCCGTCACGACCTCCTGATAGGGTTCTACTGATTATGTAATCAATTTCTCAGAAATCCATTTGTCCTAGTCGATTACGTCATTCTATGTCCATATATGGACCCCCGTCACGACCTCCTGATAGGGTTCTACCGATTATGCAATCAATTTCTCAGAAATCCATTTGTCCTAGTCGATTATGTCATTCTATATCCATATATGGACCCCCGTCACGACCTCCTGATAGGGTTCTACTGATTATGTAATCAATTTCTCAGAAATCCATTTGTCCTAGACGATTACGTCATTCTATGTCCATATATGGACCCCCGTCACGACCTCCTGATAGGGTTCTACCGATTATGTAATCAATTTCTCAGAAAATCCATTTGTCCCAGTTGATTACGTCATTCTTATATCATATATCATGTGTCATGTGTCATGTCTCATGTGTTGTCATGTGTCATGTGTCACGTGTCATGTGCCACGTGTCATGTGTCATGTGTCATTTCTCATGTGTCATGTGTCATGTGTCATGTGTCATGTGTTCTGTGTCATGTGTTACTCATAACCATTCAAAAACGTCCATCAAAGTGAGAAAAATCATGTTTTTCCATTCTCACTGACAAAAACCATAAAACATCCATCAAAGTGAGAACATCCAGAAAACATCCATCAAAGTGAGAAAAATGCTGTTTTTCCATTCTCAGTGACAAAAACCATAAAACAGACATAAATTGATGTTGACATCCATGAAAAACATCAAATAAATTGACCAACACTCATAACCGTCCAAGAAACATCTATAAAAGTGAGAAAATTCCTGTTTTTTCAAGTTAGAAAAATTCTCTTTTTTTATTCTCAGTGAGAAAACCATCTCCCTAGGGACTCTATGCCCATATATGGAGTCCCGTTCGAAGTAGCACCCCCCTTTCTACTCTAATTGTTCAAGAGAAGACCCTTTACTTGGTCTCCCGTGTGCAGGTTTTACTTTTTCTCAGCTTCTTAATCTTTTTAATACAAAAAATCGTATTCAAATTCCTTTTACTCCTTCTGTAAAGTAAGATTACAATCCTGTAAAGGCAGGTAGTATTGTGTGGAACATAAAGCCTGAATCAGCTCAAAGGTGACACCTTTTTAGGCTGTTCAAAAAAATTGCACAAACAATTTTTGGCTTCTCAGATTTTTTTTTTATTTCCTTTTTTGTGCAAAATTCTTTGGGGTCTATTCAATTTATTTGATTTATTTAATCTATCCAATTTATTTGTTTTTTGTGATCTGTAAGTTTTTTCTTTGTTTTTGCTCTTCTTTCCGTGAGTAACTAAGTGATTTTTTTCTGAGCAAGTGATTTGTTTGTCTTCCAGTAGAAAGGCCTTATTGACTCCCACGCGAACCACGTGGTTTATGGTTTTTGTCAGTGAGAATGGAAAAACAGTATTTTTCCTCACTTGAAAAAACAGGAATTTTCTCACTTTTATGGTTGTTTTCTTGGATGGTTATGTGTGTTGGTCAATTTATTTGATGTTTTTCATGAATGTCAACAGCAATTCATGTCTGTTTTATGGTTTTTGTCAGTGAGAATGAAAAAACAGAAACTTTCTCACATTTATGGATGTCAACAGCAATTTATGTCTGTTTAATGGTTTTTGTCAGTGAGAATGAAAAAACAGGAACTTTCTCACATCTATGGATGTCAACAGCAATTTATGTCTGTTTTATGTCTTTAGGCGAACCTAACCTGAGAAATTGATTTACATAATCGGCGGGGGAATTATTGATTCACGAAGGGGAATTAAGAAACAAACATGGCTTCTTTGATCTTTAGGCTAATCTAACCTGAGAAATTGATTTACATAATCGCTAGGGGAATTTATTGATTCACGAAGGGGGAATTAAGAAACATTATGGCTTCTTTAATCTTAGGTCTGAGGGATAAACGTTCTTTAGGTCAGAGAGAAAAATTAATATTCTATTTTTAAATAGGGCTTCATTGATCTTCACTGTCAGGAATTAGAAATAACATCACTTGTTATCTTGGAATTATGCGGGAGGCTAAAGAGATAGAAATTCTATTTTTAAATACGGCTTCACTGAGCTTTAAGTCGGAGAGATAAATTGATATTCTAACGAAGCCTTAATAGTGTAGCTAGGAACATTTATGAGATGAAAAGATTAACGTAGGAAAGGGTTTCCTAGAAATTGGAAATGTGAAAGCACAGAGATGCCAAAAACAAAGGGAACACGCTGAGATTACTTTTAGGGGATTATTTGGGTGAAACGGTTTTAGACATTTTAGGGAATTATTTCGGCGAAACAGTTAGAGACATTTTAAAAGATGATTTTAGAAAAGGTTTTAGAAGAGGTTTTGAGTATGGTCATTATAGTAAACAAGTTCTATTTGAACAGTGTCGTGAGGTCCTCTACCCCAACCCCAAAGGGCCCCGATCGCCCTACCCCGATCCAAAGGGCTCCGATCCCCATACCCCAATCCCGAAGGAACCCCCCGGTCCCCAAAAGTTCCCCGGGCTCACACCCGGCCCTCCAGACCCCCAAAGGCCCTACCCGGGCCCCGTCTTTCGTTGATGTATGGTGTCTGAAACCTATGATTTGGGGTGTATTGGTTGCTATTTTTGACTTTTCTGAGTTGGATTTCTTAGTCTTTCATAGGTATGTGTTGTCTGAAACCTATGATTTGGGATGGGTGGTTTGCTATTTTGACTTTTCTGAGCTGGATTTCTTAGCCTTTCATAGGTGTGTGTTGTCAGAAAATTATGATTTGGGATGTGTAGTTTGCTATTTGGACTTTTCAGAGCTAGGATTCTTAGTCTCTCATAGGTGTTTGTTGTCTGAAACTTCTAGTTTGGGATGAGTAGTTTGCTATTTCAGACTTTTATGAGCTAGGCTTTCCTAGTATATCGTAGGTGAATGTTGTCAGAAAATTATGATTTGGGATATGTAAATTACTATTTCGGGCTTTTCTGTGCTAGATTTCATAGTCCCTCATAGGTGTTTGTTGTCTGAAACCTATAGTTTGGGATGAGTAGTTTGCTATTTTTGACTTTTCTGAGCTAGGTTTCTTAGCCTTTCATAGGTGTGTGTTGTCAGAAACTTATGATTTGGGATATGTAAATTACTATTTTTGACTTTTCTGAGCTAGATTTCTTAGCCTTTCATAGGTGTTTGTTGTCTGAAACCTATAGTTTGGGATGAGTAGTTTGCTTTTGGACTTTTCAGAGCTGGATTTCTTAGCCTTTCGTGGGTGTGTGTTGACTGAAACTTATGATTTGGGATATGGAATTTACTATTTCGGGCTTTTCTAAGCTAGATTTCTTAGTCTTTCGTTGGTGTGTGTTGTCTGAAACCTATGATTTGGGATTTGTAGTTTTGCTTTTTGGACTTTTCAGAGCTAGGATTCTTAGTCCCTCATAGGTGTTTGTTGTCTGAAACCTATAGTTTGGGATGAGTAGTTTGCTATTTCAGGCTTTTCTGAGCTAAGGTTTCTTAGTATTTCATAGGTGTGTGTTGTCTGAAACTTATGACTTGAGGTGTCTAATTTGCTATTTCAGGCCTTTCTGAGCTAAGGTTTCATAGTATTTCGTAGGTGAATGTTGTCTGAAACTTATGATTTGGGATATGTAAATTACTATTTCGGGCTTTTCTAAGTTAGATTTCTTAGTCTTTTGTTGGTGTGTGTTGACTGAAACCTATGATTTGGGATATAAGGTTCTTAGTCTTTCGTTGGTGTGTGTTGTCTGAAACCTATGATTTGGGATTTGTAGTTTGCTTTTTGGACTTTTCAGAGCTAGGATTCATAGTCCCTCATAGGTGTTTGTTGTCTGAAACCTATAGTTTGGGATGAGTAGTCTGCTATTTCAGGCTTTTCTGAGCTAAGGTTTCCTAGTATTTCGTAGGTGTGTGTTGTCTGAAACTTATGATTTGAGGTGTGTAATTTGCTATTTCAGGCTTTTCTGAGCTAAGGTTTCATAGTATTTCGTAGGTGAATGTTGTCTGAAACTTATGATTTGGGATATGTAAATTACTATTTCGGGCTTTTCTAAGCTAGATTTCTTAGTCTTTTGTTGATGTGTGTTGTCTGAAACCAATGATTTGGGATGGGTGGGTTGCTATTTTTGACTTTTCTGAGCTGGATTTCTTAGCCTTTCATAGGTATGTGTTGTCTGAAACCTATGATTTGGGATGGTTAATTTGCTATTTTTGACTTTTCTGAGCTAGGTTTCTTAGCCTTTCATAGGTGTGTGCTGTCAGAAAATTATGATTTGGGATTTGTAGTTTGCTTTTTAGACTTTTCAGAGCTAGGATTCTTAGTCCCTCATAGGTGTTTGTTGTCTGAAACCTATAGTTTGGGATGAATAGTTTGCTATTTCAAGCTTTTCTGAGCTAAGGTTTCTTAGTATTTCATAGGTGTGTGTTGTCTGAAACTTATGATTTGAGGTATGCAATTTGCTATTTCCGACTTTTCATAACCAGATTTCTTAGTCTTTCGTAGGTATGTGGTGTCTGAAACCTATGATTTGGGATGTGTGGGTTGCTATTTTTTGACTTTTCTGAGCTGGATTTCTTAGCCTTTCGTAGGTGTGTGTTGACTGAAACCTATGATTTGGGAATGAGTGGTTTGCTATTTTTGACTTTTCTGAGCTAGATTTCTTAGCATTTCATAGGTGTGTGCTTTCAGAAAATTATGATTTGGGAGGTGTAGTTTGCTTTTTGGACTTTTCAGAGCTAGGATTCTTAGTCCCTCATAGGTGTTTGTTGTCTGAAACTTCTAGTTTGGGATGAGTAGTTGGATATTTCAGGCTTTTCTGAGCTAAGGTTTCTTAGTATTTCGTAGGTGAAGCTTCCACGTCAGTTTTAAGTTCACCAAGACATAAAAAATTTAAAGTTCAGTTCTAATTTTTCCATAGAAGATAGGAAAAGTTATACTATGATTGTGATTATTTTCTATGAAGATAGAAAGTTTCACTTTAATTCTAAATTTTCTTAAATTCAGTTCCGACTTTTCTCAAAGAGATGAAAAAATTTAAAGTTCAATTTAAAATTTTCTCAACGAAGTCAAGGAAAGTTCAAGTTCTCTTCTGAATTTTCTCAATGAAAAAGAAATTAGTCATTGATCATTTCTATTTTTCCAAATAATATAAAAATTTTCCACTTTAGTTCAGATCTGTCTCGAAGAGATGAAAAATTTAAAATACTGTTCCAAATTTTTCACAGAAGATAAAAAAGTTCAAGTTCTCTTCGGAATTTTACCAAAGAACACAATTCAATTCTAATTTATCCAGAGAAAATAAAAATCTTCCACTTAAGTTCTTTATTTCACAAAGACATAAAGAAATTTAAAGTTCAATTCTAAATTTTTCAGTGGAAGATAGAAAAAGTAATACCATACTTGTGAATATTTTCCCGGAAGATAAAAAGTTCTAGTTCAATTTAAAATTTTCTCAACGAAGTGAAGAAGAATTCAAGTTCTCTTCTGAATTTTACCAAAGAACACAATTCAATTCTAATTTCACCAGAGAAAATAAAAATCTTCCACTTCAGTTCTTTATTTCACAAAGACATAAAGAAATTTAAAGTTCAATTCTAAATTTTTCGGTGGAAGATAGAAAAAGTAATACCATACTTGTGAATATTTTCACGGAAGATAAAAAGTTCTAGTTCAATTTAAAATTTTCTCAACGAAGTGAAGAAAAGTTCAAGTTCTCTTCTGAATTTTACCAAAGAACACAATTCAATTCTAATTTCTCCAGAGAAAACAAAAATCTTCCACTTAAGTTCTTTATTTTACAAAGACATAAAGAAATTTAGAGTTCAATTCTAAATTTTTCGGTGGAAGATAGAAAAAGTAATACCATACTTGTGAATATTTTCTCGAAGAGATGAAAAATTTAAAATACTGTTCCAAATTTTTCACAGAAGATAAAAAAGTTCAAGTTCTCTTCGGAATTTTACCAAAGAACATAATTCAATTCTAATTTCTCCAGAGAAAACAAAAATCTTACACTTCAGTTCTTTATTTCACAAAGACATAAAGAAATTTAGAGTTCAATTCTAAATTTTTCGATGGAAGATAGAAAAAGTAATACCATACTTGTGAATATTTTCCCGGAAGATAAAAAGTTCTAGTTCAATTTAAAATTTTCTCAACGAAGTGAAGAAAAATTCAAGTTCTCTTCTGAATTTTACCAAAGAACACAATTCAATTCTAATTTCACCAGAGAAAATCAAAATCTTCCACTTAAGTTCTTTATTTCACAAAGACATAAAGAAATTTAAAGTTCAATTCTAAATTTTTCGGTGGAAACAAGAAAAAGTAATACCATACTTGTGAATATTTTCCCGGAAGATAAAAAGTTCTAGTTCAATTTAAAATTTTCTCAACGAAGTGAAGAAAAATTCAAGTTCTCTTCTGAATTTTACCAGAGAACACAATTCAATTCAAATTTCACCAGAGAAAATAAAAATCTTCCACTTCAGTTCTATATTTCACAAAGACATAAAGAAATTTAAAGTTCAATTCTAAATTTTTCGGTGGAAGATAGAAAAAGTAATACCATACCTGTGAATATTTTCTCGACGAGATGAAAAATTTAAAATACTGTTCCAAATTTTTCACAGAAGATAAAAAAGTTTAAGTTCTCTTCGGAATTTTACCAAAGAACACAATTCAATTCTAATTTCTCCAGAGAAAATAAAAATCTTCCACTTAAGTTCTTTATTTCACAAAGACATAAAGAAATTTAAAGTTCAATTCTAAATTTTTCGGTGGAAGATAGAAAAAGTAATACCATACTTGTGAATATTTTCCCGGAAGATAAAAAGTTCTAGTTCAATTTACAATTTTCTCAACGAAGTGAAGAAAAGTTCAGGTTCTCTTCTGAATTTTACTAAAGAACACAATTCAATTCTAATTTCACCAGAGAAAATAAAAATCTTCCACTTAAGTTCTTTATTTCACAAAGACATAAAGAAATTTAAAGTTCAATTCTAAATTTTTCGGTGGAAGATAGAAAAAGTAATACCATACTCGTGGTGTCTAATTTGCTATTTCAGGCCTTTCTGAGCTAAGGTTTCATAGTATTTCGTAGGTGAATGTTGTCTGAAACTTATGATTTGGGATATGTAAATTACTATTTCGGGCTTTTCTAAGTTAGATTTCTTAGTCTTTTGTTGGTGTGTGTTGACTGAAACCTATGATTTGGGATATAAGGTTCTTAGTCTTTCGTTAGTGTGTGTTGTCTGAAACCTATGATTTGGGATTTGTAGTTTGCTTTTTGGACTTTTCAGAGCTAGGATTCATAGACCCTCATAGGTGTTTGTTGTCTGAAACCTATAGTTTGGGATGATTAGTCTGCTATTTCAGGCTTTTCTGAGCTAAGGTTTCCTAGTATTTCGTAGGTGTGTGTTGTCATAAACTTATGATTTGAGGTGTGTAATTTGCTATTTCAGGCTTTTCTGAGCTAAGGTTTCATAGTATTTCGTAGGTGAATGTTGTCTGAAACTTATGATTTGGGATATGTAAATTACTATTTCGGGCTTTTCTAAGCTAGATTTCTTAGTCTTTTGTTGATGTGTGTTGTCTGAAACCAATGATTTGGGATGGGTGGGTTGCTATTTTGACTTTTCTGAGCTGGATTTCTTAGCCTTTCATAGGTGTGTGTTGTCAGAAACCTATGATTTGGGATGGGTGGTTTGCTATTTTGACTTTTCTGAGCCGGATTTCTTAGCCTTTCATAAGTGTGTGTTGTCAGAAAATTATGATTTGGGATGTGTAGTTTGCTATTTGGACTTTTCAGAGCTAGGATTTTTAGTCTCTCATAGGTGTTTGTTGTCTGAAACTTCTAGTTTGGGATGAGTAGTTTGCTATTTCAGACTTTTATGAGCTAGGCTTTCCTAGTATATCGTAGGTGAATGTTGTCAGAAAATTATGATTTGGGATATGTAAATTACTATTTCGGGCTTTTCTGTGCTAGATTTCATAGTCCCTCATAGGTGTTTGTTGTCTGAAACCTATTGTTTGGGATGAGTAGTTTGCTATTTTTGACTTTTCTGAGCTAGGTTTCTTAGCCTTTCATAGGTGTGTGTTGTCAGAAACTTATGATTTGGGATATGTAAATTACTATTTTTGACTTTTCTGAGCTAGATTTCTTAGCCTTTCATAGGTGTTTGTTGTCTGAAACCTATAGTTTGGAATGAGTAGTTTGCTTTTGGACTTTTCAGAGCTGGATTTCTTAGCCTTTTGTGGGTGTGTGTTGACTGAAACTTATGATTTGGGATGTGGAAATTACTATTTCGGGCTTTTCTAAGCTAGATTTCTTAGTCTTTCGTTGGTGTGTGTTGTCTGAAACCTATGATTTGGAATTTGTAGTTTTGCTTTTTGGACTTTTCAGAGCTAGGATTCTTAGTCCCTCATAGGTGTTTGTTGTCTGAAACCTATAGTTTGGGATGAGTAGTTTGCTATTTCAGGCTTTTCTGAGCTAAGGTTTCTTAGTATTTCATAGGTGTGTGTTGTCTGAAACTTATAACTTGAGGTGTCTAATTTGCTATTTCAGGCCTTTCTGAGCTAAGGTTTCATAGTATTTCGTAGGTGAATGTTGTCTGAAACTTATGATTTGGGATATGTAAATTACTATTTCGGGCTTTTCTAAGTTAGATTTCTTAGTCTTTTGTTGGTGTGTGTTGACTGAAACCTATGATTTGGGATATAAGGTTCTTAGTCTTTCGTTGGTGTGTGTTGTCTGAAACCTATGATTTGGGATTTGTAGTTTGCTTTTTGGACTTTTCAGAGCTAGGATTCATAGACCCTCATAGGTGTTTGTTGTCTGAAACCTATAGTTTGGGATGATTAGTTTGCTATTTCAAGCTTTTCTGAGCTAAGGTTTCTTAGTATTTCATAGGTGTGTGTTGTCTGAAACTTATGATTTGAGGTGTGTAATTTGCTATTTCAGGCTTTTCTGAGCTAAGGTTTCATAGTATTTCGTAGGTGAATGTTGTCTGAAACTTATGATTTGGGATATGTAAATTACTATTTCGGGCTTTTCTAAGCTAGATTTCTTAGTCTTTTGTTGATGTGTGTTGTCTGAAACCAATGATTTGGGATGGGTGGGTTGCTATTTTTGACTTTTCTGAGCTGGATTTCTTAGAATTTCATAGGTATGTGTTGTCTGAAACCTATGATTTGGGATGGTTAATTTGCTATTTTTGACTTTTCTGAGCTAGGTTTCTTAGCCTTTCATAGGTTTGTGCTGTCAGAAAATTATGATTTGGGATTTGTAGTTTGCTTTTTAGACTTTTCAGAGCTAGGATTCTTAGTCCCTCATAGGTGTTTGTTGTCTGAAACCTATAGTTTGGGATGAATAGTCTGCTATTTCAAGCTTTTCTGAGCTAAGGTTTCTTAGTATTTCATAGGTGTGTGTTGTCTGAAACTTATGATTTGAGGTATGCAATTTGCTATTTCTGACTTTTCATAACCAGATTTCTTAGTCTTTCGTAGGTATGTGGTGTCTGAACCCTATGATTTGGGATGTGTGGGTTGCTATTTTTTGACTTTTCTGAGCTGGATTTCTTAGCCTTTCGTAGGTGTGTGTTGACTGAAACCTATGATTTGGGAATGAGTGGTTTGCTATTTTTGACTTTTCTGAGCTAGATTTCTTAGCATTTCATAGGTGTGTGCTTTTAGAAAATTATGATTTGGGAGGTATAGTTTGCTTTTTGGACTTTTCAGAGCTAGGATTCTCAGTCCCTCATAGGTGTTTGTTGTCTGAAACTTCTAGTTTGGGATGAGTAGTTGGATATTTCAGGCTTTTCTGAGATAAGGTTTCTTAGTATTTCGTAGGTGAAGCTTCCACGTCAGTTTTAAGTTCACCAAGACATAAAAAATTTAAAGTTCAGTTCTAATTTTTCCATAGAAGATAGGAAAAGTTATACTATGATTGTGATTATTTTCTATGAAGATAGAAAGTTTCACTTTAATTCTAAATTTTCTTAAATTCAGTTCCGACTTTTCTCAAAGAGATGAAAAAATTTAAAGTTCAATTTAAAATTTTCTCAACGAAGTCAAGGAAAGTTCAAGTTCTCTTCTGAATTTTCTCAATGAAAAAGAAATTAGTCATTGATCATTTCTATTTTTCCAAATAATATAAAAATTTTCCACTTTAGTTCAGATCTTTCTCGAAGAGATGAAATATTTAAAATACTGTTCCAAATTTTTCACAGAAGATAAAAAAGTTCAAGTTCTCTTCGGAATTTTACCAAAGAACACAATTCAATTCTAATTTCTCCAGAGAAAACAAAAATCTTCCACTTCAGTTCTTTATTTCACAAAGACATAAAGAAATTTAGAGTTCAATTCTAAATTTTTCGGTGGAAGATAGAAAAAGTAATACCATACTTGTGAATATTTTCACGGAAGATAAAAAGTTCTAGTTCAATTTTAAATTTTCTCAACGAAGTGAAGAAAAGTTCAAGTTCCCTACTGAATTTTACCAAAGAAAACAATTCAATTCTAATTTATCCAGAGAAAATAAAAATCTTCCACTTAAGTTCTTTATTTCACAAAGACATAAAGAAATTTAAAGTTCAATTCTAAATTTTTCAGTGGAAGATAGAAAAAGTAATACCATACTTGTGAATATTTTCCCGGAAGATAAAAAGTTCTAGTTCAATTTAAAATTTTCTCAACGAAGTGAAGAAGAATTCAAGTTCTCTTCTGAATTTTACCAAAGAACACAATTCAATTCTAATTTCACCAGACAAAATAAAAATCTTCCACTTCAGTTCTTTATTTCACAAAGACATAAAGAAATTTAAAGTTCAATTCTAAATTTTTCGGTGGAAGATAGAAAAAGTAAAACCATACTTGTGAATATTTTCACGGAAGATAAAAAGTTCTAGTTCAATTTAAAATTTTCTCAACGAAGTGAAGAAAAGTTCAAGTTCTCTTCTGAATTTTACCAAAGAACACAATTCAATTCTAATTTCTCCAGAGAAAACAAAAATCTTCCACTTAAGTTCTTTATTTTACAAAGACATAAAGAAATTTAGAGTTCAATTCTAAATTTTTCGGTGGAAGATAGAAAAAGTAATACCATACTTGTGAATATTTTCTCGAAGAGATGAAAAATTTAAAATACTGTTCCAAATTTTTCACAGAAGATAAAAAAGTTCAAGTTCTCTTCGGAATTTTACCAAAGAACATAATTCAATTCTAATTTCTCCAGAGAAAACAAAAATCTTACACTTCAGTTCTTTATTTCACAAAGACATAAAGAAATTTAGAGTTCAATTCTAAATTTTTCGATGGAAGATAGAAAAAGTAATACCATACTTGTGAATATTTTCCCGGAAGATAAAAAGTTCTAGTTCAATTTAAAATTTTCTCAACGAAGTGAAGAAAAATTCAAGTTCTCTTCTGAATTTTACCAAAGAACACAATTCAATTCTAATTTCACCAGAGAAAATAAAAATCTTCCACTTAAGTTCTTTATTTCACAAAGACATAAAGAAATTTAAAGTTCAATTCTAAATTTTTCGGTGGAAACAAGAAAAAGTAATACCACACTTGTGAATATTTTCCCGGAAGATAAAAAGTTCAAGTTCAATTTAAAATTTTCTCAACGAAGTGAAGAAAAATTCAAGTTCTCTTCTGAATTTTACCAGAGAACACAATTCAATTCTAATTTCACCAGAGAAAATAAAAATCTTCCACTTCAGTTCTATATTTCACAAAGACATAGAGAAATTTAAAGTTCAATTCTAAATTTTTCGGTGGAAGATAGAAAAAGTAATACCATACCTGTGAATATTTTCTCGAAGAGATGAAAAATTTAAAATACTGTTCCAAATTTTTCACAGAAGATAAAAAAGTTCAAGTTCTCTTCGGAATTTTACCAAAGAACATAATTCAATTCTAATTTCTCCAGAGAAAATAAAAATCTTCCACTTAAGTTCTTTATTTCACAAAGACATAAAGAAATTTAACGTTCAATTCTAAATTTTTAGGTGGAAGATAGAAAAAGTAATACCATACTTTTGAATGTTTTCCCGGAAGATAAAAAGTTCTAGTTCAATTTACAATTTTCTCAACGAAGTGAAGAAAAGTTCAGGTTCTCTTCTGAAGTTTACTAAAGAACACAATTCAATTCTAATTTCACCAGAGAAAATAAAAATCTTCCACTTCAGTTCTTTATTTCACAAGGACATAAAGAAATTTAAAGTTCAATTCTAAATTTTTCGGTGGAAGATATAAAAAGTAATACCATACTCGTGAATATTTTCACGGAAGATAAAAGTTCTAGTTCAATTTAAAATTTTCTCAACGAAGTGAAGAAAAGTTCAAGTTCTCTTCTGAACTTTACCAAAGAACACACTTCAATTCTAATTTCTCCAGAGAAAATAAAAATCTTCCACTTCAGTTTTAAGTTCCACAATGAAATAAAGAAATTTAAAGTTCTATTCTAAATTTTTAGATGAAAGATAGAAAAAGTAATACTATGATTGTGATTATTTTCCATGAAGATCAAAAGTTTCACTTTATTTATAATTTTTCTTAAATTCAGTTCTGATTTTTCTCAAAGAGATGAAAAATTTAAAGTTCTGTTCCAAATTTTTCATAGAAGATAGAAAAAGTTATACATTGATTGTGAATATTCAACATGAAGATAAGGAACTCCACTTTAATTCAGAGCTTTCTCGAAGAAGTGCAAAATGTTCAAGTTCTCTTCTGAATTTTCTTAAAGAAGAGAAAAAAGTTAGCTCAATTCTGAATTTTAGCAATGAAAATGAAAAAACCTTCCACTTCAGTTCATAATTTCTCAAAGACATAAAAAATTTAAAGTTCAGTTCTAAATTTTTCTGTAGAAGATAGGAAAAGTTATACTATGATTGTGATTATTTTCCAGTGAAGATAAAAAGTTCCACTTTAATTCTAATTTTCTTGAATTCAGTTCCGATTTTTTGCAAAGAGATGAAAAATTTAAAGTTCTGTTCCATATTTTTCATAGAAGATAGAAAAAGTTATACATTGATTTTGAATCTTCGACATGAAGATAAGGTGCATCACTTTAATTCTGAGTTTTCTCGAAGAAGTGCAAAATGTTCAAGTTCTCTTCTGAATTTTCTTAAAGAAGAGAAAAAAGTTAGCTCAATTCTGAATTTTACCAATGAAAATGAAAAAAGCTTCCACTTCAGTTCTTAATTTCTCAAAGACATAAAAAATTCAAAGTTCTCTTCTAATTTTTCCATGAAAATAAAAAGGTTCCACTTCAGTTCTGGTTTTTTCTCAAAGAGATGAAAAATTTAAAGTTCTATTCTAATTTTAAATTAAATTTTAGCTCCTTTGTCTTATGGATTTACCCCTCAAATTTTTAAATTAGAAAATGAGTGACTCGTTCTATTATTAAAGACAGTCGTTCAAACTCGTTCATCTAACCTCCAAAACAATAGGTTAGGTTAGGTATAAATAAATATTAATAAATAAATAGAAACATTTCTACATGTTTAAGTTAGGTTAGGTTAGGTTAACTTATCATGAGCGCTCATGATAAGTTAACCTAACCTTTTCTGGCGAGTATGGTTAGGTTAGGTTAGGTTAGATTAAGTTAGGTTAGATTAGGTTAGGTTAAGTTAGGTTAGGTTAGCCTACGTACGCTTCACTCAGGTTAGCTTAGGTTAGGTGAGAGACAGGCAACAAGTTAGGTGTATGATTAGGTTAGGTTAGGTTAGATTAAGTTAGGTTAGGTTAAGTTAGGTTAGGCTAGGTCAGCCTACGTACGCGCGCGTACGTAGGCTAACCTAGCCTAACCTAACTTAACCTAACCTAACTTAATCTAACCTAACCTAATCATACACCTAACTTTTTGCCTGTCTCTCACCTAACCTAAGCTAACCTGAGTGAAGCGTACGTAGGCTAACCTAACCTAACTTAACCTAACCTAATCTAACCTAACTTAATCTAACCTAACCTAACCATACTCGCCAGAAAAGGTTATGTTAACTTATCATGAGCGCTCATGATAAGTTAACCTAACCTAACCTAACTTAAACATGTAGAAATGTTTCTATTTATTTATTAATATTTATTTATACCTAACCTAACCTATTGTTTTGGAGGTTAGATGAACGAGTTTGAACGATTGTCTTTAATAATAGAACGAGTCACTCATTTTCTAATTTAAAAATTTGAGGGGTAAATCCATAAGACAAAGGAGCTAAAATTTAATTTAAAATTAGAATAGAACTTTAAATTTTTCATCTCTTTGAGAAAAAAAACAGAACTGAAGTGGAACCTTTTTATTTTCATGGAAAAATTAGAAGAGAACTTTGAATTTTTTATGTCTTTGAGAAATTAAGAACTGAAGTGGAAGCTTTTTTCATTTTCATTGGTAAAATTCAGAATTGAGCTAACTTTTTTCTCTTCTTTAAGAAAATTCAGGAGAGAACTTGAACATTTTGCACTTCTTCGAGAAAACTCAGAATTTAAGTGATGCACCTTATCTTCATGTCGAAGATTCAAAATCAATGTATAACTTTTTCTATCTTCTACGAAAAATTTGGAACAGAACTTTAAATTTTTCATCTCTTTGAGAAAAATCGGAACTGAATTTAAGAAAATTAGAATTAAAGTGAAACTTTTTATCTTCACTGGAAAATAATCACAATCATAGTATAACTTTTCCTATCTTCTACAGAAAAATTTAGAACTGAACTTTAAATTTTTATGTCTTTGAGAAATTATGAACTGAAGTGGAAGGTTTTTTCATTTTCATTGCTAAAATTCAGAATTGAGCTAACTTTTTTCTCTTCTTTAAGAAAATTCAGAAGAGAACTTGAACATTTTGCACTTCTTCGAGAAAGCTCTGATTTAAAGTGGAGTTCCTTATCTTCATGTTGAATATTCACCATCAATGTATAACTTTTTCTATCTTCTATGAAAAATTTGGAACAGAACTTTAAATTTTTCATCTCTTTGAGAAAAATCAGAACTGAATTTAAGAAAAATTATAAATAAAGTGAAACTTTTGATCTTCATGGAAAATAATCACAATCATAGTATTACTTTTTCTATCTTTCATCTAAAAATTTAGAATAGAACTTTAAATTTCTTTATTTCATTGTGGAACTTAAAACTGAAGTGGAAGATTTTTATTTTCTCTGGAGAAATTAGAATTGAAGTGTGTTCTTTGGTAAAGTTCAGAAGAGAACTTGAACTTTTCTTCACTTCGTTGAGAAAATTTTAAATTGAACTAGAACTTTTTATCTTCCGTGAAAATATTCACGAGTATGGTTTTACTTTTTCTATCTTCCACCGAAAAATTTAGAATTGAACTTTAAATTTCTTTATGTCCTTGTGAAATAAAGAACTGAAGTGGAAGATTTTTATTTTCTCTGGTGAAATTAGAATTGAATTGTGTTCTTTAGTAAAATTCAGAAGAGAACCTGAACTTTTCTTCACTTCGTTGAGAAAATTGTAAATTGAACTAGAACTTTTTATCTTCCGGGAAAACATTCACAAGTATGGTATTACTTTTTCTATCTTCCACCTAAAAATTTAGAATTGAACTTTAAATTTCTTTATGTCTTTGTGAAATAAAGAACTGAAGTGGAAGATTTTTATTTTCTCTGGTGAAATTAGAATTGAATTGTGTTCTTTGGTAAAATTCAGAAGAGAACTTGAATTTTTCTTCACTTCGTTGAGAAAATTTTAAATTGAACTAGAACTTTTTATCTTCCGGGAAAATATTCACAAGTATGGTATTACTTTTTCTATCTTCCACTGAAAAATTTAGAATTGAACTTTAAATTTCTTTATGTCTTTGTGAAATAAAGAACTTAAGTGGAAGATTTTTATTTTCTCTGGATAAATTAGAATTGAATTGTGTTCTTTGGTAAAATTCAGTAGGGAACTTGAACTTTTCTTCACTTCGTTGAGAAAATTTTAAATTGAACTAGAACTTTTTATCTTCCGTGAAAATATTCACAAGTATGGTGTTACTTTTTCTATCTTCCACCGAAAAATTTACAATTGAACTCTAAATTTCTTTTTTTCTTTGTGAAATAAAGAACTGAAGTGGAAGATTTTTGTTTTCTCTGGAAAATTAGAATTGAATTGTGTTCTTTGGTAAAATTCCGAAGAGAACTTGAACTTTTTTATCTTCTGTGAAAAATTTGGAACAGTATTTTAAATTTTTCATCTCTTCGAGAAAATATTCACAGGTATGGTATTACTTTTTCTATCTTCCACCGAAAAATTTAGAATTGAACTTTAAATTTCTTTATGTCTTTGTGAAATATAGAACTGAAGTGGAAGATTTTTATTTTCTCTGGATAAATTAGAATTGAATTGTGTTCTCTGGTAAAATTCAGAAGAGAACTTGAATTTTTCTTCACTTCGTTGAGAAAATTTTAAATTGAACTAGAACTTTTTATCTTCCGGGAAAATATTCACAAGTGTGGTATTACTTTTTCTTGTTTCCACCGAAAAATTTAGAATTGAACTTTAAATTTCTTTATGTCTTTGTGAAATAAAGAACTTAAGTGGAAGATTTTGATTTTCTCTAGTGAAATTAGAATTGAATTGTGTTCTTTGGTAGAATTCAGAAGAGAACTTGAATTTTTCTTCACTTCGTTGAGAAAATTTTAAATTGAACTAGAACTTTTTATCTTCCGGGAAAATATTCACAAGTATGGTATTACTTTTTCTACCTTCCACCGAAAAATTTAGAATTGAACTCTAAATTTCTTTATGTCTTTGTAAAATAAAGAACTTAAGTGGAAGATTTTTGTTTTCTCTGGAGAAATTAGAATTGAATTGTGTTCTTTGGTAAAATTCAGTAGAGAACTTGAACTTTTCTTCACTTCATTGAGAAAATTTTAAATTGAACTAGAACTTTTTATCTTCCGTGAAAATATTCACAAGTATGGTATTACTTTTTCTATCTTCCACCGAAAAATTTAGAATTGAACTTTAAATTTCTTTATGTCTTTGTGAAATAAAGAACTGAAGTGGAAGATTTTTATTTTGTCTGGTGAAATTAGAATTGAATTGTGTTCTTTGGTAAAATTCAGAAGAGAACTTGAATTCTTCTTCACTTCGTTGAGAAAATTTTAAATTGAACTAGAACTTTTTATCTTCCGGGAAAATATTCACAAGTATAGTATTACTTTTTCTATCTTCCACTGAAAAATTTAGAATTGAACTTTAAATTTCTTTATGTCTTTGTGAAATAAAGAACTTAAGTGGAAGATTTTTATTTTCTCTAGATAAATTAGAATTGAATTGTTTTCTTTGGTAAAATTCAGTAGGGAACTTGAACTTTTCTTCACTTCGTTGAGAAAATTTAAAATTGAACTAGAACTTTTTATCTTCCGTGAAAATATTCACAAGTATGGTATTACTTTTTCTATCTTCCACCGAAAAATTTAGAATTGAACTCTAAATTTCTTTATGTCTTTGTGAAATAAAGAACTGAAGTGGAAGATTTTTGTTTTCTCTGGAGAAATTAGAATTGAATTGTGTTCTTTGGTAAAATTCCGAAGAGAACTTGAACTTTTTTATCTTCTGTGAAAAATTTGGAACAGTATTTTAAATATTTCATCTCTTCGAGACAGATCTGAACTAAAGTGGAAAATTTTTATATTATTTGGAAAAATAGAAATGATCAATGACTAATTTCTTTTTCATTGAGAAAATTCAGAAGAGAACTTGAACTTTCCTTGACTTCGTTGAGAAAATTTTAAATTGAACTTTAAATTTTTTCATCTCTTTGAGAAAAGTCGGAACTGAATTAAGAAAATTTAGAATTAAAGTGAAACTTTCTATCTTCATAGAAAATAATCACAATCATAGTATAACTTTTCCTATCTTCTATGGAAAAATTAGAACTGAACTTTAAATTTTTTATGTCTTGGTGAACTTAAAACTGACGTGGAAGCTTCACCTACGAAATACTAAGAAACCTTATCTCAGAAAAGCCTGAAATATCCAACTACTCATCCCAAACTAGAAGTTTCAGACAACAAACACCTATGACGGACTGAGAATCCTAGCTCTGAAAAGTCCAAAAAGCAAACTATACCTCCCAAATCATAATTTTCTGAAAGCACACACCTATGAAATGCTAAGAAATCTAGCTCAGAAAAGTCAAAAATAGCAAACCACTCATTCCCAAATCATAGGTTTCAGTCAACACACACCTACGAAAGGCTAAGAAATCCAGCTCAGAAAAGTCAAAAAATAGCAACCCACACATCCCAAATCATAGGTTTCAGACACCACATACCTACGAAAGACTAAGAAATCTGGTTATGAAAAGTCAGAAATAGCAAATTGCATACCTCAAATCAGAAGTTTCAGACAACACACACCTATGAAATACTAAGAAACCTTAAATCAGAAAAGCTTGAAATAGCAAACTATTCATCCCAAACTATAGGTTTCAGACAACAAACACCTATGAGGGACTAAGAATCCAAGCTCTGAAAAGTCTAAAAAGCAAACTACAAATCCCAAATCATAATTTTCTGACAGCACAAACCTATGAAAGGCTAAGAAACCTAGCTCAGAAAAGTCAAAAATAGCAAATTAACCATCCCAAATCATAGGTTTCAGACAACACATACCTATGAAGTGCTAAGAAATCCAGCTCAGAAAAGTCAAAAATAGCAACCCACCCATCCCAAATCATTGGTTTCAGACAATACACATCAACGAAAGACTAAGAAATCTAGCTTAGAAAAGCCCGAAATAGTAATTTACATATCCCAAATCATAAGTTTCAGACAACATTCACCTACGAAATACTATGAAACCTTAGCTCAGAAAAGCCTGAAATAGCAAATTACACACCTCAAATCATAAGTTTCAGACAACACACACCTACGAAATACTAGGAAACCTTAGCTCAGAAAAGCCTGAAATAGCAGACTAATCATCCCAAACTATAGGTTTCAGACAACAAACACCTATGAGGGTCTATGAATCCTAGCTCTGAAAAGTCCAAAAAGCAAACTACAAATCCCAAATCATAGGTTTCAGACAACACACACCAACGAAAGACTAAGAACCTTATATCCCAAATCATAGGTTTCAGTCAACACACACCAACAAAAGACTAAGAAATCTAACTTAGAAAAGCCCGAAATAGTAATTTACATATCCCAAATCATAAGTTTCAGACAACATTCACCTACGAAATACTATGAAACCTTAGCTCAGAAAGGCCTGAAATAGCAAATTAGACACCTCAAGTTATAAGTTTCAGACAACACACACCTATGAAATACTAAAAACCTTAGCTCAGAAAAGCCTGAAATAGCAAACTACTCATCCCAAACTATAGGTTTCAGACAACAAACACCTATGAGGGACTAAGAATCCTAGCTCTGAAAAGTCCAAAAAGCAAAACTACAAATCCCAAATCATAGGTTTCAGACAACACACACCAACGAAAGACTAAGAAATCTAGCTTAGAAAAGCCCGAAATAGTAATTTCCATATCCCAAATCATAAGTTTCAGCCAACACACACCCACAAAAGGCTAAGAAATCCAGCTCTGAAAAGTCCAAAAGCAAACTACTCATCCCAAACTATAGGTTTCAGACAACAAACACCTATGAAAGGCTAAGAAATCTAGCTGAGAAAAGTCAAAAATAGTAATTTACATATCCCAAATCATAAGTTTCTGACAACACACACCTATGAAAGGCTAAGAAACCTAGCTCAGAAAAGTCAAAAATAGCAAACTACTCATCCCAAACAATAGGTTTCAGACAACAAACACCTATGAGGGACTATGAAATCTAGCACAGAAAAGCCCGAAATAGTAATTTACATATCCCAAATCATAATTTTCTGACAACATTCACCTACGATATACTAGGAAAGCCTAGCTCATAAAAGTCTGAAATAGCAAACTACTCATCCCAAACTAGAAGTTTCAGACAACAAACACCTATGAGAGACTAAAAATCCTAGCTCTGAAAAGTCCAAATAGCAAACTACACATCCCAAATCATAATTTTCTGACAACACACACCTATGAAAGGCTAAGAAATCCAGCTCAGAAAAGTCAAAATAGCAAACCATCCATCCCAAATCATAGGTTTCTGACAACACACACCTATGAAAGGCTAAGAAATCCAGCTCAGAAAAGTCAAAATAGCAACCCACCCATCCCAAATCATTGGTTTCAGACAACACACATCAACAAAAGACTAAGAAATCTAGCTTAGAAAAGCCCGAAATAGTAATTTACATATCCCAAATCATAAGTTTCAGACAACATTCACCTACAAAATACTATGAAACCTTAGCTCAGAAAAGCCTGAAATAGCAAATTACACACCTCAAATCATAAGTTTCAGACAACACACACCTACGAAATACTAGGAAACCTTAGCTCAGAAAAGCCTGAAATAGCAGACTAATCATCCCAAACTATAGGTTTCAGACAACAAACACCTATGAGGGTCTATGAATCCTAGCTCTGAAAAGTCCAAAAAGCAAACTACAAATCCCAAATCATAGGTTTCAGACAACACACACTAACGAAAGACTAAGAACCTTATATCCCAAATCATAGGTTTCAGTCAACACACACCAACAAAAGACTAAGAAATCTAACTTAGAAAAGCCCGAAATAGTAATTTACATATCCCAAATCATAAGTTTCAGACAACATTCATCTACGAAATACTATGAAACCTTAGCTCAGAAAGGCCTGAAATAGCAAATTAGACACCTCAAGTCATAGGTTTCAGACAACACACACCTATGAAATACTAAGAAACCTTAGCTCAGAAAAGCCTGAAATAGCAAACTACTCATCCCAAACTATAGGTTTCAGACAACAAACACCTATGAGGGACTAAGATTCCTAGCTCTGAAAAGTCCAAAAAGCAAAACTACAAATCCCAAATCATAGGTTTCAGACAACACACACCAACGAAAGTTTAAGAAATCTAGCTTAGAAAAGCCCGAAATAGTAATTTCCATATCCCAAATCATAAGTTTCAGTCAACACACACCCACGAAAGGCTAAGAAATCCAGCTCTGAAAAGTCCAAAAGCAAACTACTCATCCCAAACTATAGGTTTCAGACAACAAACACCTATGAAAGGCTAAGAAATCTAGCTCAGAAAAGTCAAAAATAGTAATTTACATATCCCAAATCATAAGTTTCTGACAACACACACCTATGAAAGGCTAAGAAACCTAGCTCAGAAAAGTCAAAAATAGCAAACTACTCATCCCAAACTATAGGTTTCAGACAACAAACACCTATGAGGGACTATGAAATCTAGCACAGAAAAGCCCGAAATAGTAATTTACATATCCCAAATCATAATTTTCTGACAACATTCACCTACGATATACTAGGAAAGCCTAGCTCATAAAAGTCTGAAATAGCAAACTACTCATCCCAAACTAGAAGTTTCAGACAACAAACACCTATGAGAGACTAAGAATCCTAGCTCTGAAAAGTCCAAATAGCAAACTACACATCCCAAATCATAATTTTCTGACAACACACACCTATGAAAGGCTATGAAATCCAGCTCAGAAAAGTCAAAATAGCAAACCACCCATCCCAAATCATAGGTTTCAGACAACACATACCTATGAAAGACTAAGAAATCCAACTCAGAAATGTCAAAAATAGCAACCCATACACCCCAAATCATAGGTTTCAGACAACATACATCAACGAAAGACGGGGCCCGGGGAGGGCCTTTGAGGGTCTGGGGGGCCGGGTGTGAGCCCGGGGAACTTTTGGGACCGGGGGGTTCCTTCGGGATTGGGGTATGGGGATCGGAGCCCTTTGAATCGGGGTAGGTTGATCGGGGCCCTTTGGGGTTGGGGTAGAGGACCTCACGACACTGTTCAAATAGAACTTGTTTACTATAACGACCATACTCAAAACCTCTTCTAAAACCTTTTCTAAAATCATCTTTTAAAATGTCTCTAACTGTTTCGCCGAAATAATTCCCTAAAATGTCTAAAACCGTTTCACCCAAATAATCCCCTAAAAGTAATCTCAGTGTGTTCCCTTTGTTTTTGGCATCTCTGTGCTTTCAGATTTCAAATTTCTAGGAAACCCTTTCCTACGTTAATCTCTTCATCTCATAAATGTTCCTAGCTACACTATTAAGGCTTCGTTAGAATATCAATTTATCTCTCCGACTTAAAGCTCAGTGAAGCCGTATTTAAAAATAGAATTTCTATCTCTTTAGCCTCCCGCATAATTCCAAGATAACAAGTGATGTTATTTCTAATTTCTGACAGTAAAGATCAATGAAGCCCTATTTAAAAATAGAATATTAATTTTTCTCTCTGACTTAAAGAACGTTTATCCCTCAGACCTAAGATTAAAGAAAGCCATAATGTTTCTTAATTCCCCCTTCGTGAATCCATATATTCCCCTAGCGATTATGTAAATCAATTTCTCAGGTTAGGTTAGCCTAAAGATCAAAGAAGCCATGTTTGTTTCTTAATTTCCCTTCGTGAATCAATAATTCCCCCGCCGATTATGCAAATCAATTTCTCAGGTTAGGTTCGCCTAAAGACATAAAACAGACATAAATTGCTGTTGACATCCATAAATGTGAGAAAGTTCCTGTTTTTTCATTCTCACTGACAAAAACCATAAAACAGACATGAATTGCTGTTGACATCCATAAATGTGAGAAAGTTTCTGTTTTTTCATTCTCACTGACAAAAACCATAAAACAGACATGAATTGCTGTTGACATTCATGAAAAACATCAAATAAATTGACCAACACACATAACCGTCCAAGAAAACAACCATAAAAGTGAGAAAATTCCTGTTTTTTCAAGTGAGAAAAATACTGTTTTTCCATTCTCACTGACAAAAACCATAAACCACGTGGTTCGCGTGGGAGTCAATAAGGCCTTTCTACTTCTTCCATCTTCTTTACAGGCCAAAGAACCTTTTGGGGAAGAGAGTAGTGTACTATTATTCATCATGAATAAATCTTTTCTTATGTTAAAAAATGTATGGTGTATTTATCTTCCAGCTCCGGAGCTACTCAAAATATCAAAAATATGACCAAAGACTATCTTAAATCAAATATCTAGTAGTTCTGAAAGTTTCTGCTATTACTTAAATCTCTGATCCTTATTTTTATATAATCTGGACTATCAGTTTTGAAAACTTTCTCATTTAGAATTTAACATCTGTTCCGTAATATATCACTATTACAACGAAATCAAGGCAAAGAATTTCTCATAGAAATCTACCATACCGTGAAAGACGGAGAAAGAGGGCTTTAAATTTTGAAATCTGCATCCAATTTTCTTTTAGACCCTATTCAGAGGTTTTTTTTTCTTAAGGTGATAATATTGATCTTACTCGTTAGTATGACGGCTTGAAATCTTCTGTAAATTTAAGGTTCTCTGTTTCCAAGAACAAAAGATTATTTAATGCGAAGAGTAATTATACATTTCCATTAAGACATTTTCATAGCTCCCTATTGATCCAGGTCAAACCAGACAAGGTAAGAGAGGAACACAAAGATAATATCTTATAAAAGGTGCTTAGTTGGATTTATTTATGTGATAAAAAAAAACTACTTATCTTTACCCAATATGACTTGTGAAGACAATAAAGATCAGGAAGATTTAAAAAAAAAATCAAAATAACTAATATTCTAAATGCTTTGAAAGGCTAAACTTTGCAATTAGACTTAGAAACCAAATATTAATGGGCTTTACCCACCCACCGTTTCATGCTTTGCAGTGTCTCCCTTGTCACAGAAGATAAAATTAATTTAACAAGTATTTAAAACTTATCTACAACTCAAATCCAACGTTTAGTCTTAATTCATTTTTTTTTTTCAATTTACTTGTACGTTGTCCAAGTCAATTGGTTCGAACACTCAACTTGCAATCGCAATATCCACTGGGGCTAGGTTCGAGCCCCGAAGTCACCAATTATTTTGTTAGGAAAAGGGGCTAAGTAAAACAAAACATGTTTCAATAAGAAATGACCTGTGACATCTCGATTAGTGTTACTTGTAAAATGTTAATTCAAAAATAAATTATGAGAATTTTGAAAAACAGCCTGAAATCCCTAACAATGGCATTGGATTGAAACAAAAAGCACAATATTGGAATTGCCATGGCAAAAAACCGTCTTCAAGAGACTTACCATCAGTGTTTTCATGCATCACACTGATGTGTCCTCTTTTTTCCTCCACTGATAGCTTAACAATGGAAAATTAGAGAGGGACAAAATTCCCATACTCTAATTTTTTAAACCAAGCAAGAATTACCCGCGCCAACTCATTTACCATCAGCCCAACTCACTGCCTAAGCCTGCCATCCTTCCTGTCTGAATAAATTCTCTATAGTGGCATCGCCATGATCAAAAAGCACGTGTTCTTTTGGTCTCTGTGTAGTATACCTTCTATTCCCTTAGAAAAACCCCATTAGACTTTTTCTAAGGGCCTAAAGAATAAAAATACGCTCTCCTACAGCATACAAGAAGAAAACGGGCAAATGAAAAATTTGTGATTTTTTCAACCATTTTTTAAAAATAGATTTTTATTTGACCTGATGGCAATCCCTATATGCCGTGAAAGACGATGCATACTTTAAATTGTGGTTTCTTTCACCATTATATTACAAAAACTGAAAATAATAATCTAATTTCCTTTAAAAAACAATGACTCATCACCAAAGACATACGCTGGTGAAAATCAATCTTTATTTGGTGTCTTCAAAAGACATTAATCTTTGTTACTATTTTTTGTCTTTTAACTTCCATTTCGTCCGAGGCATAGAAAATTGATAGCTAACTAACATTTTTAAAACGTTAGTTAGCAGTTTTTCAAGCCTTTTATCAACAGCATCATAATAATGATAACAAATTTATTGGCATTGGTGGAGGAACCATGGGCACAAGAACCCTAATCAGGTCCCTTTAATCATGCAGACAGAACAATTCGTGCATGAACCTTATTTCCGCAGCATGTGGCACGTCCAGCATTTGTAAAATATGTGCGGTATTGAAAGTAAGGTTTAAGGTTTACACCGTTCTACAAAAATTAATCTATGAAGTCCTGTTTTATACGGGCTATTTGCATAATTCAGGGTCGATATCCCTGGAACTGCAATTGTCACTACTTCCAGGGGCAATTTTTTTTAAACTTTCAACTGTTCTGATTAAAATAGGCACCTTGGTCTTTTTATTTGATGCTATAAGAGGATGTGAAGGGTGCCTAGGACAAACAGAGCACCAAATGTGCATAAAGAAACCATGTGAATGGGTAGAGCCCTGAAATTTTTTTTTTATTTCAAATCAATTTATAACATATTGTGTTTTATACTTCTTATAGTTTACATGTCTGAAAAGAAAAAAAAAACTTCGCAACCGTGTAAATACTTAAAGCAGGAGAAAGAAAAAGCTTAATTTTAAAGAAATTAATTTAAATACAGTTATATGATGGAAGACAGTAGACAGGTCGCTATTGTCAAACTATTTACAATAATAAATGATTTTGAAATATTTCATCGAATTGATTTTAACACATAACTAGCATATTTTGCATAACTAGCATAACTAGCACCTTATTTTGTGTTACTTTGAAGTGTTGACAACAGGAATGTCAACCACTGTCTGTGCCAAGTTCGGTTAAAACATCCTGTGCCTCGTCTCGATAAGTAATAAGTAAGCTAAAAAGCAATTATTACCTTGAAACATACTTACATTACATGATTGGTCTCGTCCCAAGAGACGATTTCAATCACGTCAAACATTCCAGACGTAAGCGCTGCTAAGCGATTTCTTGTAACTGTGATAATGCAGACGTGAATAAATCTCCCTTCTGACCCCTCATTGAGAGGAAGGAGAACAAGTAAATGTGAACCGTCATGACTGAACATTGGAGGATTTTTTAGGGTTACCCAGCCACCATTCAGTGCTCGCTCAGTGTGAATCTGTAACAAGAAGATCGATTAATAAAAAAAGAACAGTCATTAAGTCAAACAGGTCTAAGATACCTTATCCTGGCCTGGTTGATTGTATGGAATACCCTCCCCCCCTTGAAAACGGTGTATAAGGTAATATATTTTGGGCTGGAGATTTCCACGGCATCCCCCTAGGTTCATGCCTGTCTGAAGAAAAGTTGAGTTCAACGTTTTGCTTCCAAATTAAATTTTATACTAGATTCATCTAAGCCTAAAACAGCATGGCGATACAGAACTGATAAGTTTCAGCTAGGATATTAGAGTTACTGAATAGATAATGAAAAAACTGTAACAGAGCCAACACACGAGGCCTCATTTTGTAACATAATTGTAGAAACCTATTTCCTAGGAATAAATTAGCTAGTATGCGGAAGCTCTGTAACGCAAATCCTCAAGCAGCGATGCGAAGGACCAAAAATTCCTAAGACTGTTCTTAGATGAACAAATCAAAATATAGCTTATAGCCTAATGTTGTTGCACACAGGAGGGATATCTAAAAATAATCTTTAGTTTAAAAAAAACAAGCCAGAGATACAAATAATATAAATTCCAAAGCCAAAGTAATTGGTTGCTGTAATTCTCGATATTGGCTCCGTTCAAGCAAAGCCATAATAGTGTCGGTTTATTCCATATTTATAGAGATACATTGATATTTCGTTTGTGACGAACGCTAAATACAACCCTAAAAAACTTAACCTGCCTAAGTAAGAAACAAGAGAAAATGACCGTAGGTCTAAAAATGTCTCTAATGCATCATTTGAACCAGGAATGGACTAAAACCAAGGTTCAATGTTCGGGAAAAGAAAACTGGAATGCTGCAACTCATCTAGATTTTCAGGAAATAATTCCGGCAAGTCATTCTCAAAATCTCGAACTCCGGTTCTTTTCTTAGTTTATAAAATTTTAATTATGATAAGATTGTTATGATCTTCGAGTACTTTCAAAATTTAGCAGAGAACTAAACTTAATAACCTAGCAAATGATATCATCACAGGCGAAGGAGAGGAATGGGTTTTCCAGAATACTGTCATCAGAATACCTACCAGAGATGGAAATCATCGGGACGGAAAATAGAAACTTATTTCTAGACTATACTTGTGGATATCAGGGCTCGATCCGGACCAGAATTGTGGTCAGGTCTGGACCTTTCTGGCTTGAGGTATAAGTGTGTATGCAATATTATCCTTCTGCAAGAGACGGGGGGGGGGGGGCAAAATCGATGCAACTTCCGTACAACAGGGGTCTTAATCAAAATAGGTGGGAATAAGAGCAAACATTCCATTTTTACAATTCTGGGGTCTTAAACTAGCTCCAAATGTGGGAGGAAGGGGGGGGGGGGTAAATCCGGGTAGTCCGAACATTTATAAGACATATTAACTGGAGTTTACAACACTTGATGGAAAATAAGGGCTTTTCCAAGTTGTATTTCTTCGGGTCTGAACACGAGCTAAACTCTGCAGCAGAAGGGTTTCCCTACAATTTTTTCTTCGG
Source organism: Artemia sinica (assembly GCA_027921565.1). Taxonomy (NCBI): domain Eukaryota; kingdom Metazoa; phylum Arthropoda; class Branchiopoda; order Anostraca; family Artemiidae; genus Artemia; species Artemia sinica. Next base: position 34,201,423 of record CM051270.1, read on the forward strand.
GACTTCTTTCCAGAATAATGTCATCAGAATATCTACCAGAAAGGGCGTTAGATCCAAATCAAACTGGACGGGAAATAAGACCTTATTTCTAGGCCAAAACTTCTTCCCACCAAACTTGGGAGAACAAGAGCAAACGTTCTACTTTTACAATTCTGGGGTCAAAAACTAGCTAAACCTCTGTGGGGAATGGGGAGGGGATAAATCCGTATAGTCAGATCATTTATAAGACAAAGTTGTTAGAGTTTCACAAAATTTGATGGAAAATAAGGGCTAACTTCCAAGTTCTATTATTTCGGGTCTGAACCCTAACCGAACTCTGCAGCAAAAGGGGAGTAGTGGTGAACCTTTACATCCACCCTCAAGACCATTTATTCTATATAATACAGCCACAAGACCGTAAACACTTTATATAGCATTACACCCTCAAGACCATTTATTATTCCTTTCAGGAACTTGACCTACTCAGAGAATTCTCTCAATTGACAGATTACAGACTATTGACAGATTGAGTCAGTTTCACGAAATCTTAACCCTTTCGTCTATGAATTCTTAATTGCTATCAATTTCGAATATCTGTAGGAGTATGATTGAACAAGGTGAATCCATTAACAGCTAAATGAATACATTTTTTATTTGGATTGAATGAAACCGTAAAGGGTTTGAAATTTTAATCACTTACTAACTAAGGCTAAATCTGAGGGAATGACGACTCCCTAAGAGACTTCTTATGTATTTTTTTTTTGTAGGAATGTCTTGACAATAATTATCTAAATTCCCGAAGAGAGTGAAATCTGAGAGCCGCAGACTGCTAGCCAATATCTTTTGAAATGTTTACATAGTATTGGGATTAGGCATAATGTTGAAATTAGTAAACTCGTATACATTTTAGGCAATGATACGACACCCCTTGGAAATCAATATCCCAACCACCAAGGACCCAAACCTCCAAGGGCCCCCAATACAGACTTCCCCAACTTTTTGGCCCCTCCCCCTTTTTTATACTTTTTTTGAAGTTTAATTTTCGTTTGAACTTTTTTTTGAACTTTTATTTAAAAAAATTGTAATCTAGAAATTTTTTTCAACTTTTTTTTGCATGTCTTAAAATGACATGAAATAAACTTAAACAAAAAAATCACATTTAATATTTTCGAAATATAAAATCAGAATGAAATAGATATGTTAGTGGTGATTTTTACTATTACAAAAATAATATTTGCAGTAATATTTTCTTTTTTGTTTGACTTGGAATATTTCGGACTTGAAATTTTTTTCAACTTTTTTCCTTATGTCTTAAAATGGAATAATATATACTTAAAACAAAAAAATTTACTTGTGGTATCTTTGAAATATAAAATAAAGGTGATACAGATAAGTTAGTCGTGATTTTTCATATTAGCAAAACAATGTTTGTAGTAACACTTTTCTTTTTTTTCTTATATGGCTGCCCCCAGTGATAGTATATGATTGGTCATCGAAACCATTCAGTTTATTGTATATTTTCAAACAGATTTTTTTGTACATTGGAAGGATAAACTCGCATCATGTTTTTAAAAGAAAAGTGAAGATGAAACATGCAAACACCCACTCAGACACATAGACCTAGTGAGAGAGAGAGAGAGTGACAAAACGCATACAGTCACACAGAGGCAGACACGGAAACACGCAAACACCCACTCAGGCACACATGCAAAGTGAGAGAAAGAGACAAAAACACCTACAATCACAAAGTTCAGAATCTCCTGGACAAATAGGCATAGTTAGAGAGAGAGAGAGAGAGAGAGAGAGAGAGAGAGAAGAGAGAGAGAGAGAGAGAGAGAGAGAGAGAGAGAGAGAGAGAGAGAGAGAGAGAGAGAGAGAGAGAGAGAGAGAGAGAGAGAGAGAGAGAGAGAGAGAGAGAGACAAAAACACCTACAATCACACAATCAGACATGGAAACATACAAACACCCGCTATGACACACAGGCATAGTGAGAGAAAGAAACAAAAACACATACAATCACACAGAGTCAGACAAGGAAACATGCAATCACCCACTCAGACACACAAACGTAGTAAGAAAGAGAGAAAAAAATATCTAAAGTCACACAGAGTCAGACAAGGGAACATGCAAAAACAAACTAAGAAACACAGGTGTAGTGAGAGAATTAGACAAAAATACTTACAATCACACAGAGTCAGATACAGAAACATGCAAACACCCGCTCAGACACAGAGGTATAGTGAGAAAAGATAGACCACACAATGCATATTGAGACAGAGAGAGAGAGAGAGAGAGAGAGAGGAGTAGAGGAGAGAGAGAGAGAGAGAGAGAGACAAAACACTTAGAATCACACTGAATAAGACACAGAGACATGCAAACACCCGCTCACAAACACAAAGTCATAGAGAGTGAGAGAGACAAAACACATACAAACACATAGATTCATATATACAAACAGACAGAGACAAGCACTGGGACGAGCTAACACCCTTTCAGACACACAGGCACAGAGAGTGATAGAGACAAAAACACATACATACACATAGATCCAGACATTCAAACCGACAAAAACCAACACTGGGATAATTAAACACCCCCCCCCCAAAAAAAAAAAAACAGATAGGCTGAGAGAGTGAGAGAGACAAAACGCATTAAAACTTATATATTCAGACATGCAAACCGACAAAAATATGTTCTGGACAAGCCACACAGCTGAGCCAGACAGCCACAGGACAAAGAAAGTGACAAGCACACACCCACCAGATCACACAGACACAGAAAGCAGGAGAGACAAAAACAGATAAAAACACAAGAATTCGGACATACAAACCGACAAAAACAGACGCTGTGAAATTCAAAAACCCGCCCAAACACACTGGCAGAGAGAGTGAGAAAGACAAAAAACACACAAATTCAGACATACAATCAGACAAAGGCAAAAACTGGGATAAGCAAACACCCACCCAGAAACACAGGCAAAGAGAGTGAGAGTGATAAAAATACATACAAATAAATATATTCAGACATACAAATAGACAAAGACAGGCACTGGGACAGACAAACTCCCACCCACTCACAAAGGCACAGAGAGCGAGAGAGACAAAAACACATTCAAACATATAGATTCAGGCATAT
>CM051270.1:34212037-34459537 GCA_027921565.1 Artemia sinica
TAGGACCTCTGGGTCGATATGATCACCCCTGGGAAGAAAAAAAAAAAATAAACGCGCATCCTCCGGCAAAAAAAAATACAAAATTCCACATTTTTTGCATATAGGAGCTTGAAACCTCTACAACAGGATTATCTGATGCTCTGGTTCTGATGGTGGGATTTCATTAAGATTCTATGACTTTTAGGGGGTATTCCCCCATTTTTCGAAAATAAGGCAAATAATCTCAGGCTCGTAAATTTTGATGGATAACACTAAACTTGATGTAAATTATATATTTGAAATCAGCACCAATTCTTTTGATGTATCTATTGAATAAAACTTCCATTTTTTAGAGTTTCGGTTCCAATGGAGCCGGGTTGCTCCTTAATTACAGTTCGTTACCACGAACTGTTTGATGAGATTAAACCATTTCGAATGTAGTTTCCCAATTGCTATAAGATTCTTACATCATGCGTAGTCAATAACTTTATTTTTAAGTTGAACGGAACCCATACACTACACAGGCTCAGTTGAATTTCGAAATTGATCGTCAACAGATTGTTGCGACATCTGATCGTAAGTTTGCAGAGTTATGTTTCTTTTTCTATTTTTAGATACATTTTCTTAATGTTTAATAGAAAATTATTGAACGCCTGATAGATTAAATAAAATACAGTCTTGTTTCTGAAATTCTCCCCCCCCCCCAAAAAAAAACCCTTCTATTGAGACAAAATTTAGCTATACACTATGTACAAGGTGGGGAATTGCATATTGAAACGAAGTGACCCGAAAACTATGATTCATAAAAAGATTGTATCTTATTTCCTATAGGGGAGGGGGATGGGGGGGCTATCATTTTTAAATGATAATTCGTCATTTTTTTTTATTGAAAGCACGGATGCCAAAAAGATAATTATTTTTTTCATTTAAAACGGAGACGGAAGAAAATGATATCAAATTCCCTGGGAAACCATAGATATATTTTGATAGACCAAAGGCCCCCCATCGGGGCTTGTTTATTGTCTTGGGTATTTTTGGATTTCTCATAGGCTACTGGCCGAATTTGGCTTTTGTGTGTGTCCCCTTTTAATTAGATTCCTTGGATCCTATTGAATGCCACGGTGAATCTATTATTTATTATTTCGACTATTTTGCAAGGGTTCTGAAACGCCACAGCCATTTCGTTTCTACTAGATTTCTACTTCTCTTGATGAATCGCAAAGAAGACCAGCGTCCAGCAAAGGACTTGCAAAGTTTTTAACTCATGAATAGGCCCGAATCTGTCGTAAATTCAAGCTGGGATTTGAGAAAGACTGATGACAACATTAATGTTTGCGGTCAACATTGATTGCGCTGGCGGCGCGCCGCCGACATCTCTCCGGTGGCAGCGCAAAAAAAATCATCAGCGCACCCCAGCGGCGTGCTACCGCTGCTATATCTTTGGCCCCGCCGCCGCAGGCCTTCCCTTATCGGCACGGCACCGGGGTCTAACCAAGACGGACCAGTGCCACAGTAACGATTTTGGGCATCCGTTCTCGTTCCGACGTTTGTGGAGAGATAGGTACTTTCCTGTTATCTGCATCCACGAATGGGCTATTCGGATCTCAGTTAAATACAATAGGATTAGCAGAATATGTTTTGATTATGTCTCTACGGGGTTCAAGTCTGATTGTTTATGGAGTGTTTGTAGATGGAAACGAATGGCAAATGACCTTTTAGACTGGACAACATTGTTTTTGGTTAAAAAGCATTCTCATAGAGAATTAGAATATATACTTTGTATGTAAAGAGATTCGTATTAAACAGTTTTCCTTGGAACTGCAGATTATTGTTTCCTTAAGTTGTCTTATTTTTTCTGGAATTCTCTCATTCTACGATGTGCATGAAACAAAATGTAGGACTTTTCCCTTCCTAGACATAGTCGCAAGTTCTAGTTGATGCATTTGACGCGATCTTGGTACTGAAGGTAAAAAAAAGGCAAGGATACGGCATGGACTTTGCAGTCCCTACTGGCGGTGCTAATTTCCGTTTCTTGGCCCTTCAGCCAAGAAGTCCAATACGGGGGGGTGTAGGCCATCCATCCTGTGTTTTCGCACATCCTTCCTGCTTACCTTCCCCAGATTTCTCCAGGTACCCATTTAGAGCTGGTTCGACTCTGGCTGAGCTTGCAGATTCACACCACTAAACCCCGTCCCAAATCAAATAATTGGATACACTAGGATTCGAACCCTCGCCCTCTCGGTCAAAGAATTCTAAATCCCATCAATCCACTCGACTAGGACGCTTGGTACTGAGCTGGACGGCATTGGTACTGAAGGTCTTGTTTATTTATTAACCCTGAGTTCAAAACGGCAAATAAGTTGGTTTGGTTGATCAGTTGCCGAAAATTTGGAACACTTAACGTAAGGCATATGAAGTATTTCTGTATTTCAACAAAGTCGAAAAAGGATTGTAAAAAGTTTCAAGGACATATGCAAGAGTTGGACAATAGTTTGACGCAGAGTTTGACGGTGAGTGGTGCCCTTAGTTTGCATCTTGGGGGCAGTATGTTTTACAACAAAGTAAATAAAATAAAAACTAATAGTGCCTCTAATACTAGTAAATATTTTCTCCGCATAAGAATTAATTGTTCCAAATATATTATTCTCACATATTTTTATATCCAAACATATGAAGCAAAATCGGCTCTATCACAGCTCTTGGTAGATTAAAAAAAAAACTATTATCACATCTTCCGTTTATCTACATTATTCATGTATAATTTGGGATCTATGAAATACGCTTTGTTTCCATAGTAACTGATAAAACATCCATGATATGAACGAAACAATCATTTCTAAATGGACCAAACTGAAATTTCACAGCAGGCTATTTTTCGGAAAAGGAACATTAAAAACCAGTCCTTTGGGAAGCACACAAACTAGTTTTAGAAGTGCAAGAGTAAAACTTGCAAAAATGTTTAAGAATAAATTTTTTTCTCTTATTTCTTTCATGACAAGTCAGTTTCGCATTATATTTTTAATAACTATCGTCTAGGAAGTTTGAATAGTCCTAGGTGAATAATTTGATTTTAATAAAAAAGAAGAAAAAAGCACTCGATTCAGTACATACACGCTAACATGAGTATTTCGGTTATTTAACGAGTAATACTTTTTCTAGATTAACTGCAGTTTTCTTTTGGTTTAAATTAAAATATTTGTCGTTTTTTGTTCAGAGATACACTTTGCTATATCTTTTAATTCAAGCCAAGCCTGAGTCCAAGGCCTCGTGTCAGTAAAGTCCGGACAGAGACAGTGTAGGGACTGTAGCAAGTGTTTACTAAGAAGGCCCCGGGTTTTTACGATAGTAAATTCAAATTAAAATTTGGCTGACCTGGGAGAGGTCAGACATTGGAGTCCTTGGAGAGTAAGAAGAAAGAAAAATAAAATAAAAGAACATTGCCATTTGCAGTGTTTCATAAAAAAAAATATATAATATCGGCCAAAATGAACAAGCCAAAATATCCTTATAACACTTCATTATATTCCTTTAATAATAGCATGATTTTTAACATAAAGAAGCAAAATAAAATATTAAATTTTTGAAAAAAAATTACGCTAAGCCATGTCAATATGGAAACTATAACAATTGAAAAAATACGTCACTAGAAAAACTAGAACATCTAGAAAAACAAATACCTTGATTTTAATAAATTATTACATTATAATAATTCAAGAGTACAGATTTTGAAGTTCTCTAACTAATTTCTCTGAGTGTATTATCTATATTATACATTATGGTTCGACCTGTCAAACAGTTCGTGGTAACGAAATGTAAGTACGGAGCAACCCGGCTCAAAAGTAACCGAAACTCTAAGCAACTGAATTTCACATCAAAAGAATGGGCTTTAATGCTGATTTTCAATATACAAAGTTCATTAAGTTTGATGTTATCCATTAAAACCTACAAGCCTGAGAAAATTTGCCCAATTTTGGAAAAAAGGAAGTGACCAGAGGCAATTTTAAGGGAGGGACAGAGGGAGCACTTGCCCCGGGCACAGAAATTTTAGGGGCACAAATTTTCACATAAATAATCTAAACGTGATTATCATTTTGTAATTTTTGAAAAATTATTTTTATTGAAATTAAATTGGGGTGAAGTTAATAAATGAAGCTAATTAGTAATTTACTATTGACTATTTGGTTTTAATTGCTTCCCGGCAACAGGATATTCTATTACAGACCTCCTCAACATGGATTTGAGCATTTTTCAAAGCCGATGTTACAGTTACAACACTGGGATCTTATCAAATTCATCTGGAAGATCCAGTTCTATCACTCAGTTATATATTTCTGTATATAACTTAGATAGGCCTAGTCAGTGAGTTACACATATTTATAAGTAGTAGGCTAAATAAGTGACTGAGTTATATATTTCTGTATGTAACTTATATAGGCCTAGTCAGTGAGTTTACACATATTTTAAGTAGTAGGCTAAATATGTCACTGAGGTTATATATTTCTGTATATAACTTATACAGGCCTAGTCAGTGAGTTACACATATTTATAAGTAGTAGGTTAAAATATGTCACTCAGTTATATATTTCTGTATATAACTTAGATAGGCCTAGTCAGTGAGTTACACATATTTATAAGTAGTAGGCTAAATATGTCACTGAGTTATATATTTCTGTATATAACTTATATAGGCCTAGTCAGTGAGTTACACATATTTTAAGTAGTAGGCTAAATATGTCACTGAGTTATATACTTCTGTATATAACTTATATGCCTAGTCAGTGAGTTACACATATTTATAAGTAGTAGGCTAAATATGTCACTGAGTTATATATTTCTGTATATAACTTATATAGGCCTAGTCAGTGAGTTACACATATTTTAAGTAGTAGGCTAAATATGTCACTGAGTTATATATTTCTGTATATAACTTATATGCCTAGTCAGTCAGTTACACATATTTATAAGTAGTAGGCTAAATATGTCACTCAGTTATATATTTCTGTATATAACTTATATAGGCCTAGTCAGTGAGTTACACATATTTATAAGTAGTAGGTTAATGTGTCACTGAGTTATATATTTCTGTATATAACTATATATAGGCCTAGTCAGTGAGTTATGTATATTTATAAGTAGTAGGTTAAATATGTCACTGAGTTATTGCCTTTGCAAAACAAAAGTGATCCGTTTATCTGGCCTCCCCCAGGCCATTCAGCATGTCCCCAGGTGGCGATAGGGGAACACTCTACAGATATGTAGGGTACCTCCATAGGAGGCATGGACCAAGGGGGGACCTTGTCCCTGGGGGTCCATAATAGAATCTGGGGCACCCTTGCCCGGGGTCATAAATACAGGCGGAGGAGGAAGAAGGCCCCTCAAATGTACACTCAAAAGGGCCCACTTGTTTATCCACAAGTTCCATGAGTTGCAAACCTTCTCCCAGCAATGGGTTAAATTGCATGGTGATGCAGAACACCATCGCGGGAGGATCCTCTATAGGATGACAACTGTGGCAGGGCGTAAGATCCAGATCTATGGACAACGGCCTCTGCAAAGGGCTGCCTCGACCTTTTCGGGGTACCTGCAAGACTGGGGACCTTGCGGTCAACTCTATTCCCACTTGAGGAGTGGCGCCCCTCGAGGAAATTATAGCCTAGTAAACGACACAGCATTCGCACGGGATTCTGACTAATGGACAATTCTTCTGGGATTGGTATGTTTTGATGGGCGTCTTTGGGCTGAAAAACCTCTTCCTAGCTAATTTATCTATTACGGGTTGCCTCCCCGTAGTAGCATAATATTTTGTAGGCATGAATATATAATGAGTCGGAGGTAATAGGCTTGAGATTGTCTGTGCAGGATTTCGACTCTTGTTGATAGAAGAGCATCGCCAAGCGCTGAAAACCATGTTGTGACCAAGATGGGCCCAGGATTGCACAAAGCCTCCATTCATGGAGGTCCCAGGGACTTCTTGCTGTCCGGTTCTAAGCCGGCTTAAGCACTTCGGTGTAGACTTGAGAAGATATGTGATCCCCGTCCTGCACTGGTATCCGGGATCATTGCTTTTCCTGAGGCGAAAAAAATTTCAATGATTTAAAGAACATGAAAATTGGAACTTGGAATGTTACGACATTAAAAAATGACTATCGTATCGACATTTTGACTGACGAATTCAGACGATTCGAACTGGATTTATTAGGAGTTTCAGAAACTCATATCCCAGGGGTAGGAAGCATGAAATTAGGTGATATAGAATTTGTTTACTCAGGCAGGAAGGATGGGGTACATAGACAGGGAGTAGGGCTCATGATGAATAAGGAAGCTGCTAAGTCTTGTTTAGGCTGGGAAGGTATTAATAATAGAATACTAATTGCTCATTTTATGACTAGAAAGTTCAGGGTATCAGTTATAGTAGTATACGCCCCTGTAGAACCGACTGATGGAGATACTAGTGACTCAGATGAATTTTACTTACAGTTACAGGAGCAAATAGACAAGGTCCCAGGTAGAAATATGATGTTATTACTGGGAGATTTTAACGCCCAGGTTGGTAGAAATAAGGATAGATGGTATCCCAGCTTAGGTAAATTTGGTGTAGGAAAAGAAAACAGTAATGGATACAGACTTTTGCAATTTTGTAGGTATAACAATCTAGTTATAACCAATACGGTGTTTGGTCATAAAATGGCTCATAAGCTAACATGGTATTCACGTGATGGTAAGACAGCAAACCTTATTGATTATGTTATAGTAAACCGAAGACTGGCAGGATCAATACAAGATACTAGGGTATATAGGAGTGCTGTTATTGATGTTAAAAGTAAAGATCACCATCTAGTAGTGTCAAGGGTTAATTTAAAGCTGAAATATCGGAAGGGTAATTACCTCCCGGGAAGTTATGATGTTAGTAGACTCCAGGATGAGAATTTGAGAGAAACTTTCCAGGAACAGTTGAATACTAAACTTGAGAGTTTAAAATTTGATAATGTGGAAGATGGTTGGAATAATTTTAGAAAAATAATTTGTGAAGTTGCTGAAGGTGTATTAGGGAAGAAAGCTAGAACTGCAGCTAAGAATATTAGTGAAAAAGCTTTATGTTTAATAGAAAGGAGAAAGGACTTGTACAAGAATTATCTGAGTGATAGATCACATGAAAACAAAAGAAATGTAAAGAAAGTGGAGAAAGCATTGAAATATGAACTAAGGAGGTGTGAAGTGGAGGCCATGGATAAAATTGCCGAGGATTTAGAAGATGCAGCTAGACGGCATAATAGTAAAATATTGTACTGGCACGTTAACAAATTGAGAGGTAGTAGTCAATCCGGACTTGTCCCAGTTAAAGATAGGAATGGGGTGGCAATTAGCGATAAGGACAAAAGCTAAAGCGAGATGGGCCGAACATTTTGAGAACTTGCTTAACCGAGATAGAGTTGCAGGAAAAAATATAGAGGAAAATGAAAAAGTTTGTGATACCTTGGATGTGAAGGAAGATTTGTTTTGTGAGGAGGAATTAGCAACAGTACTAAAAGGATTAAAGAATTAATAAGGCTCCAGGTGCTGATAGGGTAGTAAATGAGTTTCTTAAATATGGTGGCTCTGAGGTTAGAAATAAGTTATTGGAGATTATGAATATGATTTTTGAAAAAGGGGAAGTACCTAACGATTTTAGGAAAACCTTAATTAAGCCACTTTATAAGAAAGGTGATAAAAGTGAGTGTGGTAATTATCGAGGCATTAGTCTGGTCTCTGTAGGTAGCAAATTGCTTAGTAATATGATACTTTTTAGACTGAGAGATGCTGTAGACAAAGTTTTAAGAGAAGAGCAGTGCGGTTTTAGAAAAGGTAGAGGATGTGTTGACCAAATTTTCACTCTTAGGTTAATAATTGAGAAGTGCCTAAGTTTTCAAACACCTTTGGTCCTCAGTTTTATAGATTATGAGCAAGCGTTCGATTCTGTTGATAGAGGAGCTTTAGTAAAGGTTTTATCCTTGTATGGTATACCAGACAAATACATTAAAGTGATTAGTGCTATGTACGAGAATAACACTGCTGCGGTTAAGGTAGGAAATGAGGTTAGCAGCTGGTTTTGTATTAAATCAGGAGTTAAGCAGGGTTGTGTTCTATCCCCCTTTATATGGATTATTTTGATGGACTTTGTTTTAAGGAGCACAGGAAAGGCAATGGGAGACCACGGAATCAAATGGGGAGGAAAAAGTCTCCTGGACTTGGATTATGCTGATGATTTAAGCATCCTAGATGAAAGTGTGAGCAAAATGAATGAAGTTTTAGAGGTTTTGCGAGTTCAGGGTGCTAGTATTGGTTTGAAAATTAATGTTAGGAAGACCAAGTCACTAAGGCTAGGAATAAGTGAAGATGAAAAGGTGACGTTGGGTAATGAAAAGATTGATCAGGTGGGCAGTTTCACTTACCTTGGTAGTATTATTAGTAAAGATGGTGGGAGCAGTGAAGATGTTAAAAATAGAATAGCCAAGGCTCAGGGTGTTTTTTCACAGTTAAAAAAAGTCTGGAAGAATAGGAAGATAAGTCTGCAAACCAAGATTAGAATCTTAGAAGCTACAGTGATGACAGTGGTCAAATATGGCTCTGAAGCATGGACGCTCCGAAAAGCGGATGAAGATTTGCTAGATGTTTTCCAGAGAAATTGCTTAAGGATTGTTCTGGGTACCCGGCTGACTGACCGTATTTCAAACAATAGGCTATACGAAAAATGTGGTTCAATACCGCTTTCTAGGTCTATAATGAAAGAAAGGTTGAGGTGGTTAGGGCATGTTGTTCGGATGAAGGATGACAGATTGCCGAAGATTGTTCTTTTCGGCCAACCATCTAGGGCTAAACGGAAAGCAGGTCGTCCCCGTCTGGGGTGGGAGGACGTCATAAAGAAAGATTTAAAGGAAATGGGAACTTCGTGGGCGGGTGTAAAAAGGGAGGCTTTGAATAGATTGGGGTGGAGGAGGAGCGTGCGTAGCTGTGTTGGCCTCAGGCGGCTTGGTGCTGCGATGAGTTGTTAGTAGTAGTAGTAGTAGTAGTATTGACTAATAAAACAATATTAATGAATGAATTAATTGAAAATAATTTTACTAACAAAGTAAAATTTTGTTAGAATTTGGCCTGAAAATTTTGTGAGAGACCCACCGTCAAATTCGAAAATCCCACCTTCAGATTTAGCATATTAGAGAATCCTACTATAGGGGTTTCAAGCTCCTTTTTACCAAAAGTTGGAATTGTGCATTTTTTTGCTAGAAGATCACGGATGTGTGTTTATTTGTTGTTGTTTTTTTTTTCATGTATGACAAAAATGGATGAACAGTCAGAAATTAAATAAAAACCGACAAGTTTTTCAACTGAAAGTAAGGAGCAACATTTAAAATAAAAATTGAACACGGTTGGATTAGCTAAAACAGGAGATGTGCCGCACTGACAGTTTGAAGACCAGCTTTAAACGGCCACTTATGGACTCCACTAAGAATGATCTTCCGCGGGATGTTAACCATGAAAACCCGTCTTTGAGTTCCTTCAAAAGGAAAGGTTCTCACAAAATTGGGCCTCTGGTACTCAGATTTGGGCTCTGTTTTATCTTAAATCATGTCAGTGGTCTCCTAGTTTTAGAGCTAAAAACGAGTTTAAAGTCAGGGTAGTAGCTTGCTATTTCCAATACCCTTGGGAAATTAAAAAAAAAAAAATACATGACTTCTCTCTTTATGTAAAGTGGAAGTTGAATTATTGTAAATTCTAGGCCCCCGAGGAAGTCGAAAGTCAGAACAACAGCCGGTTAATTCACGTACACTAAAAAAAAAAAAAAAAATATAGCGCATTTCATCTTCCTATGTGTAATGTAGCAGTTTGATTAATACTCAATTCACAAACTAAAGGCGTCTAAAGTTAGGATAGTACCTTACTAATTGTAGTACCTTACGATAATAAAATTATAAATAAATGGTTCAATAGTATCTCCCTTTATATGTATCTCCCTGCATAATAGGTGGCGGTGGGGAAATTAATTGTAAACTATTCTAAGCTAGCATCATACCAGATAACAATTTGTTTTTTCTCCATACGCATAAATCTTAAGGGACCTGTAAGTTTAGATGTGAATTTTTTAAATTAGTGTTTTGTATTTAATATTTGTATCCATCAAGAACCTTTTTATTTTAAGTAAATAGAGTAAAGGACGAACTCTAAATTTTCGTCCGTCCGAAATTCCTTAATCCACCTCTCTCACCCTAATCTTTTATCAATTGATACGACTTAATTTTCTTACTCTTGGGTGGAGAAGTGGAGGCAGTTCATCAATAAATAAATATATCCATTTCCCTGCCATCTAAACAGAAAATACTTTATTGCATAATCTAAATTACTGCATTGATCTTTATAAGCACCGATATTAGCGAGTAATTTTCCATTCGGTACATGTTTTCGACACAGGGCAACATCATGACACTTTCATCACCTTATGGATGTTCCTAAGCACCAAAATGAGTTATTTACATCTCCGAATTAGTCTGGGACCCAACCGAAGGAATGTGCTCTATTTCAGTTTGTGAGTGGTCAGTGAAATGACCAAGATTTTTCTGTACCAAAGGACAGAGCATGACCTGCTGATCCCGGGAAGGCCCGCTATACCGGTGTCAGACGCTGGCATCAGCAGCTATATCAGTTCGAAGTTGCCTTTTCGCTTCTTTTTTTCTCGGCTAGCAACGCCATCTTGAGAGTACAAGATACATGCCCTAAGTAGGAAACGCTATTGTCGAGGGAAAGTATCTGGATAGAATGATCCCACAAAAGCCAACAAGCTAATTTCATTATCTCATACATCCAGCATATATCAGTATTTGCCAGCGTGTTTCAGGCTTCATCAGTGATTTATCAAGTGTAGTGTATCTAGCAAGCGTAGCCTAGTATTAGTAGGCTATAGCATAGTAGCCTAGTATTTCAGGGGTTGACAACCTTTTGCATCAGCTTCCTGTTCAGTTCCGAGCACAGTTTATAGAATTAGCAGTATGATCATTCCCTATCTCACCCATTATAAAATTAGTGACTTACAAATAAAGTAAACATACTACTTGATGCCCTTTTTATGCTCTTAACCAATATAATAATCATTTTTGTCAAAATGAATTTTCTCCCCCTCCCCCTAGGCTATATATACCAATTCAGGGTATATATTTGCACATTAGAGGGAGGGGGGTAAGTTTTAAACCTACCTCTCATTTGTATCAGAAATAAACTTTACCCCACTGCCCTAATGTGCAAATATATACCCTGAATTGGTATTAATAGGGGTGGGGGTAAAATTCATTTCTGAAAAAGAGGGGTAGAATATAGAAAATAGAGGGGTATTGTCTGGGTGACAACTATCATTGTGAGAAAGTATAAATTCAGGAATCTAAAAGTTTCAGTTGTATTGACATGCTTCAGAATTTAGTTGTAATAGCACTATTTCTTACATTTAGAAACAGTAGGCTAACAAAGGGGGAATAATTGATCATTTTTTTTTTTTTTAACCTTGTTTCCATCAGGGGCATAGCTCCAGTATTGACAAAATTCTACTTAAGCTACTTTTGGCTATCTTGGATAGGGGATAAGTTAGGAAAATGAAACTTTCAGGGATGGGTCTACAGGCTAAAGTATGTCCTGGGAAGGTATTCTGAAGTACCCACCTCCACTCCTCCCTCTAGAGGGTCCTGGCCTTTGATTTTGAGTGAAACCTTGCAAAATAGATCTTCTGCTTGAATGAATTAAAACAACAAAATTTTCAGCTTCACAATCCCAAGCATTAAGGTTTTAAAGATATGCAAATACATTTCATATATTAAAAAAAAAACATTAATATGGCTCAAAATTCTACTCAAATAACAGGAATTATATTTTCAGAACTAAAGCCAGAGAATAAGAAACCAGTAACTGAAAATTAAGGTAAAGAGTTGTTTTGTCAAATTTCAATAGGTTCTACCTGTCATGTAGGCAAATTTCAGGACCTTTAGTGGGAGAAAGAGTGGAGGTAGGTACTTCAAAATACCATCCCAGGAGATACCTTAGCCTGTAGATCCATCTGTCTTTTTGGTAAAATTCTACTTTAGCTACTTTTGGCTATCTTGGATAGGGGTTAGGTTAGGAAAATGAAACTTTCAGGGATGGGTCTACAGGCTCAAATGTGTTATGGGAAGGTATTCTGAAGTACCTACCTCCACTCCTCCCTCTAGAGGGCCCTGACCTTTGATGACTTTTAAATATCTGTGTGTTATGAAAGTGAAACCTAACATAAGTCTATCGGATCAAGCTATTTTGTGCCCCCCCCCCCTAAAAAATCCTGGATTTGCCCCTGAAACCATCACACCTATTCCACCAGTTATTAGAAGAAAAAAAATCCTTATTTTCACAAATTTCATCAACCCCCCGCTCTCTTTTTTATAAAATCCTACATAGGCCAGTTGAGTCCACTGTATGTAAATAATAGATTAAGTCATAATTTGTATATAAATAGCCATCCCCCTAGTGATTTGAAACAGTAAAAGCCATCCCCCTAGTGATTTCGAAACAGTGGAAACGTACTCCCGAAGAATGTTGAAACAGTGGATGTATACTTTTTTGGATGTGCGAGAAATTCACGTTGTAGCTGACAGATATGACGGTTTATTCGGGTATCGAGATGCCGCTGGAAATCATGTCAGCTTGAAAGACAGCAGCGGTTGCCACGAGCACAGAGGTGCGAATGCTAGAGCACAAATATTGCTGGGAAGGAATACAAAGCTGTTCAACTGGACCTCCATCTTGGCAAGTTCGAAGACAAAAAGTCAGCTCCTTGAGGTTCTCTTTGAGATTTGTGAAGGGTCTGTGGATCTCGTCAAGCAAGGTGTGACACTGTATCTCTCGGGAGGCTTTTCAGATCGGATGAAAGTTGCGAAATTGCCAGCAAATGTGAGTGCAGAAGATTACAAAGAGCGTCTCAGCTCAGACCATGAAGAAGCGGACACAAGGATAATTTTACATGTCCTTGATGCTCTAGGGAGAAACTTCAAGGAGATTGCTGTGCTAGCAAATGACACTAACATAGTTGTTGGACTTCTGTATCACTGCTGTCAGCTATATGAAAAGAAGGAGCTGGTTGATCATGCCATATATGTGAATTTTCAGAAGTATTCTGTGCCAATTCACCAGCTTTGTGAAGTCCTGCCGAACAGTTTGCTCAGTTGCCTGCCAGTGGTCCACTGTGTGACTGGGTGTGATATCGTCAGCTATTTTTATGGCAAGGGCAAAAAGTCAGCTATGAAAGCAGTTGAAAGATGGAACCTCTATGAGGATACACGGAACGTGATTGTGAGGCTAAAGTGCGACGATGCCCATGCTGTCTTGGAAGAATTTACATCTGCCTGCCGAAAGGTAGTCGTAGCAATGTACGGCAAAGACCCTGGTGACTTCAGGTCTTTGAACGATTTGCGCATTCACCTGTACCCGAGAAAACGGGAACTGAAATACTTGCCTCCGACAGATGACGCTTTTTCTTTTCACGCTATGCGTTCTTTGCTACAGGTCAAATTCCTTTTGGAAGCGAACTTGCCATGGCCTTCACCAGTTGACCCTACTTGATTCGGCTGGACTTTTTCGAAAGGCAAAATTTGTCCAGTTCCAATGGGGGGAGATCCTTTCCTACAAGGTACCAGTCCTGAATACTGCCTTTGTCAAACTTGCTCTAGAACCTGCCCGTGTGTTGACAAGAACAGAGGCTGTGATTTGTTGTGTCAGTGTGCAGGAAAATGTAACGAATCAGCAGATGAGTCCTCGGAAGACGAGTTTTGAAATTTGGACAATTTGTTCTTATATGCAATAGCCATTTGTTCTTTTAGTTGTTTCATTTTGAGTTTAAAGTTTCTTAGCTGTTCAGTTTCTCCTCTTCTCTGCTGCGAGGTGAATTCGCAACGTTTCCTGTATTAGGTTTCTAGAATCGATGCATTTCTGGCTTTACTTTGACACTTACACATTTTATTCGTAGCTAAAAGCTGAAGAAACCTAAAACTTTGATCTTACGACGACACGCCAACATTTCTCAACAATATAGCGGTCGTTTCCGTAATCAGCATGGTCAGTTACGTTGGGTCCAATCTCCGTTTCGCGGTCATCTCGCTGACCACACCTGTGTCAGTTTTCAGAGGCTGGGTCCTCGACTAAATATAGAAACTTGTAGATTTCTTAGGTACCAAAATTGGGAATTTACTGCCCCGATTTTAGACAAAAACAGAACTGATCCAGTACCCTAGACGCAACTTTGGTTTTACCAAAAAGGATGTTCAACAGACACAGTTCTAGGGAAGAAAAACTTGTGTTTGTATTCCTTAGGTGTGATTGGCCACTTAGGTATGATCATTTGCATATGGCATAAATTTTTATATTGTAAGTTTTTCTGGCACCATGAAACGTGTCATAAAAAAAGAATGACACCCCCACTTTAAAATGCTAATTTGGGTGTTTGATTGTCTACAACTTCATCGAGCGTTGAAGAGCCAAATCGTTGCACTTACAATTCATCTAGTTAACATGTGATTTTGAGCCACGATGTTTCATGCTCATAGTACGGACGTAAGCCCCAAAAATGAGATCAGCTACTACTTGAAGGAGGTTAATAAAAGGACAACCCCTCCCCTGGATCCTGTCGAACATAGTGTCATTGGAACGAATGGACGGGGTGTTAAATATTCTAATTGAATGCGGCTGCTTCGGTTCACAATGCATAATAACCTAAACTTTCAACAGGCAGATTTCCAGACTTTTACGTGGAAGTCGAGATACGGCAATACCTTAGCTCAGGTTCATTACATGTTGATCCGCCACATGCAAAAATCATCAGTAATCAGCTATGGAGTGGTCGGAGGACCCAATATTAAGTCGAAGGGCGGTGAAGACCATGTCCTTCTTGCAGCTAAATTAAAGCTAAGGCAATCAAATCATAAGATAGCAAGACTAGATTTTACACTGAGAAACTGTAAATCCCAGAAATCAAGGGCTGAATTTGACTCGGAACGGAAGAATCACTCTCTAGTTTTCTGGAACACACACACATAAAGGAAAAGATCAAAGATAGTCAAATATCAAAGATATTACGTAAGATGTCGCAGGTCAAGTCCTTGGGAAGAGAATAAAACGCACTAAAAAGTGGTACACAGCCGAAACACTCAACTTTCTGCATGAGAAGAAAAACGCATTAAACAAGATGGTATTCAGAGAAGAATGCTCATAGGCTAGCAACGATAGACAAAGTGCCTACTGGTTAAAGCTGGCCACAGATTTATAAAAGACCACAGCTAGATATGAAACCCGTAAACAAGATAAAGTTATCAGTGAGCTGGACTTGGAAAGAAGTCAACTACGAACAATATGAAAAGATCAGATGGGACTATCATCACCAGATGACTAAAAAGAATGAGCCAATGGAAAGAGCGTTTTAATTTTTTTTTAAAGAGAAAAGGCCTGGCTAAAACACAAACTGTCTCCAACCAATCCGCCCGAGTTGTGCAGCCTTCAATTCCATTATCTATGAAGTAGTATCCTAGCGATTTATCTCTGGCTTAGGAAGAGGAAGTCAGAAACGCTGTCAAGTCTCTCAAAAAAGTATAAAAAACCTCAGGGGAGGACGTTTTACCGGCAAAATGCACAAAGCAAGCCTGGCCCTGGTTGAAACCAAAAGACTTGGAATTTAACAAGTAGTTTGATTTTTTCTATGCAAAAGTACTTTTTTTATTAATTTTACATACTGAGTCACCAATTAATAGACATGAAAATTACCAAGTTGTTGAATTTATTCCATGCAAAAGTACTTTATAACTTTCGGTATTCTCTCATCAATTAAAAGACATGGAATTTACCGAGTAGTTGAATTTATTCTATGCAAAAGTACTTTCTTATTAATTTTTTATTTTCCCTCATCAATGAAAAGACTTGGAATTTATCAAATAATTTAGTTTGTTCTATTTAAAAGTGTTTTCTTCTTAATTTTTGATACTCAGTCATCAATTAAAAGACATGGAATTTACCAAGTATTTGAGTTTGTTCTGCGTAAAACTGATTTTCTTCAACGTTAAAGGGATTTTCTCAACTAGTGATGATACTCAGTCATCAATTAGGAGATTTGGAATTTATCATGTATCTGAGTTTGTTCTATGTAAAAGTGTTTTCTTATTCATTTTTGATATTCACTGATCAATTAAAAGACTTGAAATTTATCAAGTAGTTGAATTTGTTCTATGCAAAATTACTTTTTTATTAATTTTTGATACTCAGTCATCAATTAAAAGACTTGGAATTAACCAAGTAACGGAGTTTGTTCATTGCAAAAGTGTTTTCTTGTTAATTTTTTGATGCTCAGTCATTAATTGAAGGACTTGGAATTTACCAAGTAGTTGAGTTTTTCTATGCAAAAGTGCTTTCTTGTTAATTTTTCATACTCAGTCATCAATTGAGAGACTTGGATTTCATCTAGTAGTCGAATTTCACCTACGCAAAAGCGCTTTTTATTAATTTTTAATGCTCAAACATCAATTAGAAAGCTTGAGATGTACCAGGTAGTTTAATTTGTTGTATGCAAAAGTGCTTTTTTATTAATTTTTATATCTCAGTCATCAATTAAAAGACTTTATCGAGAATTTATAAAGTAGTTGAATTTATTCTATGCAAAAATACTTTCTTCTTAATTCTTTATATTTACTCATCAATTTAAAGACTTGGAATTTACCAAATAAATGAGTTTGTTCTATGTAAAAGTACTTTTTTATTAATTATTTATAATCAGTAACCAAAAAAAAGACTTGGAATTTATCAAGTAACTGAGTTTATTCTATGTAAAAGTGTTTTCTCATTAATATTTGATACTTAGTCACCAATTATAAGGCGTAGAATTTACCAAGTAACTGAGATTGTTCTATGCAAAAGGGCCTTTTTTATTAATATATGATACTCAATCAACAGTTAAAAGACTTAGAATTTACTAAGTAGTTGAATTTCTTATATGAAAAAATACTCTTTTATTAATTTTTGATATTCACTCATTAAGAGACTTGGAATTTGCAATGTAGTTGAATTTGTTCTATGCAAAACGGAGTTTGTATAGTTCGCTATTACCAAGTAACGGAGTTTGTTCTATGCAAAAGTTCTTTTTTATTAATGTATGATACTCAGTCACCAATTAAAAGCCCTGGAATTTACCAATTATTTGAGTTTGTTCGATGTAAAAGTACTTTTTTATTAATTATTGATACTCAGTCACAAATTAAAAGACTTGCAATTTATCAAGTAACTGAGCTTTTTTTATGTAAAAGTGTTTTATTATTATTTTTTACTCAGTCATCAATTAAAAGTCATGGAATTTACCAAGTAACGAAGTTGGTTCTATGTTTGTTCTATGTGTTTTTTCATTAATTTATGTTACTCAGTCACCAATTAAAAGACTTGGAATTTATCAGGTAGTTGAATTTTCTCTATGTAAAACTACTTTTTTTTATTAATTTTTATTCTCAGTCACCAATTAAAAGACTTGGAATACATCAACGAGTTGAATTTTTCTATGTAAAAGTTTTTTTACATACAATGTAACATATTTGCTCATCAATTAAAAGACTTGGAATTTATCAAGTAGTTGAATTTGTTCTTTTCAAAAGTGTTTTCTTATCAATTTTAATACTCAGTCATCAATTAAAAGACTTATAATTTACCAATTAGTTGAATTTTTTCTAAAGAACAGGGTTTTCTTATTAATTTTGATGCTCAGTCATCAATTAAATGACTTGAAATTTACCAAGTCGTTGAATTTGTTCAATGCAAAACGGCTTTTTTTATTAATCTTTGATAGGCAGTCAACAATTAAAAGACTTTGAACATATATAGTAGCTGAGTTCGTTTTATGAAATAGTGCTTTTGTATTAATTTTTATTGCTTAGTCATTAATTAAAAGACTTTGAATTTACCAAGTAGTTGAGTTTTGTCCTATGTAAAAGTGTTTTCTTATTAATTTTTGGTATTCATCATCAATTAAAGGACTTGAAATTTATCAAGTAGTTGAGTTAGATATATTTAAAAGTGTTTTCTCATTAATTTTGATACTCACTCATCAATAAAAGATTTGGAATTTATCAAGTAGTTGAATTTGTTCTATGCAAAAGTACTTTTTTTTATTAATTACTGACACTCAGTCATCAATTAAAAAACTTGGAATTTACCAAGTAATTGAATTTGTCCTATGCAAAAGTACTTTTTGTATTAATTTTTGATACTCGGTCATCAATTAAAAGACTTATGACTCTGCTAGTAGTATTTATGTCATTGAAAATTCTTTGTCTTACATATCCGACTTTTTAATAAGCAGTCTAAACAATTGACGTGCTAGCCTACCCTAAAAATGATGATCACATAACAATGTAATACACAAAATATTTTTAATAAAATAACGACATGTATAATATTAACATAAAATTATGTTACATACATTATTATACATTATTAATATCATTGAACAACATTGGACATTTTGAATCTTTTCCATAAAATAATTCATCATGTTCTCTCTTGATACTCTAGCTATTGTCTTCTCTTAGTTCGTAGGCAGTACAATAATCATTAGTCCATTTTGAGTAATACACAATTTTTACTGGGGTGTCAACTACAGGTTTAATGTGCGTTTCGTCTTTGGTATTATTGGGTTCATTGACTATATGAACAATAGTAGTAATAACGATCATTTGTGCTGGATTTTCCGTCATTTCATCTTTATATTCACTGATGATATTGTCTGCCATTGCCCTTTTTATTTTGCCTGTGATTTCACTGTGTATTGTCACATTATTTTGACACAGATACCAGTTTTGGCACATAGACAAGTTATGATTCATGACATTAGTGCAGGAGTATACATTTCTTCTTCTTGTCTTCTTTAGAATACTAATACCAGACAGATGACGATAGGATCTATCTACAGATAACGTTTTACCACTAACTGTAGCAAGAAGTTGTCCCCCATCATCGACGATTATTTTTATGTTTGCATTCTCTTTGAGCACTAACTTCTCTGGAAATGATACTCTCGCATATCCAACATTTCCACAATGGAAGTTCTTGGGTACTCCAAAGGAATTTAGCTCCTCGCTGTCATGACAATGTACACATATATATCCAATAAAATCACCATCAATGCTTGTTTCATAGTTCAAGTATTTCTCCTTAGTAGGATTCAATGTAACGATGATTTTATCATGTGAACACACTTTATTCGAATATTCCATTTTCACTTTTTTTTAAATATGATGCAGGTGTTTATTTCCCAATGCCTGAAAATTCTTGATTTAACACATACAATAAACTAGGTAGTGTCTATAACCTAAAATAGAGTACCACTGGGACAGCCGCATAGTGTCTATGAGCAGCCATAGAGTACCATTGATACAGCCGTATAAACAAAATATTAAAAAAAGTTGATAGTTTCCAGTCCAAAAATTCCCAAGTCAGAAAAAAGAAAGTGTTATTACAAACACTATTTTTCTAATAGGAAAAGTCACGACTAACATATCTATATCATTCTCATTTTGTGTTTTGAAAATATTAAATCTGATTTTTTTATTTTAAGTATATTTCATGTCATTTTAAGACATGTAAAAAAAGATTACCCCTGGGACAGTCGCGTAGTGTCGGTGAGCAACCGTAGAGTACAATTGATACATCCGCATAAATAAAAAGAATAATAAAAAAAAATTTGAATTGTTTTCCAAGTCCAAAAATTCCAAGTCAGAAAAAAAATTAAAAGTGCTACTACAAAAACTATTTTGCTCATAGGAAAAGTTACGACTAACATATCTATATCATTCTCATTTTGTATTTCAAACTTATTAAATGTGATTTTTTATTGTTTTAAGTATATTTCATGTCTTTTTAAGACATGTACAAAAAAGTTGAAAATTTTTTCTATGTTTAAAGAAATATAAAAAATAAATATAGAAGTTTAAAAAAGGTTAAAAAAATTAAAGTTCCAAAAACATATAAGAAATAAAATGGGGGAAGGGGCCAAAAAGTGGTTTGGGGGAGGCGGTATTGGGGTTCTTGGAGGTTGGGGTCCTTGGTGGTTAGGGTCCTTAGTGGTTGTGGTCCTTGACGGTTGGGATAAGGATGTTCAAGGGCTGTCGTATTATTTCCTAAAATGTATATTGCTTTATTAATTTCGACTTTATGTTTATTTCCAATATTACACAATATTTTATATTAACTGCACTCATCTCTTGGTACTTGTGTATTATAGCGATCACTCTTATACATTTAAAATTCTCGCGTTAAATATATTCGGAAATTTATATAATTAATTCTCAGGACATCCCTCCAAAATAAAAACAATATGTATCTCTTAATGGAGTCACCATTCTCTCAGATTTACCTCTAGTTGATAAGCAAATAATATTTCAAGCCTTTCTCTCTTCGGAAATTTGAATAATTATTCTTTGTGATATCCTTGTGCATGCAATAATTATATGACATGTCCATGCAAGAATCATGTTGCAAAATCATGAAGACTCAATCCGTCAATAATCTGTAATCTGTCAATAATCTGTAATCTGTCAATTCAATTCTAACGCCTCTCTCCTAAAGTAGGTCAAATACCTTCTCTTGATGCTCTGGAAGGCGTCCAATTTTCTCCTCGTGGTGTCCACCTCGTGTAAATAGGTGCATTACTACTCCTAGCCCCTCAAGGCGGAGAAGAACGTCAGCTTGTCACTCCTGATCGAAAATGTCCTACTCGCCAATTGCATCTAAGGATGTCACAAAATTCAGCATTCAATGGTTGATTAAAATATGTGGACAAAAACATTTCATTTCCATTTTTATCAAGTAAAAGATATCTTAAGTACGTAGGCCACATAACTTGGCGTTCAGAATAGACCCTGAAACGCAAGGCAACACTAGTAGAGCCCCATTTTTCATATAATAAAAAAACTAGTTGGCCAGATGAAATCTTGGATTAGCATAGTCTAAAAGAATGTCGAGTCACTTGGTGATTTCCAGGAGCATGGTTAAAAATAGAACAAGGTGTGGTTGAAGTTTATCCGACCATAAACAGAAGACAGAGCCACAATCAAAGCATTTGCTCCAAAAGTTTCTTGATGTGAGTTGGGCTGAACATCTTGTGTCTTGTCTGAAATCAGTAAGTAAGTACCTAAAAAGGAATCTTAGACCAAAATTAAAGAGCTATTGCTGATTTTGGCTGAAATTATTGCTTTACGGCAAAAAATGATCAAGTAGCACTTAAATTTTATGCAATCTCTTTTGTTACTTAAGAAAACGACACAAAAACGTTAAATTTCTGTTTAAATGAATCCCCTCTCTAATATTTTACGTCCAATCATTCTACACGAATACCCCTGGAAAAACACACACAAACCAATTCATTACCATCCTAATCGAAAGAAATAAATGAATTTGTATTTTGGTAGATACGGACTTGGAGCCTGTGTCCTTGGCCTCTTAGAAATGTTGAATCTTTTACTGCAGTTTGCATCAAGATTCCAACTCTCTTTTATGTTTTTTCCCCTCTTTTTTTATAAAGCTATAAGAAGGTTTTCTCTTCTCTTTAAGCAGTTTCTCTTTAAGCACCACGTTTCTCTTCTATAAACGGCAATATAGAAATAACTAATAACTTAGTAGTGGAGAATACTTGAGTCAGTTCATTGACTTAGTAAAAAACAAATAAAAGTCATTCGTGGCAATTTTCTATTGTATAATATGTTAGTGAAACCCCTTTAGCACCAAGAATTAGATTAATCAAAAATAAACTTTGCAGAAAAAGAAGTTTTTCAAAGAAAAATTAAGGCTATTTTAAACTTAAGACCAGCAAAAATGAAAACCTATAATAATTCAAACTCAAAACGATCAAAAATTCCTATTAAAGAATAAATTTAACCCAAACCGAAAAAAAAAAAACAACATCATAGCAAACAAACATACAACGGGTACTAACATAAATGAATAGATAAATTTTAAAACAGTAGAACTTAGATTGAATATACAAATCAAGCTGAAGACGAACAAAAAATCCTTTACTGTTAAAGAATAAATAAAACCTAAAAAGGAATAAATATAAAAACAAATTTTTTAAAATCTTAAAAATCCGAAGAAAGTATAAATAAAATGAAAATTACAGTGAAAAAGAATCTTAAATTGATGAGCTTTCAGCAATTATTATCATTATATAACGAATATTCAGATTAATTATATTAGTACTTTCCAAGACTGTTCAAGAGATATATATTTTTTACTACAAACAAGAGCTTGCTACTGCCCGTTTTCCTAACTTTAAAAGTCCAAAGCCTACTACGTACTTGGCGCTTTACTAAAAACGATTTATTATACAAATAATTTTGTTTGTGCTTATTACAACGTTGAATATAAAATGTAAATTGCAGTGAAATAAGAAATTGAGCTGATAATTATTCATTTATATTAGTAACTGTTGTATGCTTGTTTGCTTTGATAGTTTGTTTAATTTCTGTCCGTTTTGGGTTTCTTTAGTGTTATGCACTAATGAGCTATCATAAACTATTTATCATATATTCATGAGTTATTGAGTATTGTGAGCTACTTGTTGTCGCCCTCTCCGTTTGAAGTGTAATTTTGTATTTTTCAGTTTTCTTTTCACTTATTTCCTATGCTCCTCTGTGTACATCATGTATGCATAGAGGGCATAAATAAATTATTATTATTATTATATGCCAATTTGTATGTATAAGGTAACTTACCGGTTGACAATACCACATACCACCACGACATACCGTTGGAACAATCATCTGCTGGAGGCGATCAAGCCACACTATAGACACAGTATTTGAGTCATACATTGTGACAGATGTGAAATAATGTTCCCTGAAATTGGAAATTAATCATATATGCTGGTGAAACCGTTGCAGTCTGGTTTTGAAAAACATATCGGACAAGTTCTGTTTTAAGTGAAAATGCCTTTTTAAGTAAATGCCTGTGTATTATATCTCTCTTTACTTCTGTTTTACAGGATAGTTTTATAAACAAGTATTTTGTTTACCGATGGGAGCTCCTTATAGTCCTCTGTTGGCAAACCTTTTCATAGATTTTGCTAAAACGTCCGCTGTCCAGAGCTTTAGACTTTCCCCTTGTTTTTGCGGTACATTCATTGATAACATAGTTTGAACTTGGAAGAACGGATTTGAGTCCTTAAATCTTTTCCTTGAACATTTAAGTAGCTTTGATAAAAGCGTTAAATCTACCGGTGAGTTTGAAGAAAATAACGATATTTAAAAAACATCTGCCATTCTCAATATATAGAAAACCTTCACAGAGTGACAGATATCTAAATTTTACTCTTGCCACCGGATTTCAGTGAATAAAGGAATTGTGATTTCATTAATTGATTGGATTTTTTGAACTACTTCCCAGGAATATCTTGATTCAGAATTATTGTATTTAAAAGACATCTTATTTTATAATGGTTATCCGATAAAATTCATAAAAGAAATAATAGAAAATAGACACATTAAACATAGCAATAAAATAAACGCATTTTCTGAACCAGTATTAATTACTATCAACTGTACAAGGAATATGCTCAGATGTGTAATAGATTTGACGCCTACATGGAAACCTACAAGAATATGCTCGGATGTGTAATAGATTTGACGCCTACAAGAGACCTTGGTATAACGTAATCAAAGGTTTATTGGACTTTTCTGTAAAATGGTTAACAGCCAAGCTTTCGGCTATTAGCTTTCAACGGAAGGTTTAATGATAGCATATGGTATTAAATATCAAAAAGTTGTATCATTTGCGTAAAAATAACTCAATTAGCGAAAAAAATATTCCATTGGTCATAACTCTGCACTGAATGATCATAATTGTTGATTGAATAATAGGGGTGAAACAGAGCTTGATAACATTATTGATTGGATTGTATGAAGGTGGTAAAAAAGGGTTAAACTGCTTACCAGTTAAGGTAAGCCCGAAGGGGGTACTAACTCTTACGCAATTTAATATAAATTTGGAATAGCATCATTGTTGTCAATCGACGGAACAGATTATTTTAATTGGATTGTATGAAAGTAGGAAAAGGGGTTAAACTGCTTACCAGTTAGGTAAGCCCGAAGGGGGTGGTAACTCTTAGGCAATTTATTATAAATTTGGAATAACATTGTTGGCATCAGTTTATGGAAATGGTTAACAATGACAAGGTAATCATGGGACTTGACTTGGCTTTACTTCTTGGATGTGTTCTGTATAATACACAAATACCATTTGAACCGTGTTGCCAATATAAAATATGGTTTAGCATTGGGTTATGCTAAAAAGTTGAAACTAATAGAGTCATAGGCCCCGAGATGACCTTATGCCTTGACCTAGCTTTACTTTTCGGGTGTGTTCTGTATAATACACTGTACCATTTGAGCAGTGTTGTCAATATAAAATATGCTCTAGAATTGTAGAATACTAAAAATTTGATACTAATAGAAATGTAGATGCTAAAAAAAATTTAATAAAGAAATTCAGTACAATCCTTAGAAATCCTTAGAAATCAACTATTGAGATGATTATGGGTTTGAACCATCAAGGACCGCAACCATCAATGACCATAATCACCAAGGACCTCAACCTCCAAGGGTCCCCTATCCTCAACCTCCAAGGGACCCCTCCCCCCAACTTTTTGGGCCCCTGCCCCCATTTTTTTACTTTTTTGGGGTTTTTTTTTTATTTTTTTAACATGACATTTTTTTTACAGTCTTGAAATGACATAAAACATACTTAAAACATAAATAATTCAAATTTAACATTTTCCGAATTCAAAGTGAGAAGATATAGATATTTTTGTCGTGACTTTTACTATTAGAAAAATAATGTTTTTAGTAGCACTTTTTTAGTTTAGATTTCTTTAGAGTACCCAAGAATTTCCATTATACAAATTCTGGATATGCGAAAGTATCATTTCCAGAGATGATTTCATTCAAAGAGAATGCCAACATAAAAATAGTAGTTGATGAAGAGGGGCATCTTCTTACTGATGGTTATGGGAACATGCTACCTATTGATAGATTCTATCGTCATCTTTTAGGTATAAGCATTCGAATGAAATTAAACGGAAAAAAGGCCTACTCTTCTACAAATATCATAAACCATGTGTTGTCTACGTGCCGGAACTGTTAACTGTATAAAAATAATGTTGTAATAGACAGTGAAATCGCCGGAAAATGAAAAGGGCATTGGTAGAAAATATCACTAAGGAATATAAGATGAATCGATGAAAAACAAAGTGCCAGCAAACGTTACTACCATCATTGACCAAACAGTCATTGAACCAAATAATACCAAAGATGAAACGCATATTAAACCTCTCGGTGACACACCAGTAAAACTTGTGTATGACTCAAAGTGGAATAATGATTATTCTACTGATTACGAACTAAGAGAAGACAATAGCTATATTATCAAGAGACAACATGGTGAACCATTCGATGGATCACATTCAAAATGTCCAAAGTTGTTCATTGATATTAATAATGTATAATAATATATTTTTTTTATTAATATTCTACATGACATTATTTCATTAAAAATATATTATGCATTAAATTGTTATGTGTTCAGTATTTTTAGAGTAAGCTAGCATATCAAACGATTAGACTTTCTATTAAAACATCGGAGATGTAAGAAAAGGAATTTGCATACATCATATGTCGGATAGATAGGTTAACTTGGAGAAAATCTAAGTATCAGAATGAATAAATTCTTTATCATAACCTTTTTTCGGATAGTTCAGGATAAAATTGATAAAATCCAAGTATCAGAGCGAATAGATTCTTTATCAACATCCTTTGCTGGACATGTCGGTTAACAATATCAAAATTTAAGTATCAAAGTGAACAAACTCTTTATTAACATTGTACTCGATATCATTTGTCGGATATATCGGATAACATTGACAAAATCTATGTATTAGAATGAATAAATTCTTTATCATCATCCTTTGTCGGAGTCGTCGGATAAAATTGAGAAATTCTAAGTATTAGAGTTAATAAATTCTTTGCAAATGTCTTTTGACAGCTACGTTTGATAACACTACCCAAACATAAGTATCATACTGAATAAATTCTTTACAACTTATTTTGTCGGATACGTCAGATAACATTCACAAAATCTAAGTATCAGAGTGAATAAATTCTTTATCAACTTCTGTCGTCGAAAACATCAGATAAAATTCACGAAATCTAAGTATCAGAGTGAATAAATTCTTTATCATCCTACTTTGTCAGACATGTCTGATAAAATTGAGAAAATCTAAGCATCAGAGTGAATAGATTCTTTATCAATGTCTTTTGACAGATAGTTTTTATAACACTGATAAAATCTAAGCATCAGAGTGAACAAATTCTTTGTTAACATTCTTTATCGATATCATTTGTCGGATACGTCGGATAACATTGACAAAATCTATGTATTAGAATAAATAAATTCTTTATCAACATCTTTTGATGGATACATCAGATAACATTCACGAAATCTAAGTATCAGAGTGAATAAATTCTTTATCATCGTCCTCTGTCAGATATGCTTGATAAAATTGAGAAAATCTAAGTATCAGAGTGAATAAATTCTGTATCAATGTCGTTTGACAGATACTTTTGGTAACAATGATAAAATTTAACTATCAGAGTGAACAAATTCTTAATTAACATTTATATCAATATCATTAGTCGGATACGTCGGATAACATTGACAAAATCTATGTATTAGAAATAATAAATTCTTTATCAATATCTTTTGTCGGATAGGTCGGGATAAAATTGATAAAATCTAAGTATTAGAGTGAATAGATTCCTTATTAACATCCTTTGCTGGATATGTCGGTTAACATATCAAAATTGAAGTATCAAAGTGAACAAACTCTTTATTAACATTGTACTCGATATCATTTGTCGGATATGTCGGATAACATTGACAAAATCTATGTATTAGAATGAATAAATTCTTTATCATCATCCTTTGTCGGATTCGTCGGATAAATTGAAAATTATAAGTATTAGAGTTCATAAATTCTTTGCAAATGTATTTTGACAGCTACGTTTGATAACACTACCCAAACATAGGTATCATACTGAATAAATTCTTTACAACTTATTTTGTCGGATACATCAGATAACATTCACAAAATGTAAGCATCAGAGTGAATAAATTCTTTATCAACTTCTTTTGTCGGATACAACAGATAACATTCACAAAATCTAAGTATCAGAGTGAATAAATTCTTTAACATCCTACTTTGTCAGATATGTCTGATAAAATTTAGAAAATCTAAGCATCAGAGGGAATAGATTCTTTATCAATGTCTTTTGACAGATAGTTTTGATAACACTGATAAAGTATCAGAGTGAACAAATTCTTTATTAACATTCTTTATCGATATCATTTGTCGGATACGTCGGATAACATTGACAAAATCTATGTATTAGAATAATGAATAAATTCTTTATCAACATCTTTTGTTGGATACATCAGATAACATTCACGAAATCTAAGTATCAGAGTGAACAAATTCTTTATCATCGTCCTTTGTCAGATATGCTTGATAAAATTGAGAAAATCTAAGTATCAGAGTGTATAAATTCTGTATCAATGTCTTTTGACAGATACTTTTGGTAACACTGATAAAATTTAAGTATCAGAGTAAACAAATTCTTTATTAACATTTTATATCAATATCATTAGTCTGATACGTCGGATAACATTGACAAAATCTATGTATTAGAATTAATAAATTCTTTATCAATATCTTTTGTCGGATAGGTCAGGATAAAATTGATAAAATCTAAGTATTAGAGTGAATAGATTCCTTATCAACATCCTTTGCCGGAAATGTCAGTTAACATTATCAAAACCTAAGTGTCAGAGTGAATAAATTTTTCATCAACATATAATTGTCAGACATATGGGACAACATTGACAAAATCTAAGTATCAGAGTGAATAAATTTTTTCTATCAGCCTCTTTGTCGGATACATCAGATAACATTCACAAAATCTAAGTATCAGAGTGAATAAATTCTCTATCAACATCCTTTGCCGGATATGTAGGTTAATATTATCAAAACCTAAGTCTCAGAGCGATGAAATTTTGTATCAACATCTATTGTGGATACATGGTTAATATTGATAAAATCTAACTATCAGAGTGAATAAATTTGTTCTATCAACATCTTTGTCAGATACATTGGATAAAATTGAATAAATCTAAGTATCAGAGTGTATAAATTCTTTTTCAATGTCTTTTGACATATACGTTTGATAGCATCGACAAAATTTAAGTATCAGATTGAACAAATTCTTTATCACATTCTTTATCGATATCATTTGTCGGATAACATTGACAAAATCTATGTATTAGAATGAATAAATTCATTATTATCATCTTTTGTCGGATACGACGGATAAAATTGAGAAATTCTAAGTATCAGAGTGAATGAATTTCTTCTATCGGCCTCTTTGGCGGATAAATCGGATAAAATTGACAAAATCGAAGTATCAGATTGAATAAATTCTTTATCAACGTCTTTTTTCGGATATGTTGGTTGATATTGTCAAAATCTAAGTATCAAAGTGAATGAACTCTTTATGAACTTCTTTTGTCTGTTACATCAGATAACATTCGCTAAATCTAAGTATCAGAGTAAACAAGTTCTCTATCAACATCCTTTGCCGGATAGGTAGGTTAACATTATCAAAACCTAAGTGTCAGAGCGATGAAATTCTGTATCAACATCTATTGTCAGATACATGGGATAACATTGATAAAATCTATCTATCAGAGTGAATCAATTTTTCTAACAACATCTTTGTCAGATGCATTGGATAAAATTGACTAAATCTAAGTATCAGAGTGTACAAATTCTTTATCAAATTCTTTTGACAGATACGTTTGATAACATTGACAAAATTTAAGCATCAAAGTGAACAAATTCTTTATTAACATTCTTTATCGATATCATTTGTCGGATAACATTGACAAAATCTATGTATTAGAATGAATAAATTCTTTATCATCATCCTTTGTGGGATACGACGGATAAAATTGAGAAATTCTAAGTACCAGAGTGAATAAATTCTTTGTAAATGTCTTCTGACAGATAGGTTTGATAACCTGGATCAAATCTAAGTATCATAGTGAATAAATTCTTAATCAACTTCTTTTGTAGGATACATCAGATAACATTCACGAAATCTAAGTATCAGAGTTAATAAATTTTTATCATCGTCCTTTTCAGAGAGGCCTGATAAAATTGAGAAAATCTAAGTATCAGAGTGAATAAATTCTGTATCAATGTCTTTTGACAGATACTTTTGGTAACACTGGTAAAATTTAATTGTCAGAGCGAACAAATTCTTTATTAACATTCTTTATCGATATCATTTGTCAGATAAATCGGATAAAATTGACAAGATCTATGTATTAGAATGCATAAATTCTTTACCAACATCCTTTGTCGGATAGGTTGGGATAAAATTGATAAAATCGATGTATCAGAGCGAATAGATTCTTTATCAACATCCTTTGCCGGAAATGTCAGCTAACTTTATCAAAACCTGAGTGTCAGAGTGAATAAATTCTTTATCAACATCTTTTGTCAGATACATCGGATAAAATTGACAAAATATAAGTATCAGATTGAATAAATTCTGTATCAACATCCTTTCTCGGATACATTGGATAACATTAACAAAATCTAAGTATCAGAGTGAATAATTTTTATCATCATCTTATTTGTCAAATACATCGGATAAAATTGATAAGATATAAGCATCAGATTGAATAAATTCTTATCAACATCCTTTGTCGGATACGTTGGATAACATTGACAAAATCTAAGTATCAGAGTGTATCAGAGTGATTAAATTCTTTATCAACATCTATTGACGGACACATAGAATACATTGAGAAAATCTAAGTATCAGAAGGAATAAATGCTTTATCAACGTCTTTTATTAGATATGTCGGATAAAATTGACAAAATCTAAGTATCAGAGCAAATAAATTCTTTATCATCATTATATGCCGTATACATCGGTTATCCGGATAAAATTGACGAAATCTAAGTATCATATTGAATAAATCCTTTATCAGCATCTTTTGTCAGATATATCGGATAACATTCTTAAAATCTAAGTATCAGAGTGAATAAATTCTTTATCAACTGCTTTTGTTGGATTTTTCGGATAATATTCACAAAACCTAAGTATCAGAGCGAATAAATCCATTATCATCATCATTTGTCAGATACGGTTGATAAAATTGAGAAATCCAAGTATCAGTGTGAATAAATTCGTTATTTATTTATTTTATTTACAACCCACATACTGAACAAAAATAGTTGAATAAAAAAGAAAAGAAAGAATGAAAAATTCACTACAAAAAATGACAAATAAATAATCAACATAATGTATCAAACAGCACTAAACAACCGGATGAGGCGATGATGAAGACCCAGCCTTAAACACGCATCAGCAGTAATTACATGTTGATGATGGTGTAGAATAAGCCTAATATCAGTAGCACCAAACCCAGAAATTATTTTTCTATTACGGTAGGAACGTGACAAATAAAGAAGAAACTTTCAGTACCGAAAATAATAAATGCGAATTAGATTCAGATCGCTTTGTCGAAGTAGAGGGTAAAGTCCAGATACCCAAAAGTATAGCATGATCACAAAAAGTCGAGTAAAATTTCTTGAGACCGCGCCTATTATAACGACTGCGATTAGCAACAATCTTGGCATAACCCATTTTTAAGTTATCTTTAATATCAGATACAGATACAGTTTTTCGCCGGGCACTGGAACTTAATCACAAATCAGATCCCAAGCCACCTGAGGCTAGAAACACAGGGAATAATAAAAAGCTGGCAATTGAAACCACTCGTACCAAACTCATCATTAAACAACAAATATTCACATTTGGCAATATTTAGGGATAAACCATGTTTTCTACAAGAGAAGAACGGACTTTATTAACACTTTGTGCTAACCCAACTTTCGACCGAGTAGCAGATCGTCGGCGTATCCAAGGTAAGACTTATCCGAAAATCCGGTAAACAGATAGAGGGTATCTTAGAAAGAAAACTAGATAAACAAGCACTGAAAATATATAAA
Organism: Artemia sinica; assembly: GCA_027921565.1. Classification (NCBI taxonomy): domain Eukaryota; kingdom Metazoa; phylum Arthropoda; class Branchiopoda; order Anostraca; family Artemiidae; genus Artemia; species Artemia sinica. The sequence goes on from CM051270.1 coordinate 34,243,209, forward strand.
AAAAGCACCCCTGTCTAATACCACAGCGAACAGGTATATTCCCAAAAATCTGACCATTTGATTTCAATCTCACAAAAGAATTAAGATACCAAAATTTTAAAACCAAAAGAATAGTGGCGTTTGTCCCTAGATCATATAAAGAGCAAAGAGCCTGTGAATGAACAACACTGTCGAATGCTTTAGACACTTCAAGGGCACATATATGCAGAGCTTGTCCTTTAACGCTAGCATCTCTTAAAAGAAATGAAAGGGCTCTATGCGCATACTGACAACCAATTCGTTTTTTAAACCAAAACTGATTTGCATCATATTAACTAGATCAATAACAAGAGGTAGTAAAATATGTTCAAATAACTTACTAAAATTACATGCGACAGTTTAGGCCTATACGAATCACACTTATTAGGATCTTTACCTCGCTTCAAAATCGAGGTAATCGTGCCATCAAGGAAACTATCAAGACAACGGAATTACAAAGACACATTTGAAATAAAAGCTGTAAATGAGATAGCAAGTCTTTTGAATGCGGATTCAAATGAAAAGCACAAATACCATCTATATCATAGGACTGATATTTCAATCGCTTAACCGACGCCATAATGGTGTCAACAGAAACGGGAATGACATTTTGTTGTGACACTTTAGGGGGTAAACAACGAGACAAAAGAATTGAAAACCTAGCGTGAACAGCGTAATTTTCTACAGAAAATAAACCTGAATAATGCTGAATCCAGGATCGTTGCGGTATATTTTCAACATGTGAACCATCAAGTCTCGAAGAATTAACAACACGCTTCCATTCATTGGAACTTTTCGGAAATTCGGCACCAGATTTCCTGAACGGATCGTAATCGACGCTTAAAAGCAATTTTAGTTTTCCGTTTAATATCAAAAACATTACCACTAGACGGACGCCTGCAGGCAATCCGAATTTGGAGCCACAATTTTGCTTGATTTTTAATTTTCTTTAACTCAGGGTTAATATTCCACATAGGTTTACGAGTACGTTAACGAACTATTTCACTAGGAACTGCGACTTCTTCAGCCTTCTTCATGCAGTCTACAATGACACAATAATATATCTTTAATTGGGCTTGTACATTTGATGAAAAACACTGCAGCATAACAGGTTATATGGTACTTTAATGCTGTGAAACAGGGAGGCTAGAGTAGCCAGATATAAAGGCCAATTTGTACGATTCCAATTACGATTTTTAAACCAATTGGAATTATTTACACGAGGAGAGTTAATCACCAAATTAGCAGAAATAAAAACTTGTAACGATGAGGGTAGGTGGTCATAGTTCCTCTCTTCTTCGTCAACGTGAACACTAGATGTCGGTAGATCGGCTGAGAAGACACAATGGTCAAGGTTAGAGCGAGAACCAGTATTATGATATAGGGGGGACCCTGTACTTTCCACGTAATAGCTGATAGTTTCTGTATATGGCTGTTTCCCCATCCTATGACAAATGGTGGACGTTCTACTAGAGTTTGGCCATATTTTTTAGAACTATGACTTTTTTGTTTCTTTTCCGGTTTTGGTCCTTTATTTGGTCTCACATTTCTTCGATTTTGCTTACTATCGTTGCTTGGGCTTATAATCATGTCCAGGTCCCTTTTTCCTTTCGGCCTATCACTTTTTGCGTGGTTTCCTCTAGGAATGTTAGGGTCTAGTACCATGGTAGGCTTTTCTATGATTGTTGTATCTGAATCACTGTTTGAGATGCTGTCAATTTCAGGATGTGAATCGCTATCGCTTGAGGAGGATCGCATATAAGACCTTCTCGGGATATGGTTTTTTGTGCTACTATCTTTATTATGAGTTTGTTTCTCCATAGTCTGCTCCGCCATTTCCAGTACTGTTTTTCTCTCAAAGTTATAAACAAACGTCTGTTTGTCTATTCATAATCTAGTTCCGCGTGACTTCACAATTCTCTTTTTGATTATAGCTTGGGATAATAAAGGTCTTAGGGCCGTACGAGCCTCGCGTTCTTCTGACGCATAATCTGGCGCTACTGATTTCCTCTTTTGCTTGAAAAGGTTCGCATTCCTCAACAAAATGTCTCGTGTAACTTTGGAATTGAACTTTACTAAAATAGGGCGTGGGTTTTGTGGTCCCCTTAAATGAATAGCATTCCTGAATTCCCATTTTTACACTTTTCAGCTTGGCACAGTATTACTGATTAGCGCAATTATATCATCTAACAGGGTTGTATTCGACATAAGGGGCTGGGAAAAATTATAAAACACCAAATTTGCCTGTTTCATATCTTTCTCAAGTCGCATATTTCTCTTACGGGATACTTCCAGCTCTGCTGGAATGGTTGTCAATTCTTGAGCTGTCTCCGTTTGCTTAACATTAAACTCTTTCGTTTTAGCTTCAATACTTGCTAGGCCTAGTTTAACGTCATCGATACTCTTCGACAAGCTAAGGATTTCGAACACTGCCTTTTTTATCTCTTCAAGCGCAAATGCTATAGACTGTCTTTCCATCCTTTTTCTATTATGAAATAGAAAATTGTTAGCTTAACATTCTATAAAATATGAAAACTTACTCGCAAGGGGGGCTACTTCCCCCTTGTCGTCTGCAAAGATGGCACCTACTCTCTGAGTGGGAAATCTGAATATGACAATGCTACTATTTGCAGACGGCATTATATTACTGGAAAAGACAAAGAATGATTAACAAACTCTCTTGAATCTCCTTGAAAAATATTTGCAGGAGAAGAAACTAGAGGTGAATGTCACGAAATCCCAAGTCATGATTTTTAGCAAAAAACTCTTGGAATCAGCACCACAATTTTTATTGAATGGAAAAAATGCTGGAAGTGGTGGAAAAGGCCAAATACTTAGGTTTCATCCTTTGTCAAAATGGAAAATGGACGATTCATATTACAACAATGGCACAGAAAGGAAGAAATGCATTATTTGGTATATACAGAAGCACAGTAACATCAGAAATAAGTGAACTAAGCCTCCACAAAGATATATTTAATACTATTATTATGCCTATCCTACATTACGGATCAGAAATATGGGGGTATCAGCCGGCAAAGCAACTAGAAACCCTCCAACTTTAATATTATAAACGAGTTTTTGGCCTACACAATACAACACATACGTTAGTATTAAAAGGTGATCTTGGTATATTTAACCTGACATTGAAAAGATATACCCAAATCATCAAATGTTGGTTAAGACTTCTAGAACTTCCCCAGACTAGACTTGCCCGAGCAGCATATGAAGATATTCTCCTTCAGTGTAACAAATCATCATGGACAGCACAAATCAAAAGGATATTAGATGAGAATGGATTTTCAAGTTTGTGGGACAAGGGAAAAGGGCCAGAAGATCATGAAAAGTTCTTCAAGGAATTTAGTGCAAGACTTGAAGACCAAGAAGTGCAAATATGGCAATCAGCTGTAGACAAATCTCCAAGTCTTACTTTGTATAGAGAAGTAAAAGAGAATTTTGGTCAGGAGTTTTATTTCAAACTGGGATTGCCCATTAAATATCTGAAGATTTGGATTCAGATTCGAGCAAAAATAGTCTTCTAATTTATGCTCAGGTTGTAGGGAAAATGAGGGAAGGTCTGGAGGCCCGGTGTAGCTGCTTGAGATGTGGGAAAATGATTATGGGTAGGGCCATTTCCTCCTTCGGTGTAAGCAACTCTCTCATTTAAGGGGACCAATTATCCAGGATGGGGAAGATAGGCTGCTTTGTAAGTTAATGAGGTCTAGAACTCCCCGTTATATTGTGGCATTAGGGAATTTTATATTGATGGGAAGGATGTCAAATGAAGTGTAATTTTTCTTTAGTATTTGTCTTTTTGTATATGGCTTTAATTGGCTTTTAAATACAGATTATTATTATTATTATGAATATATGTATAAGGCAAATCTTTATTTATAATCCGAAAGCTGGGGGAAAGGCTATTTAAGAGGGTTTCGGATCAGGGGGACGTCAAATTTATATCACAATTCAAATCAACAATTAATAACCAATCATATCCATTCACACAGATTGTAAGAAAGTATATTGTATTGTAAGAAAGTATATAGTAAAAGAAACCACATTGTTCTTATTATGCGGCAGGTAAACGATAATCAGAACAGTATTGCCAAATCTGATTGCGAGATAATGATTATCAGAATCATAACACTTAGGGGGGAAATGGCAGAGTTGAGGCTTGATGATACACGCCAGACCTTCTGAGAATTGACCACGTGTATGCCGTGCATTTGTGGTAAATCTGATATGATCAAAACTTCTGCGCAAAAAAATAATGCTGGCACCAGTCAATAAATTTTCTTAAAGTAACATTATATCAAAAGAGCTCACCAATTTGTCAATGCAAATATCTTTTTCCTTGGTTCCATTAATATTAAAAGAGCATATACTAGTATATTTTAAATTCATTTCTGATTAGATTTTGCAACAATTTCATGAAGCTTAGGACATTTAAGGCTATAAGATACATTATCGCCAGCACAACTCGCACATTTGGGGGGCAGGTTGCAAGGCGAGTCTTTGGTTGACTCAAGAGGACCCGAACATCTCGAACATTTTAGAAAGGGGCTCTTGCAGGTAGCTAAAAGGTAGTCAGGAGACCAGCGCTTGTGGCAGCAGTGAGGAATAGCTTTGAACTCAACAACACGTAGAAACTCATAATCAATTTTCAAACCAAACCTAAGCGCATATTTAAGTGCAGCATTGTCCCGAAAAGCGAGCTTAACCGTCTTAGAATTATTAATTCTAGTGGCATCAGTGACTCCATCACAATCCAATATATTCGATAAATCATAATCACGCTCCATTCCTCTAAGGAGACCATAGAATTCTTTTCCGTCAATTTAGCATTCGAATTATTAAGAACAGACGAAACGGATTTGCAGAAATCTTTTGCTGCCAGATCATCAATTTTCACAACTAGTTTATCATCCACAGGTCGCAAATTGACAACAGATTCATGCCCATGAATTTTATCGCTCAATTCTTTACGTTTAGCTGGATTATTCTTATTTGGAGGCACATTTGAGATAATAACGGTGGTGAAACCATCAGGGGTACCACTAGCCGGAGCAATTTGTGAGAAGTTTAGCTCATAAGGTGTTGATTTTCCATTTATTACATCAAGAGTTTGTTGAATTTTATTAACTTTTGTTGCTAAACGGGAATAGGCTATTGCTGGCATAATAGGAACTTCAGTAGGGATGCGAATCACGTAGAACGGAGCTTGTAATGCGTCAGAATTACTTTTTCGGAAAATCTCAATAATATCCTTGAGATGGTAAACTAAGCTTTTTGGCCGATACGCTTCGGGCAAGACTCAGACGGAGAAACAGAGGCATAGAGAGATTTCTTAGCAGCACACACACTAGAAATGTCGAAAAAGTCAGCAGCATGTTTTATAACTATTTCATCCTCAATCCCTGCTTCAACGTTTACTTGAACAAAATTCCAAACATGTAAAGAAATATATTGCTTTTCATCAGACGAGAGCACGCTCGATATATCAGACATAATTTCAGAAATGAAAAAGTTAATTTTTTAATAGCATGACATCACACATAAATAAACGAGTCAAGAATTCCTTCTTTTGTTAACTCAGGTAGTCAAGATAAGCTAGGCAATTCACTCGGAGTCATAATCCTTTGACGAAATATGAAAATATTGTGAAATATAAACTAGCTTCACTGAGATTAGAATTCACTGAAAAGCTTACTGGTTAAAAATATCCAATTTAAGACAGATGCGTAAAATTTGAACCCTAAATCAATACTGAATGTGTTTTTACAGATACGTTTAATAACATTGACAAAATCTAAGTATCAAAGTGAATAAATTCTATATTAACATTTTCTTTTTTATCGACATCATTTGTCGGATACGTCGGATAAAATTGACAAAATCTATAAATAAATTCTTTATCAACATCTTTTGTCGCATACGTCGAACAATGAGTTTGTTCACTTTGGTACTTAAATTTTGTCAGTGTTATCAAACTTATCGGTAAAAGACATTGTAAAGAATTTATACACTCTGATACTTAGATTTAGTCAATTTTACCCAATGTATCTGACAAAGATATTGATAGAAAAAAATTTTTCACTTTGAAAGTTAGATTTTATCAATGTTATCCCATGTATCTGACAATAGATGTTGATACAGAATTTCATCACTCTGACACTTAGGTTTTGATAATGTTAACCTACATATCCGGCCAAGGATGTTGATAGAGAATTTATTTATTCTGATACTTAGATTTTGTGAATGTTATCTGATGTAAAAGAAGTTGACAAAGAATTCATTCACTCTGATACTTAGATTTTGACAATGTTAACCAGTGCATCTGACAAAAGATGTTGATTAAGAATTTATTCAATCCAATGCTTAGAATTTGTCAATTTTATCCGATTTATCAGACAAAGATGCTGATAGAAAAAATTTACTCACTCTGATACTTATATTTTGTCAATGTTATCCCATGTATCTGGCAATAGATGTTGATACAAAATTTCATCGATCTGAGACTTAGGTTTTGATAATGTTAACCTACATATCCGGCAAAGGATGTTGATAGAGAATTTATTCAATCTGATACTTAGATTTTGTCAATTTTTTCTGATTTATCCGACAAAGAGGCTGATAGAAAAAATTTATTCACTCTGATACTTAGATGTTGTCAATGTTGTCCCATATATCTGACAATCATACTATATATATGACACTTAGGTTTTGATAATGTTAACTGACATTTCCGGTGAAGGATGTTGATAAAGAATCTATTCACTCTGATACTTAGATTTTATTAATTTTATCCCAATCTTTCCGACAAAAGATGTTGATAAAGAATTTATTCATTCTAATACATAGGTTTTGTCAATGTAATCCGACGTATCCGACAAATGATATCGATAAAGAATGTTAATAAAGAATTTGTTCACTATGATACTTAAATTTTATCAGTGTTACCAAAAGTATCGGTCAAAAGACATTGATACAGAATTTATTCACTCTGATACTTAGATTTACTCAATTTTATCAGGCATATCTGACAAAGGACGATGATAAAGAATTTATTCACTCTGATACTTAGATTTTGTGAATGTTATCTAATGTATACTACAAAAGATGTTGATAAAGAATTTATTCATTCTAATACATAGGTTTTGTCAATGTAATCTGACGTATCCGACAAATGATATCAATATAGAATGTTAATAAAGAATTTGTTCACTCTGATACTTAAATTTTATCAGTGTTATCAAAAGTATCAGTCAAAAGACATTGATAAGGAATTTATTCTCTCTGATGCTTAGATTTTCTTCATTTTTTATCAGACATATATGACAAAGTACAATGATAAAGAATTTATTACTCTGATACTTAGATTGTGTGAATTTTATCTGATGTTTTCGACGAAAAATATTGATAAAGATTTATTCATTCTGATACTTAGATTTCGCAAATGTTATCTGATGTATCCGACTAATTAAGTTGATAAAGAATTTATTTACTATGATTCTTAGATTTGGCTAGCGTTATCAAACGTATCTGTCAAAAGACATTGATAAAGAATTTATTCACTCTGATACTGAGATTTTCTCAATTTTATCAGGCATATCTGAAAAATGACGATGATAAAGAATTTATTCACTCTGATACTTAGATTTCGTGAATGTTATCTGATGTATCTGACAAAGGAAGTTGATAAAGAATATTTTCACTATTATACTTAGATTTGGTTAGTGTTATCAAACTTATATGTCAAAAGACATTTACAAAGAATTCATTTACTCTGATACTTGGAATTTTTCAATTTTATCCGACGTATCCAACAAAGGATGATGATAAAGATTTTGCCAATGTTGTCCGACAAATGATATCGATAAAGAATGTTAATAAAGAGTTTGTTCACTTTGATACTTAAATTTTGATAATGTTTACCAACATATCCGGCAAAGGATGTTGATAAAGAATCTATTCACTCTGATACTTAGATTTTATCAATTTTATCCTGACCTATCCGACAAAAGGTGTTGATAAAGAATTTATTCATTCTGATACTTAGATTTTCTCCATGTTAACCTATCTATCCAACATATGATGTATGCAAATTCCTTTTCTTACATCTCCGATGTTTTAAATGACATTCTAAACGTTTGGTATGCTAATATACTCTAAAAATAATGAACACTAACAATGTAATGTATAATATATTTTTAATGAAATAATGTCATGTAGAATATTAATACAAAAAATATATTATTATACATTATTGATATCAATGAACAACTTTGGACACTTTGAATGTGTTCCATAAAACAGTTCACCATGTTCCCTTTTGATATTGTAGAATTTGTCTTCTCTTAGTTCGTAATCAGTAGAATAATCATTATTCTATTTTGAGTCATACACAATTTTTACTGGTTTGTCACCGAGAGGTTCTATATGTATTTCGTCTTTGGTATTATTTGTTTCATTGACTGTTTGGTCAATGATGGTAGCAACGTTTGCTGGCACTTTGTTTTTCATCGATTTTACTTTATACTCCTTAGTAATATTTTCTACCAATTCCCTTTTTATTTTTCCGGCAATTTCACTGTCTATTACAACATTATATTTACACAGTTAACAGTTCCAGCACGTAGACAAAATGTGGTTTATGATATTAGTAGAAGAGTAGGCCTTTATTTTCCCCTTTGCTTTCATTTGAATGCTAATACCTAAAAGATGACGATAGGATCTATCAATAGGTAACATGTTACCATAACCATTAGTAAGAAGATGCCCCTCTTCATCAACTATTATTTTTATGTTGGCATTCTCTTTGAGTGCAATCATCTCTGGAAATGATACTTTCGCATATCCAAAATTTGTATAATGGAAATTCTTGGGTACTCCAAAGAAATCTAAACTAAAAAAAGTGCTACTACAAAAATTATTTTTCTAATAGTAAAAATCACGACTATAATATCTATATGTTCCTCATTTTGAATTTGGAAAATATTAAATTTCAATTTTTTATGTTTTAAGCATGTTTTGTGTCATTCTAAAACATGTAAAAAAAATACCGTGTTAAAAATAAAACAAAAAAAGTTAAAAAAAAACTTTAAAAAAGTTAAAAAAATGGGGGAGGGGGTCCGAAAAGTCTTGGGAGAGGCCTCTTGGAGGTTTGAGATAGAGGACCCATGGAGGTTGAGGTTCTTGGTGGTTAGGGTCATTGATGGTCGCGGTCCTTGATGGTTCAAACCCATAATCATCTCATTCGTTGATTTCTAAGGATTGTACTGAATTTGTTTTTAAAATTCTTTTCTTAGCATCTACATCTCTATTAGTAACAACTTTTTAGAATACTACAATGTTAGAGCATGTTTTATATTGACAACACTTCTCAAATGGTACTTGTGAATTATACAGAATACACCCGAAAAGTAAAGCTAGGTCAAGGCATAACGTCATCTTGGGGCCTCTGACTGTATTAGTTTCAACCTTTTAGCATACCCCAATACTAAATCATATTTTATATTAGTAACACTGTTCAAACGGTATTAATGTATTATACAGAACACAGCCAAGAAGTAAAGCTAAGTCAGGTCCCGTGATCACCTTGTCATCGTTAACCATTTCCATAGATTGATGCCAACGATGTTACTCCAAATTTATAATAAATTGCCTAAGAGTTGCCACCCCCTTCGGGCTTACCTTAACTACTACTAATACTACTAACAACTCACCGCAGCACCAAGCCGCCTGAGGCCAACACAGCTACGCACGCTCCTCCTCAATCCCAATCTATTCAAAGCCTCCCTTTTTACACCCGCCCACGAAGTTCCCATTTCCTTTAAATCTTTCTTTATGACGTCCTTCCACCCCAGACGGGGACGACCTGTTTTCCGTTTAGCCCTAGATGGTTGGCCGAAAAGAACAATCTTCGGCAATCTGTCATCCTTCATCCGCACAACGTGCCCTAAACACCTCAACCTTTCTTTCATTATAGCCCTAGAGAACGGTTTCGAACCACATTTTTCGTATAGCCTATTGTTTGAAATAGGTCAGTCAGCCGGGTACCCAGAACAATCCTTAAGTAATTTCTCTTGAAAACATCTAGCAAATCTTCATCCACTTTTCGGAGCGTCCATGCTTCAGAGCCATATTTTACCACTGTCATCACTGTAGCTTTTAATATTCTAATTTTGGTTTGCAGACTTATCTTCCTATTCTTCCAGACTTTTTTTTAACTGTGAAAAAACATCCTGAGCCTTGGCTATTCTATTTTTAACATCTTCACTGCTCCCACCATCTTTACTAATAATACTACCAAGGTAAGTGAAGCTGCCCACCTGATCAATCTTTTCATTACCCAACGTCACCTTTTCATCTTCACTTATTCCTAGCCTTAGTGAGTTAGTCTTCCTAACATTAATTTTCAAACCAATTCTAGCACCCTGAACTCGCAAAACCTCTAAAACTTCATTCATTTTGCTCAAACTTTCATCTAGGATGCTTAAATCATCAGCATAATCCAAGTCCAGGAGACTTTTTCCTCCCCATTTGATTCCGTGGTCTCCCATTGCCTTTCCTGTGCTCCTTAAAACAAAGTCCATCAAAATAATCCATATAAAGGGGGATAGAACACAAACCGCAGCAGTGTTATTCTCGTACATAGCACTAATCACTTTAATGTATTTGTCTGGTATACCGTACAAGGATAAAACCTTTACTAAGGCTCTTCTATCAACAGAGTCGAACGTTTGCTCATAATCTATAAAACTGAGGACCAAAGGTGTTTGAAAACTCAGGCACTTCTCAATTATTAGCCTAAGAGTGAAAATTTGGTCGACACATCCTCTACCTTTTCTAAAACCGCACTGCTCTTCTCTTAAAACTTTGTCTACGGCATCTCTCAGTCTAAAAAGTATCATATTACTAAGTAATTTGCTACCTACAGAGACCAGACTAATGCCTCGATAATTACCACACTCACTTTTATCACCTTTCTTATAAAGTGGCTTAATTAAGGTTTTCCTAAATACGTTAGGTACTTCCCCTTTTTCAAAAATCATATTCATAATCTTCAGTAACTTATTTCTAACCTCAGAGCCACCATATTTAAGAAACTCATTTACCACCCTATCAGCACCTGGAGCCTTATTATTCTTTAATCCTTTTAGTACTGTTGCTAATTCCTCCTCACAAAACAAATCTTCCTTCACATCCAAGGTATCACAAACTTTTTCATTTTCCTCTATATTTTTTCCTGCAACTCTATCTCGGTTAAGCAAGTTCTCAAAATGTTCGGCCCATCTCTCTTTAGTTTTTTCCTTATCGCTAATTGCGATCCCATTCCTATCTTTAACTGGGACAAGTCCGGATTGACTACTCCCTCTCAGTTTGTTAACGTGCCAGTACAATATTTTACTATTATGCCGTCTAGCTTCATCTTCCAGATCCTTGGCAATTTTATCCATGGCCTCCACTTCACACCTCCTTAGTTATATTTTAATGCTTTCTCCATTTTCTTTACATTTCTTTTGTTTTCATACGATCTATCACTCAGATAATTCTTGTACAAGTCCTTTCTCCTTTCTATTAAACATAAAGCTTTTTCACTAATATTCTTAGCTGCAGTTCTAGCTTTCTTCCCTAATACACTTTCCGCAACTTCACAAATTAATTTTCTAAAATTATTCCAACCATCTTCCTCATTATCAAATTTTAAACTCTCAAGTTTAGTATTCAACTGTTCCTGAAAATTTTCTCTCAAATTCTCATCCTGGAGTCTACCAACATCATAACTTCCCGGGAGGTAGTTACCCTTCCGATATTTCAGCTTTAAATTAACCCTTGACACTACTAGATGCTGATCTTTACTTTTAACATCAATAACGCACTCCTATATACCCTAGTATCTTGTATTGATCCTGCCAGTCTTCGGTTTACTATAATATAATCAATAAGGTTTGCTGTCTTACCATCACGTGAATACCATGTTAACTTATGAGCCATTTTATGACCAAGGACTGTATTGGTTAAAACTAGATTGTTATACCTACAAAATTGCAAAAGTCTGTATCCATTACTGTTTTCTTTTCCTACACCAAATTTACCTAGGCTGGGATACCATCTATCCCTATTTCTACCAACCTGGGCGGTAAAATATTCCAGCAATAACATCATATTTCTAGCTGGGACCTTGTCTATTTGCTCCTGTAACTGTAAGTAAAATTCATCTGAGTCACTAGTATTTCCGTCAGTCGGTTCTACATGGGCGTATACTACTATAACTGATACCCTGAACTTTCTAGTCATAAAATGAGCAATTAGTATTCTATTATTAATACCCTCCCAGCCTAAACAAGACTTAGCAGCTTCTGTATTCATCATCAGCCCTACTCCCTGTCTATGTACCCCATCCTTCCTGTCTGAGTAAACAAATTCTATATCACCTAATTTCATGCTTCCTACCCCTGGGATATGAATTTCTGAAACTCCTAATAAATCCAGTTCGAACCGTCTGAATTCGTCAGTTAAAATGTCGATACGATAGTCATTTTTTAATGTCGTAACATCCCAAGTTCCAATTTTCATGTTCTATGAATCATTGAAATTATTTTCGCCTCAGGAAAAGCAATGATCCCGGATACCAGTGAAGGACGGGGATCACATATCTTCTCAAGTCTACACCGAAGTGCTTAAGCCGGCTTTAAACCAGACAGCAAGAAGTCCCTGGGACCTCCATGAATGGAGGCTTTGTGCAATCCTGGGCCCATCTTGGTCACAACATGGTTTTCAGCACTTGGCGATGCTCTTCTATCAACAAGAGTCGAAATCCTGCACAGACAGTCTCAAGCCTATTACCTCCGACTCATTATATATTCATGCCTACAAATATTATGCTACTACGGGGAGGCAACCCATAATAGATAAACTAGCTAGGATGAGGTTTTTCAGCCCAAAGACGCCCATCAAAATATACCAAGCCCAGAAGAATTGTCCATTAATCAGAATCCCGTGCGAATGCTGTGTCGTTTACTAGGCTATAATTTCCTAGAGGGGCGCCACTCCTCAAGTGGGAACAGAGTTGACTGCAAGGTCCCCAGTCTTGCAGTGCCCCGAAAAGGTCGAGGCAGCCCTTTGAAGAGGCCGTTGTCCATAGATCTGGATCTTACGCCCTGCCACAGTTGTCCTCCTATAGAGGATCCTCCCGCGATGGTGTTCTGCATCACCATGCAATTTAACCCATTACTGGGAGAAGGTTTGCAACTCATGGGACCTGTGGACAAACCAGTGGGCCCTTTTGAGTGTACATTTGAGGGGCCTTCTTCCTCCTCCGCCTGTATTTATGACCCCGGCGAGGGTGCCCCAGATTCTATTATGGACCCCCAGGGACAAGGTCCCCCCCTTGGTCCGTGCCTCCTATGGAGGTACCCTACATTTCTGTAGAGCGTTCCCCTATCGACACCTGGGGACACGCTGAATGGCCTGGGGTAAGCCAGTCCACTACGCTCATGTATGTGTGTGTGTTGTTTTGAGAGTATAACCTGGTGAAAACCAAATCAAAAACAACTGCGTTTTCTGCTAAAACCTATCTCTGAACAAAGGGAATTGACATAATTTAGGGCCATTGCCTAGAAGCTGTGGGTGAAATGTTAACTTTGGAGGCCTAATTCTCAACATTTTCCTGGAGACCTTTCAACATTTTTGAACAAAATGATTATCTAAAATTTTGATCCGTTATCAAAGATGTTATCATGTCCAGGTAGCAGAAAATGGCATGGGAGGAAGGCCTGAAACCCTCTAGTCCCTTTCAGACTTTAAAACAGTAATAAAACTTCCAGTTTCCAAGAACCAGTTTAACGCTTTTTACTACTTTCATACAATCCGATTAAAATAATCGTTTCCATAGATTTACAACAATGATGTTATACCAAACTTATATTAAATTGCCTATGAGTTAGCACCCCCTTCGGGCTTACCTTAACTGGTAAGCAGTTTAAACCCTTTTTTACCACCTTCATACAATCCAATTAAAAATTTTATTGAGCTCTGTTTCACCTCTATTGTTCAATCACCTATTAAGACATTCAGTGCAGAGTTATGCGAATGGAATATGTTTTTCGCAAATTGAGTTATTTTTACGCAAATAATACAAATTTTTGATGTCTAATACCATATGCTATCATTAAACCTTCCGTTGAATGCTAATAGCCGAAAGCTTGGCTGTTAATCATTTTACAGAAAAGTCCAATAAACCTTTGAATACGTTATACCAAGGTGTCTTGTAGGCGTCAAATCTATTACACATCTGAGCATATTCTTATAGGTTTCCATGTAGGTGTCAAATCTATTACACCTCTGAGTATATTCCTTGTACAGTTAATAGTGATTATAGTGGTTCAGAAAATGGGTGTTGACACAGAAACCTGTCTGGTAAGGCATTTACCGTCTGCAGTAGTAGATGCCTGCCCGTGGTAAGGCATGTCCCGTTGAAACTGCACTGTGTATTCATGCCCCTGGGCTTGTAGGTTCTGTGCCTTTATATAGGTTGCTAATCCTTACCCTATCACCAGGTTTAGGTGAAAAATAACGAATTTACGCAAATACAAAATTGATACATGATTTGAGTCAATTAGATCATTAAGTAGTTTTCTAAATTCTGGGAAGGACTGAACTCGTGGCAGTTTTGGTAGTGGTGTGTTTATAGTATTCCTTTTTCTTATGGAAAGTTTTACGTTGGCCAAAAAGTTTTACGTTGGTTGAAAAAAATAATTAATTTTTTATTTTTTATTTTTAATTTTTATCCAGTCGATTCAGTGTCCTCATTGAAGTAACTCTGTTTAAGTTCTGTGGTGCTCAATTACAGTAGCAACAATGGTTTATATAGATATTACTTTTTTATTTCTTAGTTTTAGGTTTTTTTTTTTATTTATTTTTGTTTTCAGCGAAATATCCGCATCGTTTTAGTTTGTCTTTTCCTTCTACTGGCCGTAGTCCTGTTTGTTTTCTTCATCTTAAGATTTTTCTCTCTCAATGTTTGTTAAAGCCCTTCAATAGATATTCCATGTATAAAAGATACGAAATTTCTTTCTTCATAGTCAACGCAGTAGGGTTAGCTTAGTAAAGAGCGGTGTGTTTCCTATGATTTTTTTTGTAATCACATACTATAAATGGTAATAAAAACTTGGGGAAATCCTCATTCAATTGTCAAATCATAAGTTCTAGTACCCTTTTACATGGAATAATACTGATGAGAGGGTAGCATACGATCCTTCAGCCTCCGCGTCCCAAGAAAGCCCCCTAGATCATCGTTGCATCGAACAAAAGTTTCAAAATTGAAATTTTAATCAAAACATTCAAAAAGTCCCTAAAATACACCCCAGGGCCATGCTACAAACTATGAAAATAACCCATTTGCCTACATAAAAAAAACTTCATAAATACATTTTAGGAAAAAGTATACATGTTAAACCTTGTTGAGGTCAGGGTCGCACAAGGATTGTCAATCTCTGTGATTCAATGGTGAAAGTGAGGCTCTTGGCTATAATTAAGAAACTTAAAATAAACACCAATTATGTTGGGTGAAGAAACTAATCGTAAAACTAACATAAATTACCAGAAATAAAGCTGATTCAGCCGTCCCCAAAATCTGCTACAGGGGTAGAGTGCCACTTTTGCTTCCTTGGGAACAAGTATAAAAGTTTAAAATAGGCTAAGTCTAAACTTCAGACTGACTCTCTGCAAACATGAGTTATGTTGTCATTCGGTGCGAAAGCAATCCACGCAAGCTGATTCAGTGTGAATATAAGCCTGACTTAGGGTGAAAAGTGGTTAATTCCTAACTCTGCTTAAAAATGACCTATCCCAGGAGTCAGGGCAAAAACGAGCAAGAATTTCACTCCGAGCTGACAAGGCCTAAGTCTAGACAGTAGAACTTCGAAACTTGATCCTGACCAGGTCTAAAATCGAGTTAAGGCAGGATTAAGCAAAAAACGAGCTAAGTACTGACTCAGAGGAAAAAAGGATCAGTTTAAGTTATACAACTTAGGTGACATGGTGTAAAACTGCAAAGGATATGATTTGATGCAAAAAAAGCTAATTGCTTAATTGGAGGAAACATGAGCTAATACCTGACTCAAAGCAAAAAAAAGCCTAAGCCCGCCTCTTTGCAAAATAATGTGAGTCCAAGCTGCAAAACTTTGGTGACTAGGTATAGAAATGAGCAAAGTCGGGACTAGTTGTAAAAACCAGCAAATTTCAAACTCAGGAGCATATTTTACACGGTGCAAACACAATTTAAACCCTGACTTATTCCTAAGACCAGGTAAATCTAAGCTATAGACTGACTAGGTTCCAAAACGAACTATGTACTGAAAATTAACAACTCTATTAATACATTGTTGTGAAGCATGGGCGCTGTGTACAACTCTTACATAAACATGGATCATGCCAAATTTAAGTTTTTTTTTCTTCTTTTTTGGTTAAGAATTTTTATGAATTATAAAATTAAGAATTCTCCGGCTTTAATTTTGAGCCTCATCGAAATAGCATAGAAACAATCCACCTGAATGACTATTAATTTATTCATAGATATAATTAAGGGGTACGTGTAATGTTTTTGTTAAAGGCTTACGAATATCTCACTTTTGTTGCGGCACGTCCATTACAAATCATTTACTTTTTCAGATTAACATCTACGGTGATTCGTGAAAATTCCCTTGTTTTGACGTTCATTTTTTCAATTTTTTTCGTTTAGCCACACGAAATGAGATAAAAGCTATTCGTTAACTTTACCTTCTCCTTAAAAGTTGACATTTTTCTACATAAAAGAGCTGTGCCAAACAACCACGGTGTGAGTCTTGCTCATTTAACTTATATTTTTTGGTTTGCCTTTTTCTTTTCTGGTTTTATCGACTTCACTTTTTGTTAAGATTCTAAAGTATTAGCATTTTTAATTCTTAATTTTCGTCTTGGGATTTTCCGTTTCATTTCATGTTCCGTTTTATTCCGTTTTACGTTTTATTTTGAGATCTGTCTGAACTTTCTTGGATTAAATGAATGATCCCCAAAGACAGTAAATTTTACAAGAAAGATGTTCGAATACTAGATGGCAGTGACAACAAATATTCAAACTTTGGTTCTAGATTAAAACTTTTCCTTGGAGACTTCAAGACAAAAAATTTATAAATGGAATGGTACTTACTGATCTCTAATAAGAAGCGGGGGCTTTATTTCTTTGGATCTGATTCTTACAATCCCATCAATTGGCTTGGCTGCTGAAATTTCACGAAGATCTACCATATTCAACGAAGCAACAGGATTTTTTAAACCAGCCTAGAATTTAACACCGGATTAACTTTCAAAGCGGCAAAACAATAATTGAATTGTTCCAGTTTTCTTCCATTGGGACAGTTTGGCTTTCAGTTAAGACATTAAATTTAAAAAAAACACGTTTTTTCAACTGAAAGTAAGGAGTGAGTAACATTAAAACTTAAAACGAACAGAAGTTACTACATGTACGAAGTGAATTAACCCCTCCCCAACACCTCGCTCTTTACGCTAAAGTTTTTTTGCACTTTTAAAAAAGATTCATATTGTTCTGATTAAACGAATCTTGTGATCCAGAAGTCGTTCGTAAAGAATTAGGACAAAATTCAAACTTTAGCGTAAAGAGCGAGGTTTTGAGGAAGGGGTAATCCCCGTCATACGCGTAATAATTCCTGTACGTTTTAAGTTTTAATGTTGTTCCTTACTTTCAGTTGAAAAAACTTTTTTTAAATTTAATTTCTGACCGTTTTTAAGTAATGCCAGGAAATCTGGTGCCACCCCCACTGATAAATCCCCCTCCCCACGGAAATTTCCTGTAGGCAATTCAATTCCGGTGAAAATTTACCACGGACAATTACCCTTTACAATTCCACGCGTAAAATTTACAACTCCACGCGTAACAGAAAGCAAGACATTTAAAAAGAACTTCGTAGGCTATAGGAATTCTGGCAAATTCACCCAATGTATAATTTCCCAATAACAAATTCATCCCCTGTAAACTTCCCTCCCCATAAAAAATTCTCCCGTTGAAACCCCCCGGCAAAAAAATTCACCCCCACTCCCAAAAATGTATATACACTACACAATAACAAATACTATGTGTAAAAAAGGGCAAATTTTATGACTTAAAGACCTTTCCCCTGGGCTCTGGGAGAGGGGGGGGGTGTTATATCCAAAGACATAGTTATTGCGCCTTACAACTATAATGAGCAAAATGGCTATCTCAAAATTTTCATCGGACGAATTTTGGAAAAGGGGCCAGGGGAGGGGGATAGGTTGCCCTCCAATCTTTTTGGTCACTTAAAAAGGGCACTATAACTTTTAATTTCCGTTCGAATGAGCCCTCTAACGAAATTCCAGGACCACTGGGTCAATAAGATCACCCCTGGAAAAAAAACACACTTGAATGTGTGTTTCTTCTTCTTGATCTTTCTTCTGGCAAAAAAATAGAAAATTCCACATTTTTGCAGATGGGAGCTTGAAACCACTACACAAGTTTCCTGATACGCTGAATCTGATGGTGTGATTTTCATTAAGATCTAATACTCTTAGGGAGTTTTTCCCCCTTTTTTTGAAAATCCGGGAATTTTTTTCAGGCTCGTGCCCTATAATCAGCAAGACTAAACTTAATGAAACTTATATATTTTAAATCAACATAATAAGTCGATTATTTTGATATATCGTTTGGTATCAAAATTCTGTTTTTTTTAGAGTTTCGGTTATTATTGAGCCGGGTCGCTCCTTACTTACAGTTGGTTACCATGAACTGTTTGAGAAGATATAAAATTCGATATATTTTCTTTTAACAAAAGCAACAACAGAGGCACTGGATATGGAAGGAGTGGTTGTATAAACTTTGGAGGTGACTTATTCAATTGGAAATTTAAAATTCTAGTTCGCTTTTTCAGAGTCAAAAGTGAAATCACACAAAAAGCACTTAAACTCAACAAAGGAAAAAAAAACAAAAGATCGAATATATTTTTAGGGAATGTAGAAATAGTATAGGATTTTAATGAGTTTTTAGATTATGGATTTTAGATTTGATGTAATCTTTTTAATGATTGTTTGGAATTTATTTTAAACTTAGTGGAATCTTTTTATATGTTGAGGGGGATACGATTCGCCCGGACTGTGAATTATTTGATTTTTGGGAGTTTTTTTGAGGATTGTTGTAAAAAAAAGAGTCAAAAGTGATCGGAGGGCAACTAGCCCTCTCCCCATGCCCTCTATTCTACAAATGCACCCAATCGAAATTTTGGGATAGCCAGTTTGTTCAAAATAGCCTTAAGGTCATATAACGATGCCTCTATGGTTGACGCAATTCTCCTAATCACAGGGGCAAGGTTTGTAAGTTATGTCCTGGTGAATATATGCTTTTTATGGAAGGGGTGTTCGTATAAACTTTGGACGAGCCTGATTTGATTGGAAGTTGAAAATTATAGTTCCTTTTAAGAGTCAAAAGTGATTGGAAGTCATATAGCATCCCCCCCCCCTTGCACGCTTTTCCCAAAAATAGATCCGATCAAAATTTTGTAATAATTGCAACATATTGACATATTGCTATTAATAGTTCATTAACAAAGACAAGTTAGATATATAAATTTCACTTGTTACAGAAGTTTTCACAAATTATTATTTATAGCAGAACAAAACTGGATAAAACTGGACTTTATTTTGGTGGTGGAGGGGCTAAAACAAGGTTTTGGTTGATCAATACCAATACCCAATACCCAATACCCCCGTATATAGTTAAATTCTTTCAATACAAAATATTTTCTTGGTACAAAATATTTTCCCCGACAATTATATTTTCATATGAAATACTCCTTAGTATGGTATTATAGATCAATTTGATATAATGTTTCCATAATAAAATTGGGAGCACAAGATGTCATAAAAAAATAACTTCCGTTTTTTCTAAATTCCATTGTTTAGAACTATAACACACTGATAGCTGTGAAAGTCCAAAATGAAATAGCTTTTCAATTATTATATTCGTTTTCAAATCTGGCGTTGATCCTTTTTATCGGTTATTTTTTCAAT
This sequence comes from Artemia sinica, assembly GCA_027921565.1. NCBI lineage: Eukaryota > Metazoa > Arthropoda > Branchiopoda > Anostraca > Artemiidae > Artemia > Artemia sinica. Next base: position 34,263,306 of record CM051270.1, read on the forward strand.
GCTTTGAAATGAAGATACTGTAATAGGTCTTTCTACATTCTTTGATTCGTTGATTTTAGATACCTTATTTATCAGCTGATCATTTATTTATCTACCAAAATTTCGGAATAGCCATCTTTTGCAAAGTAGTCGAAAAAGCAAATAACTATGCTTCAGGGGATGACAAGACCCCCACAGCCCCAGGGTCAAGTGTTGTACGTTATATCAGTTGCCCATTGTTTATATATTAGGCTGGTTATTGAGAAAGTGGGCATATTTGATCCTAAGTCTCCAAAATGTTGAAGGTATTAAGGTAAAACTGTTGGAAAATGTTGAGGGGATGTCATTCAAACACCAAAAAACATGAAAAGCTGGATAAATATCCATTATATTAACCAATAAAAAAATACTGGCAATCGAAAACGGACGGGAATTAATTAAAAAGAGCTTTCCAAAAAAGCAGTTTGTCAAAGAAAAGTAAAGAGCCATATTAAATTTAAGACCATCAGAAATGAGTTCCTATGATACTGCAATTCAACAGGTAAATAATAAATTATAATCGTATATTTTAATTCTTAAGTGTAAGGCGTGAAAACTGCTGAGATGTTCGTTTTTTAAACCAACAAGAAACTTCGGTAATTAAAATGAACAGAGAATAACTTTAAAAAAAAACTTTGCATAAAAACAAGTTTTGCAAAGATGTGTAAACAGCTATATAGAATTCAAGGCCATCAGAAATTAATTTCTACTTTATTTCGAACTCAAAACGATCAGAAATTATTATTGAAGGATAAATGAAGCCCAAAATGAACAGAGATTAAAATTAACGATCATATCAAAAATAAAGACAAAACGTGCAGAAATAAATCCTATGGGCCGTTCTTTACTAGATCCAGATTATTTGAAAAAAACTACGTTTTCTAAAGAGCTAAAGAGGCTGAGTTACAAGGTCGAACCTTAAAACGTACAGGGATTAGGAGGCACAGTTGGGGGGCTGCCGCCCCCAAAACCCCCCGCTTTCGCAGCCTTTAAATAAAAAAAAAAGTTTTTTAAACTGAAAGTAAGGAGCGACATTAAATCTTAAAACGAACAGAAATTATTCCGTATATGAAAGAGGCTGTGCCCTCCTCAACGCCTCGCTCTTTACGCTAAAGTTTGACTTTCTCACAACTCTTTTTTAAACAATAAAAACTTTAGCGTAAAGAGCGAGGCGTTGAGGAGGGCACAGCCTCTTTCATATGCGGAATAATTTCTGTTCGATTTAAGATTCAATGTCGCTCCTTACTTTCAGTTTAAAAAACTTTTTTTTATTTAAAGGCTGCGAAAGCGGGGGGTTTGGGGGGCGGCAGCCCCCCAACTGTGCCTCCTAATCCCTGTACGTTTTAAGGTTCGACCTTGTAACTCAGCCTCTTTAACTCTTTAGAAAACGTAGTTTTTTTCAAATAATTTCTGCACGTTTTTGTACAGTTTATTACTTATTATTGCTTGACTAACTGTTAGCTGATCGTGTCAGGAGTTGAAGTTGGGGGGCTGCCGCCCCCCAAACCCCCCGCTCTTGAACATTCTTGTGTTAAGGCTTTTAATTCCTGAATACTCAAATCACGTCGTACAGGGTGCCTCCTAATCCCTGTACGTTTTAAGGTTCGAACTTGTGACTCAGCCTCTTTAACAGCCCCCCCAACTGTGCCTCCTAATCCCTATACGTTTTAAGGGTTGACCTTGTAACTCAGCCTCTTTAACTCTTTAGAAAACGTAGTTTTTTTCAAATAATACACATAAACAGGTTAGACATGCTTTGTTATGAAAATTGACGCGCAGATATTTTCATAACAAAGCACGTCTAACCTGTTTATCTGTATTATTTGAAAAAAACTAAGGTTTTTCGTAAATGCAAATTCGGGGGATAATTTTTTCGGTCTGAAAATATCAAAAGGCCCTAACAGGTCGAATTCTGCTTCGAATGAGTCCTCATTCAACCGGATCCGTTGCCAACTGTGGCCTGTAGGCGTGGCTAAGAAAAAAAAGAAATGAATTTTAAGTGGCTATATTTGGTTTTTTGAAAACAGGGAAGGAGTGATCGGATTGAGCTGAAATTTCGAGGATAAGCTCCCGGGCCCTAGGAAAGCTTAACCTCTAAATTTCAGCCCAATCGGACAACGTTAAAGGGGGGCTGTGGTGGGAGGGTCCAAACTTCCGGCCCAGTTTACCCCATGAAGATAAAGTCGGAGGAGGATGAAATTTTGCAAGTTTCTTAGTTTGAGCTTGGGCTACAAAATGCGATTACCGCCGTCTCTCTGCGACCTCTAGGACCTGAAATCGCTTAACATTGTGGTGGGTCGCCTCTTTATAGAGGCACAAGTGTGCCTCCTTGATAAGAGTGTTTCTAGTAAATATGATTATTAGGCAGTGCTTCTTTACTGCTTGTTGCTATTTTGTTCACTGGAAAATTCAGAGTTATCGGGTCTTGGATAAAAGCCTGTTCATGATTTGATTCAGATAACCATTTTCTCCTAGTGTTGGTTTACACATATAATGTTGCTATATATTCTATTTTCTTTCTCTTTTTCTCCACTTTTCCCATATATTTCTATAGTGGGTCATAAACAAACTATTATTAGTAGTAGTATTTCGTCTCTTTGGCCTTTTGAAGTTCGTGCTTTTAAAACCTTAAAATGTATGATTCGATGTAATTTTCGTCTACACTAAATTGCAAATTCAAAAATTGTTAGTCTTGTATAACAAAAAAAGTACCGTCTCACTACCACAATATTCCTTTTCAACATTAAACCCTGTTTAGTTGAATTAGTTCAACCTTGCCTTAGTGAACAAATTAGAGATGGTTCAATAGTTTTAAAGGGTTGGCAAAATGACATTTCTGACAAGAGTTTCAATGTGTTAGATTGCTTTTCAAGGAGAACTGAAATAAACATCTATTTTAGACTTTGTTTACGTCTTCTTCTTCAAATAATTACTTCAATAAAAAGAAAATTTAAAATTAGATGCCAAAAAGTCCAAAATGCATGTATAGACGTATACCAAGAAACAATTACTTCTTTTAACATAAAAAACTCTCTCAGGGTTTTGAACGCCCAGTAAACTTCTTTTTTAAGCTATAGCTCGCAATAAACAATTACATTTTACTATAAAAGGCTAAGTTAGGATAGATTTGTCTAGAATCGGTAAAAAAATTGTGTATATCAATAAAAGTCACAGCTAAAAGGATGCCCTATTTGTATATTTATGAGTCTTTATATTTTTACAAATACCAACACTTTCTGCATTTCGCTAAAGTCCAGGTGCAGTAATCTGGATGTTGGACAAATGTACTTATTTACAAGAATTACTTACCCTAGGATATTTGAGGAATCTTACTTCACTACCTGGGACTATGCCTCCAAACCAAGTATATTGGGTGCCACCAACATCCGTATTATCAAAAGTTGCGTACAAAAGCTTATTACCGTCTGGAGAAAACCAACAAGCCTCACGACTTTTCAAAATGTGCTCTGTAACAATGATTGAAATTATTTTATCATGCTTGTTTTGTTTTGTTTTGTTTTTTTGTTTTTTTTGCTGGCTTTTATTATTCATTCTTTTGTCTTGTTACAGTATTTTTGCCAGAGTAAATTTATGACATTATTGCATAGCGAGGTATTGACAATAAAAACGACTAAGTGATAATTTTTTCGGTTCTGTTAGAAATTAAGGCAGCCAAAGTATTTTTAACCTGTTTTTCTCAACTCACTTTTTTGTATATTTGTACTTTTTTCACATAAATTGGTAGAATTTGTGAACCATTTTTCTGTTGCCGTGAATGTTCAATATTCGTGAATGTTGACGTTCACCTGTGAATGTCTGAAATACCTTTTTTCCTCTTTGGATTTAGTCAGGGTTGCCAGTCAACTTTTTCAATTTAATGCAAGGTTCGATGATGACAGGTTAGTTTAGGCTAGATTAAGTTGGGTTTGCTTAGGTTTGGTTAGCTTAGGTTAGGTTTTTAGCCCATTTCTGATATTTACAACCAAATTTAACCTAATCTAAACTAACATAATCGAACGTAACCTAAATTTAACTTTTTCCATAATAGCTTGCATAAAACTGAAAAAGCTGACTCGCAAAGCTAATTGAATCCAAGCAGAGAAAGAGGATTTTTTGACATTCACCGGTGAATCTCGATATTAACCTTATTTCGGACATTCACGATAACATTTTGACCACTTCCGAACATTCCGTTATTTCCAAATTTCATCAGTATATGCGCTTCCGATGGCAGTGCAGTAATACAGCAAAAATCCCAAAACTATTTGCCAGTGGCTGTGGTAACTTAGATTCAAATCTTAGGTAAGATCAATTTTTGTCTTAAAGAAGACTTAGGACTTTTTTAGTGTTGAAATAAAAGAATAAAGAGTAAAAAATAATAATTATCTTTATAACTCTTTATCAATATGGACTAAATAAAAGAATTTTTTTCGCGAATCTATGAACGCAAGTGAAAAAGAAGGGTGCAATACAAATTAGGCTTTACATAGCTTGGTCTTTTTAATTCGTTTCCATCAACTCACTAGCTTTTTTCATTTTGAATTTATAACTTATATCAATTTAATATTTATATTATGTAAATTCCGATCCGTTTTCCCATTATTTTCATTTATATTTATAGGTTCTCGAGAAAATTTATTTTTTAATATTTAGTCTATTTTGAAAACGAGTTTTTTTTTATTTATTTATCACTTCTTTTTTCACATGTTTACCAAAACTGATTATTTGACTGTTACAAATTATTAGCCTCTTTGATTTAAGGAAGTTTGTTAACGATGAGGCGAACGCTGGCTTTTGTCAAATATAACATGAAACACTTAAGTTATCTCCAAATGGACAAAGGGCGGAAAAGTTTACTCCTGTCTTCAGTTGGCTGGTGTAATGCTCTTAAAATCACCTGGTGTAAGTGAAAGAAATAGTTCACTTATAAATTAAATAACTGAGGAAAAGGTTTTTTAAGAATTCAATATAAATACTCTCGTATCATACCTGAGAACAACTGTCCTCTGCCAAAACATGGTATATGCCTTTTTTAAAGTTTTCTAGATAATCGCTAAATAGTGATTTTTTTTTTCATTTTTGAAGCAGGATAAATAAATGAAGACAAAGTATCGTCTCAATAGGCTCTTTTATGTCTGTTTTCTTCCTTTTTCGTAACCCCGTTTTCTGCTGGACGCAGATACTAGTTTTTATAATTCTAATATGTCCGTAAAAGGTTTTGGATGCTGAAAACCGATGTAATCTGTTAAAAGCTTGAAGATACGAGTAAGCATAGTAAGTATAAGTAGTAAGTATCTGAGTAAGTATAGCATACAAAAAAAATACTTACTTCGCCATTAGACTCATCTTTTCAAGTTTAAGAGAGGTCCACACTTAGTTCAACACTTAGTTTTTTTGTTAATAATAGGTTTACCACAGGATAATTGACCATGTTTTATAATGCACAGATCATTTTGTCGGTGGACAATGAAAAATTCTTATCAGTATTATTTCAAATTGTTAAGAACAGCGGGATAATCTTATGTAACTCAGTGTTTATTTTTTGAAATAACAACTCCCACGTTTGGAAATACTTGGTCCAAGAGCACTTGGACCTTCATTAATACCATAATAATCGTTGAACCAAGATGTGTATTGTGAAACCGGGTATGGAGAAATAGACTGAAGTGATTTTGATAAAAAGATAAGGACAGTAAGATGTGACTGTTCACAAGTAGTCAGAGGCAACGTTATAGCGTTCCCTATAGTAAAGGCCACAAGTTTTCAATGTTTTATTATTGTTGTTTATTATTTTTTCCCCAGAGGCACTTCATATGGCAGAGGTGATCGTGTAAACTGCAAAGGTGACTCATTCGATTGGAAACAAGAAATTCTAGTGCCCTTTTTACAGTAAAAAGTGATTGCAGGGCAAACTAGCCCTCCCCCCCAACTTCCTCTTCCCCAAACACATCCGATTAAAATTTTGAGACAGCCATTTTGTTTAAAATAGTTCAAAGATCAGATAACAAAAACCCCGGGGTCGACACTACCCTCACCCTGATCCTGGGGCACTTGTTGAAAGTTATGCCCCGAGGGCATATAAGGTTTATTCTATGGACGGAGTGGTCGTATAAATTTCGGAGGAGGCTCATTTAATTGGAAATTGAAAGTTTTAGTGCCATTTTCAAGAGTCAAAATTGATTGGAGGGCAACTAGCTCGCCCACGCCCCCTTTTCCCCAATACATCCGATCAATATTTTAAGATAGTCATTTTGTTGATAATATATCAAAAATCAGATAATAAAAAAACTGGTGTTAACGCAACCCCCCCCCCCAGAAACCGGGGGCAAAAATTGTAAGTTATGTCTCGGGGCATATAAGGTTTTTATGGAAGAAGTAGTCGTATAAACTTAGGAGGGGGGCTCATTCAGTTGAAAATTGAAAGTCCCAGTTCCCTTTCTAAGAGTCAAACGGGATCGGAGGGCAGCTAAACCCCTCCCCCCCCTGTGACCATTTTTCTTAAATACATCCGATCAAAATTTTGTTCAAAATAGTCCAAAGATCAGAAAAAAAACTTCAAGTTCGACACAACCCCCAGAGCCCCGGGGGCAAGTGTTGTAATCTACACCCGGGGGGTTCATAAGGATTTTTATGGAAGGGTTGGTCATATATTCTTCGAAGGCCACTCACTTGACTTAAAAGTGAAAGTTCTAGTTTCATTTTAATAGTTGAAAGTGGTCGGAGGGCAACTCGACCCCCCTCCATGCCTTTTTTTCCTAAATGAATTCGATCGATATTTTGAGATAGCCATTTTGTTCAATTCATATAACAGTGCCTCTGAGATTTATACAGCCCCGCAAAGCCCAGGGTCAAGGGCTGCTAGTTATTCCCCAAGGGCATATATGGTGATCAGATGACAACCCCCCCCCCCCACGCCCTCTTTTCCCAAGTACATTCGATTGATTCTTTTTTTAGATAGCCATTGTACTTAAAAAAAGCCCAAAGATTACACAAATATGCCTTCGGGGTTGATACAACCCCCAGAGCCCTGGAGCAAGACTTACTTACTTGACTTAAGGCTCCTGCTGGTGGTCAGCGTAGAGAGAGATGAGACACTTTGCCTCCATTCCGAACGGTCCTGCGCAAGCGTGACTGCTTCTTGGAGATCAGTACCGATCATGGAGAAGTATTGGGTAAGGGTGTCCCTCCATCTGAACCGGGGTCTTCCACGGGGGCACTTCCAGCCATGTTGAGGGGGATCAAAATTGAAAAGTATGCTGGCGGGTGCTTCTTCTGGCATGCGAATTAAGTGGCCAAACCACCGTAGAGTTCTTATGGCGAGTTGACCAGAGTTGGGGGTCTGATCCGTTAGTGTCAGCAATCGGGTGTTTGAGACGAAGTCGTACCACTTGATCCCTTCAATTCGTCTTAGGAAGTTTGCTTGGGCCACATCTATGGCATCACGAACAGAAGCAGCTGCCGGTCAAGTTTCAGCACCGTAGAGAAGGACTTGCGTTACGGTCGTGTTATAGATCCACATTTTTGTTTTTCGGCTAATGGCTTTGACCACAAGGAACGGCATAATCGAGCCATAATAGACGCAGCGTTTGCGATGCGTGACTGAACTTCCATTTCAATTGAGCCGTTATCCGAGAAGAAAGATCCAAGGTAAGTAAAAGACTTGACAACTTCGATAGTTTACCCTAATACGTTGAATGATGGTGAGTTGGCCGGATTTCCTGCCGGTTCGATGATCATTATTTTTGTTTTCTGCCAGCTAATATGTAGTCCCACTTTCAGGGCTGCTTCCGACAGTGTATTGAGAGTTGCCTTGAGTTCAACTGCAGAACTGCGTATCAGGGTAATATCATCTGCGAAGTCGCAATCGGCTAGGACTCTATCGCCATATTTCAGTCCAAATTGGAGCCGATTCGTGGTTCAATCCATGACATAATCAATCACCGCGTTTAAAAGTTCTGGAGGAGCAACACAACCTTGCCTTACACCAGTATCTATCTCGAATAGTGGGCTTCGGAGACCATTAACCTGGGCAGAGCTTTTTGTACCAGAGTAGAACGCCTTGAACAGGCGGCAATATTTATCAGGGAGTCCCGTGTGTTTTATTATCAGCCAAAGGGACTCACGGTCGATCGAGTCAAAAGCTGCTTTAAAGTCAACAAATGCAATATATGCTGTACACTGGAACTCACGGGCTTTCTCGATGACCTGTCGAATAGTGTATATCTGCTCGGTCATGGGTCTGTTGGGCATGAAACCTGCTTGCTGAATCCGGCGGCACTTACGAATGAACTGGATACTCTTATCAAGCAACGTCATGGTGAATAGTTTGCCAGGCGCTGACAGGAGGGTGATTCCTCTGTAATTCGAGCAATCGTTACGGCTACCTTTCCACTTCCATTGAGGAAGGATTATCCCTTCCTTCCATTCTTTAGGTATCAATTCAGTTGACCAGACGAGGGAGAACAGCATGTGCAGCCAAAGTAGCATTGCCAGTCCTCCAAACTTTAGCAGATCGACGGTGATCCTGCAGGTTCCTAGTGCCTTGTTGTTCTCCATTCTCCACAGGGCCTTTTGTATCTCTTCTACCGAGGGAGGATCAGCCTCTGGTAGATTTTTATATGTTGTTTGCTGAGTGGATGTAGTTAGGTTGGAGTCAACGACGATTCTTTCGGCGTTTAATAGCTTTGCGAAGTGCTCCCTCCATCGATCAAGTTGCGCGTTTTCATCTTCTAGCATTTCACCTGAGACGGTTTTAACTGTGCCTATCTTTGGTGGTTTCCCATCGCTAAGATCTCTGACAAGCTTGAAAAGCTACATGAAGTCACCTTTTCGTGCCGCATCTTCTAGCTCTTCAGCTTTTTTTATCAACAAATTGTTGTTTATCACGGTGAATAATATTGTTTCTAATCCCATTTAGCCGTCTGTAGGAGGGCATATCTCCAGCCAACCGCGCTTTCCGGCGCTGTTCAATGATTTGCAGTGCTTCTTGCGATAGCCAGGGCTTCTTTGAATACATCATACGACCGACGGTATTACTGGCAACCTCTAGTACACCCTTTTTATAAGTCTGCCAGGACGTGTCCGGGTCAACAAGTGTATCCAGGCATTCAAACCTGTTCTGAATTTCAACTGAGTACTTTTGGTGGAATGCCTCAATTTTTAGTTTCTGGGTGTCTAATTTTGGCTGGCACCGTTCTGAAGGCTGGGCTTTAAGATGCGGGTGGAAGTTCGCAGCAACTAATCGATGGTCTGTATTCCGTATCTCAGCGCCACGATATGTTCAACAATTCGTAAGTGATGAGCGCCATCTTTGGTTGACTATGATATAGTCAATCATCTTCCGCGTTCGCCCATCGTTGCTATACCATGTTGGCTTATAGATGTCTTTCCTGTGAAACAGGGTGTTGGCAATGACCAATTCATGCATAGCGCACAGCTGGAGGAGTCGGGTCCCATTTTCATTCAACGAGTCATGGGTAACCGGTCCAACTACAGATTTAAAAGCTCCGCTGGGGTTTGATACAGTTGTATTAAAATCGCCCACCACACCCAAAACAACGTGAGGGGAAATCCGGGATAGAGCAGATGTCAGAGCTGAGTAGAAATTGTCTTTTTTGAGCTCTTCGGAGACATTAGTTGGTGCGTATCACACAATAACCAACATCCTCCTATGCTTGTGGTTGAAGCGAGCAGTGAGTAGTCGCGAGCATATATGGTTTTACCGTAAGGATGGCCACATAAATTGTGAGAAGGTTCATTTGATTGGAAATTGGAAGTTCTATTTCTCTTTCAAAGAGTCTGAAGTGATTGGATAGATCCACTCACGAACTCTTTTACCCAAATGCATCTGATCTCACTTTTGAGATGACTATTTGGTTAAAAATAGTCTAAAGATCATATAACAATGCCTCCGGGGTTGACACAATCCCCAAAGCCCGGTGCAAGGGGTGTAAGTTATGCCTCAGGGCATATCAGGTTTTTATGGAAGTAATGGTAGAAATTATCTAAAATTAAAAATTTTAGTTCCTCTTAAATAGTTTCAAGTGATCAGAGGGCAACTAGTCCCCCCCCCCAACCCTCATATCACCAAGTGTATCGAATTGAAATTATAAGATAGCAGTTTTATTCAAAATAGTCCTAATGTCAAATAAATATGGTTGCAGGTGTGAAACCCCTCCCCCTCCTACCTTCGGAGAAAGGGCTATAAATTATGCTACTTCCTCATCTTGAAGGTATAAAGTTTTGTTGGAAGGGGTGGTTTTGTAAAATTTCGACGTGGCTCATTTGGTTCGAAGTCAAAATTTCTTCTGCCGTTATTAAGAATCAAAAGTGGTCAGAGGGTAATCAGCCTCCCCCAGCTTCTGCGCGCTTTTTTCCCCATATGCATACGATTAAATTTTGAAACAGCTTTTGTTTAAAATAGTCTGAAATTCAAGTAACTACAACTTAGGGGTTTGAAAATCCCACATAGCCCCCGGGGCAAGGGTTGTAACTTATGAAAGTGGCCCATTGTTAATATATAACATTTTTTTAGAAGTGGTGGTCGTATTAACTTTGGAGGGTACTCATTCAATTGTAAATTGAAACTTTAAGTTCTTCTTTTAAGAGTCAAAAGTATCAAAGCGCAACCCCCCCCCCCTCCCAACTCCTTTTCTCCAAGGCATGCAGTAAAAATTTTAATATTACCATTTGGTTCAAAATAGTCCTAATGCTAAATAACTATACTTCGGGAATTGAACCCCCTCCCCGGCCCCCGGGGAAAGGGCAGTGAGTTATACAAGTTGCTTATTGTTGCTCTAATACTTTCTTTACTTTGATGTTTTCTTTACTTTGATACTTTGTTGATATTGTTACTTTGATGCTAGTTTTGATACTTTGATGTTGAAAAAAAAAAATTATTTTGAAATAGAGAATCCTGAAATACTTGAAACTTGGGCAATCAAAAACGAACAAAAATTAATTCAAAAAAACTTTCCGAAAAAGAAGATCTTCAAAGAAAAGTAAATGCCGTATTAAACTTCAGATCAGCAGAAGTAAAAATCTATAATAATTCAAACTCAAAACCACTAGACATTACTATTAAAGAATAAATGAAATCCAAAATGAAAGGAAATTAAATAAATAGTCATAGCAAACAAACATACAACAGGTACCATATAAATGAATAGATAAATCTTAAAACAAGTGAAACATCAATTGAATATGCAATTCAAACTTAAAACGAGCAAAAAATCTTTTACTGTTGAAGAATAAATAAAACCCAAACGGGCAGAAATTAAATAACCAATCATAGCAAAAAAATATACAACATGTTCTGATATAAATGAAGGCTCCATTTTATGCAACCTGAAGAAACAAAAACGTTGTCTTTCTATAGTATACGAAATAGATTTACAAGACAGGTCCTATTTGCTACTTATCAAACTTGGCGTGTCAGTAAGCCTACTCGGTTCAATTTTTAGCAGCACTACGTAGAACATACTTACCTTCATACATGTAGTCAGGAATACCATTGAACACGATACCAATCCTGCCACTGTTGGTGATTCTCAAAACCTCAGATGTTGAATTTGCTTTATAGAAAATATCATTATGATAAACAATGACCAAACCATGTCCTGTTGGAGACCACATTGCCAGACTCAGTCGTGGTCCATCGCCCGTTGCTGCAAAGCCATCTGCATCATTGTTACCGTCTGGAGTTACAGGCATTATTTGCCTAAGGGAATAGACATCTTAAATATTGACGTCAAATTGAATTATCCACGATAATTTATTTTTACAAGTAAAGGGCTAATTTTAGTCCCGAAATCAGCAGAAATTGGATAATGTAAAGCTTAAAACGAGCAAACAATACAATGCATAAATAAATAGACCTTCGATGTCAAAGCTTCTGACTAACCGTATCTCAAACAGTAGGCTGTACAAAGAGCGTGCTTCAATCCCACTTTTTAGGGCTATAATAAGAGACAGATTGAGATGGCAAGGGTACGTTCTGCGGATGAAGGGGCCAAACGAAAAGCAGGTCGTCCTGGTTGGGGTGGGAGGATGTCGTAAGCAAAAGATTTAGGGGAAATGGGAGGGAATAAAGAAAGAAGCGTTGAATAGATTGGGATGGAAAAGCAGTGTATATTTCTGTGTTGGCATCAGGCGGCCGGGTGCTGCGATGAGTTGTTTGTAGCAGTAGCAGTAAATATCAAATCCCCGTGAACTATTGCTTCACAGCTTTGACCCCGTGGCAATTGTTTCCGCAACAGTATACATGGCCTTGCCGCTGAAGTTTCTGTCTCTGTTTATTTTAGATTTTAGGGTGCTATGGACCAACTATACTTGAATCGTAATGTATTGTTGTCGTATACTACTGTCTTTAGCTCGGTAACTCATAAGTAATTAAGGAGGCTCGACCCAATAGTAACCAAAATTCACAAAAACAGAAATGTTATAACAATATATGCATCAAAAAAATTTAAAATTCCAAAAATCAGTGAATCCTATCCTATTGTAGTTTTCAAACTCCAATCCCTAAAATGTGGAATTTTATATTTTTTGACAGAAGAAAGATCACGGATCTTTTTTTTTTCTTTTTTTTTCTTTTTTCTTCCCACGGGTGATCGAATCGAACCAATTGCCATATATGACTGGGAGTATTAACATTTGAACAGAGATAAAAATTTCTAGTTCACTTTTTAAGTAGCCCAAAAATTGGAGGGCAACTAGCCCCCATACCACGCCCTTTTTCTTCACAGTCATCAAATTAAAATGTGGGGTAAAAATTTTGTTCAATATAGCTGAAAGGTCCAAAATCTATGGATTTGGGGATGATTCGACCCTCCACAGAGACCCCTTTGGAAGGGTCGCAAGTTGTACATGTAGTATTTTTTATCGGGAAGCATATAAAAATATTTCAGGAGGGGGTCTTGGGATGTATTTTCTACTGGGAGAACTTTCCATTGGAATAAAAGTTTTTGGGGTGAGCTTTTCCAGGAGAAATGTTTTCACGGGGGGGGGGAGGGGGATTTCCCATAATTATTCGTCTTATCTGTCTTACTTTCTCGTTGGTAACCCCATTTTACATGTGAAGGTGCTCTGGAAGAATCGCCAGGGGAAAATTTTCAGCAGAATTTGGATTCTCTGGGGGATTTTTACGCAGGGGGATTTCGTAAGTTAGAAACTCTGCCTGGGGGAACTATTACCAGGAGAAATACTCCGGGGAGGAATATTCGCGGGAAAACTTTCCATTGGAGTGGGGGGGGGGGGGTCCAGGAAACCTTTTTTAAAACACGGGGGAGCCTCCATCATGACCTGAAAACGAGCAGAAATTAAATAGAAAATAAGTCTTTTACGAAAGTATGCTAAGGAGTATTTTCCAGGTGGAAACAATCAGACAAGTCTTAAATGTAAAATAAATCGCTTTTCTTAATCAAACAGTTCGTGGTAACGAACTGAAAGCAAACTGAACCGAACTCAATAGTAAACGAAACTCTAAAAGACGGAATTTTGATACCAATAGATATATCAAAAGAATTGTATTTTTACACTGATTTTAAATATATAAGTTTCATCAAGTTTACTTATACCCATCAAAAGTTACGAGCCTGAGAAAATTGGCCTTATTTTCAAAAAAAGGGGGAAACATCCCCTAAAAGTCATAGAATCTTATTAAAAATCACACCATCAGATTGAGCGTATGCTATTGTAGAAGTTTCAAGCTCCTATCTGCGAAAATGTGGAATATTTAATTTTTTGTCAGAAGAAATATCACGGATGCGTGTTTTTTTTTCCAGGGGTGATTTTATCGACCCAGTGATCCTAGAATGTCGCGAAAGGGCTCAGTCGAACGGAAATTAAAAGTTCTAGAGCCATTTTTAAGTGACCGACAAATTGGAGGGCAACTAGGCCCCCTCCCACGCTCATTTTTTCTCGAAGTCACCCGATGAAAATTTTGTGATAGCCATTTCGTTCAGCATAGTCGAAAAACCCAATAAATATGTCTTTAGGTGTAAAAAGACCCACCACAGTCTCCGGGGGAAGGGCTGTAATTTATGAACTTTGTTCATTGTTTACATATAGTATTGGTTATGGGAAGTATACAGACGTTTTCAGGGGGATTATTTCTGGTGGGGGGGGAGGAGTTCGGAGGGAGGGGGTTACGTGAAAATATCTTTCCATGGAGGAATTTTTCATGGGGGAAGATAATTTATATGAAGGGGTTGATGGATTTCCATCATTATTGAAAAAACAATCAAATTAAATAGAAAACACATTTTTTTTCAACTGAAAGTAAGGAGCAACATTTCTACGAAAAGAAAACGTTACGTATATAAGTGGGGTTGCTACTCTTACGCTACAGTTTTTTTTTTTTTAACTTTTAAAAGAGGTTATTATTCTAATTAAACAACCTTTGTTAGTCAGAAGTCATTCCTAAATAAATGGAACAAAAATCAAACTTAGGTTAGTATAAGGTCATTATTAGTTAAAAAAAAGTAAAACTAATATGCAGATTTTGTTTTAATTACTCATATAAGGTGAGCCACATTCAAAGCCTGCATTAATTCAAAAACGTTCAGAAATTAAATTAAAAAAAACAAGGTTTTTTTTCAACCTAAAGTAAGGAGCGACATTGAAACTTAAAACGAACAGAAATTATTCCGTATATGAAAGGGGCTGTCCCCTCCTCAACACCTTTTCTTTACGCTAAAGTTTAACTTTTTCTCACACTTTTTAAAACAATAAAAAAAACTTCAGCGTAAAGAGTGGGGCGTTGAGGAAGGGACAGCCCCTTACACAAAATAATTTCTGTTTGTTATAAGTTTTAATGTCGCTCCTAACTTTCAGTTTAAAAAAACTTGTTTTTTGTATTTAATCACTGTGATAAAACAAGGATATCCAGTTAACATTGTGGTGCCGTCAAAATTTAGTGCGTTAAGTGAAAATAACTCGAAAAACCTTATTAGCTAAATGACAACCAGTGCTTATAAAAGTATACAAATTACATAGGCCGCAATCTCGGTGCGCTAGTATCTGCATAGGCGGCTTCTATAATTACAGGAAAGGATTTGCATAATCTTGGCAGAATTTTTTAAACTTTTTAGAAGATATTAGTTAAAACAAATCTATAACAACGGTTTGATGGCTAATTTGGTTAGCGTGTCATCCATTTATGTATAAAATTCATATTTTTTCCTGTCAAATATTTCATAAGAAAAAGAAGAAGAAAAAAAATATCCCTCGGAGAGTGAAGAAGGGCAATTGAAAATCCGGGTAATGAGTGTCATCGGGCGTTTTATGACATGGAAGAATGGAATATTTCAGGAGTGGAGACTCATGGCAATAAATAAATGTTTTTCAAAGAAAAAATTAAAAAGTTCAATGACCAGCCGGCAACCATAGTAATTATTATGCATACGGGTAGGGGTAACTATAGTAGTTATTATGACTACAGAGAGGGGCGACCATAGCAGTTGTTATGGATACAGATAGAGGGCGAACATAGTAGTTATTATGACTACAGATAGGGGGCACCGTGACCATAGTAGTTATTATGGATACAGGTAAGAGCGACAATAGTACATATAATAGCTACAGATAGGAAAGACCGTCAGTACGTACTATGGATACGTTTTGGTCTGGATATAGATCCATCTATGTCCATAGTTGTTGTCTGGATGCAGATAGGGGCGACCATAGCATTTGCTATATCTATACTTGAATAGATGGCAGCAGTAGGAGGCGACTATAGGATAAATAGAGACCCCGGGCCGACCATGGCAAATATCAAGTCTATAGGCGACCATAGGACGTACTGTGG
Source organism: Artemia sinica (assembly GCA_027921565.1). Lineage (NCBI taxonomy): Eukaryota > Metazoa > Arthropoda > Branchiopoda > Anostraca > Artemiidae > Artemia > Artemia sinica. Next base: position 34,279,132 of record CM051270.1, read on the forward strand.
CACTGGGGTGACCATGGTAAATATTATGATTATAGGTGTATCGATGGTAGCGCTAGGGGATGACCACAGAACTTATTGGGGGACCCTGGGGCGACCATGGCAAATATTAAAACTATAGTTTAATAGATGGCAGCACTAGGGTGATACCATAGTATTTGTGTAGGCCTCACTACTACTATTCTGAAAATATTGAAGAAAATGTTGTTTTATAACCTGGATTCTTATGCTGTCTTTCCATTTTGTTTAACATTCTCCTTAGCATTCCAAGAAAGTTTCAAGTTAATACTAAACGCCGTTCCTGAGTTCAATATGAACTCAGGCTCAGATTTATCCTTTTGACAATTTGGATGCACCTGGTGTCTTTTGATTTCGTGCAAGATCGCCTTCAATATTCATTGAAATTTATAATTTGATAATCTGGCCACTTGTGAGATGTTGCATACAAGCACTTTATCATTGGATGCATTTGGAGGGAAATGGTGTGGGAGGGGGGCTCGTTGCTCTCCGATGACTTTGACTCTGAAAATGGGCACAAGATCTTTCAAGTCCCAACTGAACGAGCTCTTTTCGAAGTTTATGTGACCACCCCTCCCATATGAAGTAGTTCTGGAAAAAAAATACATTTTAGCCCCACGGCTCTTTACTAAATACAACGCTAGAGCGTTGCCTCTGATGCACACACTTAAAGGATTTATGCCATGAGTGGGCATGCCTACTGGAAGTTAGATTTCTTTTCATCCTTATATGATGCTAATGAAATTTTAATTTTATTGCTTTCTTATCTTTGTTGTTACCTTCGTGGATCCAGCGAACGTAATAGTTGGATATTCGTTCCTTGCCAAGTTTGTGGGTTATGTCCTATTGCCGATTTGAATCCCAGAAGTAATGAAAACGAACACCAGAGTTTGCAAATTTGTTGTTTTTGCTATGGCAGAAAACACAAGCATCAGCCTATAACAGTCACTAGTCAACCTAGTTTTGGTGATTAAATAAAAAAAACAATTTTTTTGTTTCAATTGAAAGTAAGGAGCAACATAAAAACTTAAAACGAACATATATTATTACGCATTTTAAGGAAGTTGCATCTTCCTCAACACCTAGCTTTTTACGCTAAAGTTTCTTAGTACTTTTTTTCCAAAGAAACCTCTCAACCTCTATTTTCCAAAATTTTGAAAAATCATGTTTACTAAATTTTATTCCCATTTAGATTCTTTTGGTTTTATTTGTGATGAGCAGTTTGGTTTAAGAAAGCATCACTCAACGTTGGATGCAATTTATCACGTTTTAGATAATTTAAATAATGGATTAGGGAAAAAATGGATGGATCCCATCAACAGTATTTATTGATAGAAAGAAAGCATGCAACATGGTAGATTTCAAATTGGTTTCAAACTTAATTTCACAGTCGGTCTGTAGGCATTGCTCTTAATAATATTTTTAGTACCATGATGTCCGTTACCTGTGGTGCGCAGCAGTGCTTTGTTTTAGGACCTCTTCTATTTCTAATTTATGTGGATACCCTACTACGGTATTATATAAGTCATGGAGTGAAAACTTCTTTTGCCAATGATACAACAGTTACTGTTTTCGCCAAGTCATTTCATAAAACCGTGGATAAATCAAATTGTGTGCTCAAGTGTCTTCGTGAGTATCAAAGAAGTGTCAATAGAAAGAATATCTGCTTCACGATGCTTAGCAGAACCGTCTCCCTGTTACCAATGGATTTTGTAATTGTATATGGATCTGAAGTTATTCATGAATTTTACGACCTCCATTACCTAGGATTCCATGTCAAATACAATCTAAGTTGGACGAAACATGCGAGATAATATCAACCAAAGCTTCTAGAGGTGTATGGGTAATCCGAAAACTGAAAATACATTTGCAGTCTCTACCCTCAAACTTATATATAGCTCCATTCTTAAACCCTATATTGGGTGCAGATGCTCAAAATGGGTTAATAACTTCATAAGTAATTACAAAGAATTCAAACAGTGTAAAACAAAGAAATGAGAGTGCTCATTGGGTTCCACTATCATAAAAGTACAACTCTATGTTATAAAAACCTTGGTTTTCTGATCATTGGACAACAGCGAGACTACCAGCTATTAGTTTTTGCATTCCGGTGTTTAAAAATTATCCCCTGCATACTTCTGCAATATATTATCCCAGGATTCCAATTACTATGAATACGCTACTAGAAATGTTGACCTATTCGGTTGCTGAAAACAGACGGTTGCTACGGGACCAGACGTGAACACCTCACCCGCATCTAGAAGACTCCTTATGGTTGACTCCAATTTCTCGCGATCTCGTATTGGCTCTTCAGAAAACCGAAGCCAGCAGCTCTCCCACTTTCTGTCAAGCTTCCAAAATCCACCTATTGTATCGAGGTTGTCTGTGACAGTTGCCCGCCAATTTTTCAATTGACCGCCCGGGCGTCTGCGCCATCTGACAGAGGTGCAGCAAAAAGCACTTGCTTGTTGATCAGTGATGCCAAACGTGGTACAATTGTACCATTTTGGTACATTTCACCTGTACTGGTACAGTAGTACAATCCCACAATATATGGTACATTTTACAAAATTATGGTACAATGTGGTACAATTCAGTATTTTTGCAGCTATGTTTGTAATCTTTCATCTACGAATATTTTATTTCACCCTGATCTGTTCATCATAGTCAACATAAGAGACAGACAAGCAGTCACCGATTTTACTTTAACTTGGAAAAGGGCTCATTTGATTGGAAATTGGAATGGCTAATGCCCTTTTTAATAGTGGAAAGTGATTGGAGGGCAAATAATCCTCCTCCCACGCCCACCCTCCCATTTGCCTATTATGTATAAAAACTAAATTTTTCCCTGAGATTAAATCAAAATGATTTAAATTTTGCATTTTTAATAGTCGAAAGTGATTGTAGGGCAACTAATCCCCCTTTCACTCCCACCCTCCCATTTGCCCATTATGTTTAAAAACTAAATGTTGTCTTAAGATTAAATCAAAATGCACTGTGATAATGCTAATTCCCAATAAGGCATCTCAGCAGTATCCCAAGAACGACTGAGGGTAATATGTTTCAAACTTTTTGGGGCTACTCCTGCTCTTAAACTTCAACCAAACCAAAATAGCGTAAGTATATCCAAGCTATCAAAGAAAGTAAACAGATTTTTTTTGCGAATGGTATCAAGTTTTCTATTTCAGGTCAACTAGAGGAGGTGTGAAACTAAATTAAACACTTCTGTTTGTGTCCAGATTTTTAAAAGGGTGTATGTTGTTAAAAATTGCTGAAAATTTTTCTTCGGCACACAAATAGCAGGCCAAACTATAAAGTCTTAAAAAACGAAAAGATTTAAACTATTATTTTCTTTTTCCTGAAAAGTCTCTGTCAATATAAAACGAACAGAAATTAATTAAAAAAACGTTTTCCACAAAATAAGTTTTTTAAAGAAAAGTAAAGAACTCCATTAAACCAAAAATGAGCAAAAATAAATCAAATCGGCATCGATAAATAAATGAAACCGAAAACGAACAGAAATTACAATAAATAACCGAGTCAAACCCAAAGCGAGCAGAAATTAACATGACTAGGGCTCAAGACTCCTGTGCCTTCCAAGACCAGAACATAATTTACACTTTACTGAAAAAAAATGAATGCGCATTGTCAGTTTAGTATACATATACAGATATTTAGTAATCAAAATGTTAATATTATTTGATTTATTAAAGTTATTAAAGAAAAAAAAAATATATTTTTTCAGTAAAGTGCAAATTATGTTCTGGCCTTAGGAAGGCATAGGGATTTTGAGTTTGAAAACTCAAAACCCTTATGCTTCCCTATGGTTTTGAGCGGAAACTATTCATGTTAGTTTCAGCTCGTTTTGAGTTTGAAGAAGTTTGCCAAGTTTATAAATCTTCGTAAACGGCCGAAAAACAACGACTTATGTTTCGACGCCTGTAGTAAAATGTTTCTGTTGTAACATGTGTTACTCCAAACAATTTCTTCAAGTACTGTCAGAATAATGTACTGTATTAGAAGAGAAAGAAAACAAAGGAATGGAGAAAGAAAGTGAATGAAATGTCTTATGCAAAATTTTCATAGATAGTACTTTACGTCACCGACGATCCGCGTGTTACGCGAAGCGTAACACGCGGAAAAAAATTCGGATATGGTACATTTTTTTTGTCTTTGGTACATTTTTCATGCGATTGGTGGTACATTTTGTTTTGAGGTGTTGGTAACACTGTTGCTGATGCGGTCATTGGGTCTTCTCAGGACATGGCCAACCCAACACAGTCTTCTCTGTTAGATGATCGTGGGTGTGGGCTGGATGTTACAGCAGCGATGATGCACATCAGTATTTAAGATTCTGTCGGAGTATCGAATGCTCAAGATTTTTCATAAACACTGTCGGAGTACTGAATCCTGAGGATTTTTCATAACACTGTCGGAGTATCGAATCCTCAGGCTTTTTCGTAAACAGACACTCAACGAAGTTGGGTTTTGCTAGGGTAAAAAAAAATGTCCATCTGTCTAATCTAAGATAACCAATAGTTAACGTCCTATTTTAGCAAAAACTCATGTTAACTTCATTAGTTTCCTTACCTAAGCTAGAAATTATAGTTTTATGGCTTATTATCAATATATAAAACCTAAAACACGTAGCCTACGGAAATTTTTTTTATTAAAATCTTCTAATGAAAGTAATGAGCAAAGTTGAACTTTAGAACGAGCAAAAGTTACTGTTTCGCGGTTTATACAGCACGTTTTCCAAAAACTGTTTTCAAACAAACTGGCTTATGATATTTTCATATATTTATAGCACTGTATATGAATAATATACAGTAAGATCATTCTCTATCTCAACCATTATACAAGGCCGGACGAGATGCAAGTTCTCCGGAGAACTTACAAATATACGCGACATTAGATTTTTTCACGGATAGACAATTCAGATTTCTCTTGAACGCGAACACTAAACCTTTGTAACACTAAATTTTATAGAATCTAATTTTAAATTTTTTTATTCCAATATACATAAAAAAAAATCGGTAATTAGTAGTGCTATGTTATTATTAGATGTTTTAGAAACTACGAGTAGGTTTCGAAGTCTCGAGTTGATTTCAAAGGCATTTTGAGAAAGTTTTTGCGAAAATACGTTTATCCAGGGCAATATACAGTGGACCACTGGTGGCAGATAGAACGAATATACGGACGGGGCTTTTATACGTGCCAAGCCTGTAGTAGCCAAACATCAATGAGCCGTGATCTTACTGCATATGATTTATATACAGAGATTTATAGTATTTTGATAAATAGCGTTAGCAGAATAGAGGTAAAAATTTTTGAGTCCCCTCTTTTCTTTATTTTGCTAGTCTTAATTTTCTTTTGGCTGCTCAATTTTACATGGGGGGGGGGATTTTACAGGTGGTGTTGTTAGGGGGGAGAGGAATTTTTTGAGGGAATTCCCCACGGGGGATTTTTCACGGGAGAAGAAATTTGGCATTTGAGAGAAAATGTGCTTGTTTCCTCTAGAGATACGCCACTACAAAGTGAAATCCTTGGGTAGGTGATCCCTCCAGCTCCCACAAACATAGGCATTTGGCAACTTCTTTTTTACTCACAATGACTCCAGAACCCTTGGATCAATAATGCATGTGACCTGACTTCGGTCCCTTTTGTTGAGAAGTGGGTATGACCTGTTTCAGGATCATTTTAATCAGCAGTACGCACAACTTATGTCCAACCCTCTTTTGCAAAAAATATCCTTGCTCATTCTCTGACCCCATTTGGTAAACAATGGGCACTATTCGTTTTCGGTCTCGTTTAGTCAACTACGGGTATGCTCCGTATCTAAGCCGATTTGGTGAACAGTGCACAAATTGAGGTCCTTGTGTGCTTACCCGTCTAACTCGTACTACCTGATCATAAGGATACTGTACCTCTTTTGACTCACAATCATTCCCTTTAAGCAACAGTTTCTACACTCCTTCTTTAACCATCTTTCTTGTCCTGTATATATGCTTCACGTTTGACCACACTTGGTATGCTTCGTCTTTGACCCCTATTGGTCAACAGCGTGACCCTGGATGGGGGGGGGTTGTTGAATGCCTCTAAAGGGTCTCGTATCGTCTACTCCCCTTGGTAAACATTACTAATATTTCATCTCCGACCCTTTTGGTTGGGAATGCAGTATGACTGTCACAATTTAAACAAACTAAGTACATATATTTTTTTAATGACCTTAGATTTACACTTAATTTAGTACTAATGGGGTTTTTCAGCTTGGTCACCACAACTCTATGGCTGCTGGTGTGGTATGGAAGTTCTAAGTGCTGGCATATTAGGAAAATATTAAACGAATAATATTTGATTTTAACCAAAGCTGCTGTTCATTTAATACTCAAGCTATTCACAAGAAAACTGAGGGCAATACCTCGCTGTATATATCTAAATTCTAGACACAAGCGAATTTTTACAAATAGTGTTAAGGAACTATGCTTGAAAAAATCTGCAACAAAACTGTCAAATTTCAAGAATTTTACAAATTGGACTAAACTGTCAGTGATTATGTAAGTTTTGTGTTCAAAAGGAGAGTCATTGCTTCTAGAAGTATAAAAATTAAATCTCTGAGAAGTAGATTTTATTCATCTCTAGCTAAAAAATGCTTTCATCGCTTCTTCCTCTGCTAGCCAAAAATAAACTAAAGTGCGTCCAGGAGGTGGTAAATCGAAGGAGTGATCTGAGCTATTGCAGGGATCCTAAACGGAAGTGATCAGCACACGTTAATCCAAAAAGTGATAAGATAATCCTGTTAGGCAGAACAAAATTTGCAAATATTCAGGATCAGAAATTGCAAGGAATGAAAATTTTGTGCTGCTATAAAAATTCAAACAAAATTGATGCCCTTGTCAGCACTGAGTAATACTCTTATCCTCTTGCGCACAACCTTTATCCACACTCTTTATTTGCGTAGTAACCAAGATTTTTTTTTTCAACTTAAACCTATTAAAGAATATGCTCTGGATAATTGTCTCTTTTCATCGTCATTCTGAGAAATAGAGATAGTACTATAGCGTGGAGGAAAAATAAACATTCCATTCAATTGCCTCTGAAAGCTTTAAACAACATGCACGAACGGTCTACATCTCGTTGGATAAAAGCTAAATATTTTGATAAGAAGTCTACTTACTCAGTTTCCACGTCAAATGTTCTGTATCTTGCCTCGAAAGAATAAGAACCAACCTAGAAATATTAAAGAACGATAAGTTACGTTTAGCTCACTAGAAAATTCTTACTAATTTCATGTAAATTTTTTGCTATTAAAAATAGGATGTTATAAACATTAAGAGTAACTATAATTTGTCTCAACAGGTAACATTTAGAGGAGCAATGGTACTCTGTCCATTAGAAAAAGCTGTCAACAAAACTAGTCAAATAAACCCCATCGACCAAAGTTATTCAGTAGACACTCCATAGTTATTCAGTATACATCAAACCCATAGTAATACTCACTTAAAGTACCAAGAACATCAAAATAAAAATATTTTCTCCCCTGGCTGCATTTTTTTTCCTCTTTTGGTTATTGTACAAACATAATTTTTCGCGTAAATTCTCGCCTTTATTGCCACACTCAATCCTAAAAGGAAACAAGCGAAAACTGTTCTTGTCAAACAGTTCGTGGTAACGAACTGTAAGTGAGGAGCGACCCGGCTCAATGGTAACCGAAACTCTAAAAAACGGAATTTTGATACCAATAGATACATCAAAAGAATCATATTATAATTCTTATTTCAAATATATAAGTTTCGTCAAGTTTAATCTTACCTATCAAAAGTTAAGTGCCTGAGAAAATTTGGCTGATTTCGAAAAAAGGGGGAAATACCCCCTAAAAGTTATAGAACCTTTATGAAAATCACACCATCATATTCAGCGTATCAGAAAACCCTACTGTAGAGGTTTCAAGCTCCTATCTACAAAAATGTGGAACTTTCCATTTTTTGCCAGAAGAAAGATCACGGATGCGTGTTTTTTTTTTTTTTTCTTTCTTTTCTTTTCCCCAGGGTGATCGTATCGATCCAGTGGTCCTAGAATATCATGGGAGGGCTCATTGGAACGGAAATTAAAAGTTATAGTGTCCTTTTTAAGTGACCAAAAAAAATGGAGGGCAACTAGGCCCCCTCCCACGCTCATTTTTTCCCAAAGTCACCCGATCAAAATTTTGAGATAGCCATTTGTTTCAGCATGGTCGAAAATATTATAACTATGTCTCTTAGGATGACTTAATCCCTCGAAGCCCCCAGGGAGAGGGCTGAAAGTTATGAACTTTACCCAATGTTAACATATGGTATTGGGTATTGGGAAGTATACAGACGTTTTGAGGGGGAATTTTTTCTGGTAGTGGGGGGTGGGGTGGGTCGGGGGTTATATGGGAGGATCTTTTCATGAAGGAAGTTTTCCTGAGGGAAGGGACATTGCTATGAAGGGGGCGCCGGATTTCCCAGCATTATTTAAAAAAAGATCAGAAATTAATTATAAAAAAAAACAAGTTTTCCAAATGAAAATAAGGAGTAACATCAAAACTTAAACGAACAGAAAATATTACGTGTATGATTGGGTTAACACCCCTAGTCAATACCTCGCTCTTTAAGCCAAAGAGTCTTTAGTACTTTCATAAGAGCTATTTATTCGAAGTAACGGCCTTTGTGATTAAGGGTCATTTTTAAAGAATTGGAACAAAATTCGAACTTTAGCTTAAAGAGCGAGGTATTGACTAGGGGGCGAGCCCCCTAATATACGTATTAAAATATATGAACATAGAAGTTCGTTGCGTAAGTTAATTCGTAAGTTATGTATATTTATTACTAATAAAAACGTTCGTAAATAAAATTAAACAAGTTTCGAGAAAGCCATTTAACCAAATAAAAGTAAAATTAATCTGCAAATTTTGTTTTAATTATTCGGCCTTTGTGATTAAGGGGTCATTTTTAAAAGAATTGGAACAAAATTCGAACTTTAGCTTAAAGAGCAAAGTATTGACTAGGGGGTGAACCCCCTAATATACGTATTAAAAATATATGAATATTTGTTCATTTGTTTCCTCTTTAAAACATTAGGAACTTGTTGCTTTTTGTGTTTTGCATAATTGTAATTCCTTGTTTTTGCAAATATTCTTCAGTTTTCTTGCCTTCTATGTCAAAAGGCACTTACCGCCATAATTTGGCAATGTCCGTGTCCATATTAAAACTAATAGTTTTATGGTTGTGCCATACCCATGTAGTATCATGTAGTATCCAAACACACATGATGGCGTATATATTTTTCATGATTGCTGTTTTTATAAAACGAACAGAAATTATTCCGTATATGAAAGGGGCTGTCCCCTCCTCAACGCCTCGCTCTTTACGCTACAGTTTTTTTGTTTAAAAAACAAGGGCAACTAGGCCCCCTCCCACGCTAATTTTTTTCTCAAGTCACACAATTAAAATTTTGAGATAGCCATTTTGTTCAGCATAGTCGAAAATCTAATAAATATGTCTTTTAGGATGACTTAATCCCCCACAGTTCCCAAAGAAAGGGCTGCAAGCTATGAACTTTGCCCATTGCTTACATATTGTATTGGTTATTGGGAAGTATACAGAAATTTTCAGGAAGATTTTTTTTCTGGTGGGGGGGGGGCTGGAGGAGGGGGTTACTCGGGAGAATCTTTCCGTCGAGGATGTTTCTTTGGGGTAAGGGATATCTCTATGAAGGGGGCGCCGGATTTCCAAGCATTATCTAAGAAAGGACCAGAAATTAAATTGAAAAAAAAGAAGTTTTTTCAACTGAAAGTAAGAAGCAACATTAGAACTTAAAACGAACAGAAATTATTACGTATATGAGGGGGTTCTCCCCCAATTCAAAACCTCGCTCTTTACGCTACAGTTTTTTTGTTTAAAAAACAAGGGCAACTAGGCCCCCTCCCACGCTCATTTTTTCTCAAAGTCACACAATTAAAATTTTGAGATAGCCATTTTGTTCAGCATAGTCGAAAATCTAATAAATATGTCTTTTAGGATGACTTAGTCCCCCACAGTTTCCAGGGAAAGGGCTGCAAGCTATGAACTTTGCCCATTGCTTACATATTGTATTGGTTATTGGGAAGTATACAGAAATTTTCAGGAAGATTTTTTTCTGGTGGGGGGGGGGGGCTGGAGGAGGGGGTTACTCGGGAGAATCTTTCCGTGGAGGATGTTTCTTTGGGGTAAGGGATATCTCTATGAAGGGGGCGCCGGATTTCCAAGCATTATCTAAGAAAGGATCAGAAATTAAATTAAAAAAAAGAAGTTTTTTTCAACTGAAAGTAAGAAGCAACATTAGAACTTAAAACGAACAGAAATTTTTACGTATATGAGGGGGTTCTCCCCCAATTCAAAACCTCGCTCTTTACGCTACAGTTTTTTTAGTGCTTTCAAAAGAGGTTTGTGAATTAAAATTTTTTTTAACTTTTAACGTAAAGAGCGTGGTATTGACTAAAGGGAGAACCCCCTTCATATACGTAATAACATATGCGTAATAAACAAAAAAAAAAACAAAAAAAAACAAGCGATACGGCTCAATAGTAATCGAAACTTTTAAAAACGGAATTTTGATGTCAATAAATATATCAAAAGAATGGGCTTATAATGCTGATTCTAAATATATAAATTTTTTTAAGTTTAGTATTACTCATCAAAGGCTACGAGCCTGAGAAAATTTACCTTATTTTTTAAAGAGGGGGGAAATATCCCCTACAAGTGAAAGAATTTTAATGAAAATCACACCGTCAGATTCAGCGTATCAGAAAACCCTATTACATAGGTTTCAAGCTCATATCTGCAAAAATCTGCAACTTTGTATATTTTGCCAGAAGAAAAATATACGAATATAGAAGTTCGTTACGTAAGTTAATTTGTAAATTACGTCAGAACCAAATTTAGAGACAGCCATTTAGTAAAAGAAAAGTAAAGTTTTTATGCAAATTTTGTTTACTTATTCAATGACGGTGAGCCAAAATAAAAGCTGCATTAACTAAAAAACGATCAGAAATTAAATAAAAAAAACAAGTTTTTTAAACTGAAAGTAAGGAGCGACATTAAAACTTAAAACGAACAGAAATTATTCTGTATATGAAAGGGGCTGTCCCCTCCTCAACGCCTCGCTGTTTACGCTAAAGTTTGACTTTCTCACAACTCTTAATTTTTTTAAACAATGAAAACCTTATTCCTTATATGAAAGGGGCTGTCCCTTCCTCAACGCCTCGCTCTTTACGCTAAAGTTTTTTATTGTTTGAAAAGTAGAGTTGTGAGAAAGTCAAACTTTAGCGTAAAGAGCGAGGCGTTGAGGAGGCGACAGCCCCTTTCATATAAGGAATAAGATTTTCATTGTTCAAAAAAAATAAGAGTTTTGAGAAAGTCAAATTTTAGCGCAAACAGCGAGGCGTTGAGGAGGGGACAGCCCCTTTCATATACGGAATAATTTCTGTTCGTTTTAAGTTTTAATGTCGCTCATTACTTTCAGTTTAAAAAACTTGTTTTTTTTTATTTAATTTACAAACAAGCTTGACCATAGGGATGTAACATCCATTTTATCCGTGTCAGACGTATACAGCAACCGTTATATTCAGTAGGCCTATTGAAAAAATATAGGCTTGTTGAAATAAGTAAAAATGAAATAATAAAATTGATTATCTTTTACTCAGAAGAAAAAAGAAAGGTCCTATTGGTATGTCGATGGTTAACTAAAGGAATAAATATAAAAGAATATGATAGCCTAATTATTCTCTCTAAAAATATACTAAGTCAATTAAATAATAATTTGAAGCGTTAAATTAGAATAATTTTAACAATATCAAAATTGATACAAAGCTAAGATTTATGGCAGTGTTCGTATTTTAAAGGAATAACTATAAAGGAATATGATAGCCTAATTATTCTCTCTAAAAAATATACTAAGTCAATAAATAATAATTTGAAGCGTTAAATTACTATAATTTTAACAATATCAAAATCGATACAAAGCATAGATTTATGGCAGTGTTCGTATCATAGACAGCGCAATAGCGCTGCCTAAGTAATGAACGATGTTGGCACAATGTATTATTTTTTTCCATTCCCGGGCACTTTGCATCGAACGAGTTTTCGTAGAAACTTCAAAAAGGGCTCATTCGATTGGAAATTGGAGTGGCTAGTGCCCTTTTTAATAGTCGAAAGTGATTGGAGGGCAACTAGTTTCCCCCCCCCCCCAAGGCCATCATTCCCCCAAACGCATCCAATCAAAATTTTGAAATAATCATTTTGTTCAGCGTAGTTGATTTCCAGATAGAAAATATATTTTTGAGGAGGACACTCCCCCACAACCGTTGGGGCAAGGATTTTAAGCTATGCCCTGAGGGCATATAAGAACGATGTTGGTACAGTGTATTATTTATTATTTTTTTCCTTTAGAGCAAGGCACTTCGTATCGAAGAAGTTGTCGTAGAAACTTCGAAAAGGGCTCATTCACTTGGAATTTGGAGTGGCTTGTGCCCTTTTTAATAGTCGAAAGTGACTGGAAGGCAACTAACACCCCTTCCACGACCACCATTTCCCGAATCACATCCAAACAAAATTTTGAGATAGCCATTTTGTTCAACGTAGTTGATTTCCAAATAGAAATTATGTTTTTGAGGAGAACACTCCCCCGCAGCCTTCAGGGGAAGGGTTGTAAGTTATGCCCTTGGGGCATATAAGGTTTTTATAGAACGCGTTGTCGTAAAAACTTCAAAAAAGACTCATTCGATTGGAAATTCAAAGGGTTAGTGCCTTTTTTAATAGTCCAAACTGATAGGAGGGCAACTAACCCCCTTGTCACGCCCGCCTTTTCCCCAAAAACATCCATTCAAAATTTTGAGATAGCCATTTTATTCAACGTAGTTTTAAATTCTGTAAATTAGGTCTTTGAGGATGACAAACCTCTCACAGTCCTCAGGGCAAGGGTTGTAAGTTATGCCCTTGGGGCATACAAGGTTTTTATAGAACCCGTTGTCGTAGAAACTTCAAAAAGGGCTCTTTCCATCAGAAATTGAAATGGCTAGTGCCCTTTTTAATAGTCGAAAGTGATTGGAAGGCAAGTAACACCCCTTCCACGCCCACCATTTTCCCAAACACATCCAATCAAAAGTTTTAGATAGCCGTTTTGTTCAGCGTTGTTGATTTCCAGATAGAAATTATGTTTTTGAGGAGGACACTCCCCCACAGCCCTCAGGGCAAGGGTAGTAAGTTATGCCCTGGGGGCATATAAGGTTTTTATAGAACGCGTTGTCGTAGAAACTTCAAAAAGGGCTCATTCAATTGGAAATTGAAATGGCTAGTGCCCTTTTTAATAGTCGAAAGTGATTGGAAGGCAAGTAACACCCCTTCCACGCCCACCATTTCCCCAAACATATCCAATCAAAATTTTTAGATTGCCATTTTGTTCCACGCAGCTTAAAGTTCAGGAAATTATACCTTTTAGCAGGATACTCCCCCCACAGTCTTCAGGGCAAGGGTTATAAGCTATGCCCTGGGGGCATATAAGGTTTTATTGAAATCTTTGTCGTAGAAACTTGAAAAAAGGCTCATTCGACTGGAAATTCAAAGGGCTAGTGCCCTTTTTATAGTCGAAAGTGATTTGAGGGCAACTAGCCCCCTTCTCATGCCCACCATTTGCCCAAACACATAAAATCAAAATTCTGAGATATCCATTTTGTTCAACGAGGTCGAAAGTTCTGGAAATTAGGTCTTTTAGGATGATAACCCCCTCAGAGCCCTCAGTGCAAGGGTTGTAAGTTATGCCCTGGGGGCATATAAGGTTTATATAGAAAGTTGTTGTAGAAATTTCAAAAAGGGCTCATTTATTTGGAAATTGAAATTGCCCTTTTTAATAGTCGAAAGTGAGTGGAGAGTAATTGACCCCCCTCTCACACCCACCTTTTCCCCAAACACATCCAATCAAAATTTTTAGACAGCCATTTTGTTTAACGTAGTTGAAAATTTTGGAAATTAGTTCTTTAAGGATGACAACCCCTCCCCCCATAGCCCTCAGGGCAAGGGTTGTAAGTTATACCCTGGGGGCATATAAGGTTTTTATTGAAAGCGTTGTCGTAGAAACTTCTAAATGGCTCATTCAATTGGAAATTGAAAGGGCTAGTGCCTTTTTTAATAGTCGAAAGTGATTGGAGAGCAACTAATGCCCCTCTCACGCCCACCATTTTCCCAAACACATCCAATCAAAATTTTGAGATATCCATTTTGTTCAACGAAGTTAAAAGTTCTTGAAACTATGTCTTTTAGGATGATAACCCCCTTCAGAGCCCTCAGTGCAAGGGTTGAAAGTTAAGCCCTGGGGGCATATAAAGTTTATATAGAAAGTTGTTGTAGAAATTTCAACAAGGGCTCATTTGATTGGAAATTGAAACTGCCATTTTTAATAGTCGAAAATGAGTGGAGAGTAACTAACCCCCTCTCACGCCCACCATTTCCCCAAAAACATTCAATCAAAGTTTAAAAATAGCCATTTTGTTCAACGTAGTTGAAAGTTCTGGAAATTATGTATCTAAGGATGACAAACCCACCAGAGCCCCAAGGGCAAAGGTTGTAAGTTATGCCCTGGGGGCATATAAGGTTTTTATAGATAGAGTTGTCGTAAAAGTGCAAAAGGGGCTTATTCAATTGGAAACTGAGAGGGCTAGTGCTTTTTTTAATAGTCGAAAGTGATTGGAGGGTAACTAATCCCCCTCTCACGCCCACCATTCCTCCAAACACATCCAATCAAAATTTTCAGATAGCCATTTTGTTCAACGTAGTAGAAAGTTCTAGAAATTAGGTCTTTGAGAATGACATCCCCGCAGCCCTCAGGGTAAGGGTTGTAAGTTATGCCCTGGGGGCATATAAGATTTCTATTGAAAGTGTTGTCGTAGAAACTTCAAAAGGGCTCATTTGATTGGAAATTGAAAGGGCTAGTGCCATTTTTAATAGTTGAAAGTGATTGGAGAGCGACTACCGCCCCTCTCACGCCCACCATTTCCCCAAACACTTCCAATCAATATTTTGAGATAGCCATTTTGTTCAACGTAGTTGAAAGTTCTGGAAATCAGGTCTTAGAGGATGACAACCACCCTAACAACCCTTAGGGTAAGGGTTGTAATTTATGCCCTGGGGGCATATAAGATGTTTATAGAAAGTGTTGTCGTTTCAAAAAGGGCTCATTCGGTTGGAAATCGAAAGGCCTAGTGACCTTTTTAACAGTCAAAAGTGATTGGAAGGCTTGAAATTTTTATAGAAAAGATCGATGTGGGTATAATTTATTATTTTTTTTGTTGCTGTTGTTTAGACCAGGGCACTTCGTATCGAGGGAGTTGTTGTGGGAACTCCGAAAAGGGCTCATTCGATTGAAAATAGAAAGGGCTGATTCCCTTTTAAATACTCGAAAGTGATTGGAGGGCAACTAACCCCCTGCCACGCCCACCCTCCCATCTGCCCGTTATGTTTAAAAACTAAATGTTGCCTTAAGATTAAATCAAAATGCACTGTGTTAATGCTAATTCCCAATAAGGCATCTCAGCAGTATCCCACGAACGACTGAGGGTATTATGTTCAGACTTTCTGGGCTACTTCTGCTCTTAACATTTAACCAAATCAAAATAGCGTAAGTGTATCCAAGCTATCAAAGATAGTAAACAGACTTTTTTTGCGAATGGTATCAAGTTTTCCAATTCAGGTCAACTAGAGGAGGTATGAAACTAAATTAAACACTACTATTTGTGTCCAGATTTTTAAAAGGGTGTTTGCTATTAAAAATTGCTGAAAATTTTTCTCCAGCATACAAATAGCAGGCCAAACTATAAAGTCTTAAAAAAAGAAAAGATTTAAAGCATTATTTTCTTTTTCCCTGAAAAGACTATGTCAATATAAAACGAACAGATATTAATTAAAAAAAAAATTCACAAAATAAGTTTTTCAAAGAAAAGTAAAGAACTCCATTAAACAAAAAACGAGCAAAAATAAAATAAAATAATCTACCAAGCGTGAAACTACCACAAGCGTGAAACTACATCAGTAAATAAGTGAAACCCAAAATGAACAGAAATTATAATAAATAGCCGAGTCAAACTCAAAATGAGTAGAAATTAACATACGTTGGGCTCAAAACCCCTTTGCCTTCCCAGGGCTAGATCAAGTTTGCACTTTACTGAAAAAAATACAATGAATGTGCAATGTCAGTCTAATATACATATACTGATATGTAGTAATCAAAATGTTAATATTATTTGATTTATTAAAGTTATAAAAGTAACAACATTTAAATTTTTTCAGTAAAGTACAAATTTTGTTCTGGCCTAGGGAAGGCATAGGGGTTTTTGAGCCCAATTTATGTTAATTTCTGCTCGTTTTGAGTTTGACTCGGTTATTTATTGTAATTTCTGTTTGTTTTGGGTTTCATTTATTTATTTATGCTGATTTGTGGTAGTTTCACACTTGGTAGATTATTTGATTTTATTTTTGCTCATTATTTGTTTAATGGAGTTCTTTACTTTTCTTTGAAAAACTTATTTTGTGGAAAACGTTTTTTTAATTAATTTTGCTAAAACAGTCACGAAAGTTAGTTTATAGAGCTCCATGATGATAATTTTTTTACTCATTTTCCTGTGATTTTTCACGCACGTTCCTTAGTTTGAAACTCAGCACCCGCTAAGCGTAAAACTACATAATTGCACATGGAGGACTAAGAAAATGGAGTTTTTGGATTTTCCTAATTTTTAAAGACATATATGGATGTTTAAGTTTCCACTTAACTAATTCAATTAATCAGGTTTCATTTTTAGTGCCCTTGGTACTTTGAGAATTAATTAAAAAAAAAAAGTATTTAAAAGACCTTTAAAACCAAAAATGAGCCGAAATAAAGTCAAATAATTTTCCAAGCATAAAACTACCAAAAATCACCATCAGTAAATAAATTAAACCGAAAACGAACAGAATTACAATAAATAACCGAGCCACACTCAAACGGAGCAGAAACTAAGATGAGTGGGGGTGACTTCCCGAATGCCTTCTGAAGACCAGAATGGTATTTGCACTTTACTGAAAACAATCCTTATTTTAAACTGACTGTTTCTATTTCTCATAAGATCAAAAAAATAAATAAAGAACAACGTCATAACCAAGACAACTGAATAAAACAGCAAGAGAATGTGGATTGATATTTTAGTATACACACTGATATTTATCAAACAGTTCGTGGTAACGAACTGTAAGTAAGGAGCGACCCGGCTCAATGGTAACCGAAACTCTAAAAGACAGAATTTTGATACCAATAGATACATATATATATATATATATATATATATATATATATATATATATATATATATATATATATATATATATATATATATATATATATATATATATATATATATATATATATATATATATATATATATATATATATATATATATATATATCAAAAGAATCAGATTTTAATTCTGATTTCAAATATATAAGTTTCATCAAGTTTAATTATACCTATCAAAAGTTACACGCCTGAGAAATTTGGCTGATTTTCAAAAAAAAAACGAAAAATTATTCGAATGGACTAAAATTAATAAAAGCAAACAGAGTTAAACTTGTTTTTTTTAAAATTTAATTTCTGATCGTTTTTTAGTTAATGCAGCTTTTATTTTGGCGTCGTCATTGAATAAGTAAACAAAATCTGCATAAAAATTTTACTCTTCTTTTGTTAAATGGCTGTCTCTAAATTTGGTTCTGACGTAATTTACAAATTAACTTACGTAACGAACTTCTATATTCGTATATTTTTCTTCTGGCAAAAAATAAGATATAGTTGCAGATTTTTGCAGATATGAGCTTAAAACCTATGTAATAGGGTCTTCTGATACGCTGAATCTGACGGTGGGATTTTCATTAAAATTCTTTCACTTGTAGGGGATGTTTCCTCCCTCTTTAAAAAATCAGGTAAATTTTCTCAGGCTCGTAGCCTTTGATGAGTAATACTAAACTTAATAAAATGTATATATTTAGAATCAGCATTATAAGCCCATTCTTTTGATACATTTATTGACATCAAATTCCGGTTTTTAAAAGTTTTGATTACTATTGAGCCGCATCGCTTGTTTTTTTTTTGTTTTTTTTTTATTACGTATTTTTTTTTATTACGTTTTTGTTATTACGTATATGAGGGGGTTCTCCCCTTAATAAACACCACGCTCTTCACTTTAAAAGTTATCCTTGGAAATCCGGAGCACCCTTCATAGAAATGTCCCTTACCCCAAAGAAACATCCTCCACGGAAAGATTCTCCCGAGTAACCCCCTCCTCCAGCCCTCCCCCCCACCAGAAAAAAATCCTTCCTGAAAATGTCTATATACTTCCCAATAACCAATAAAATATGTAAGCAATGGGCAAAGTTCATATCTTGCAGCCCTTCCCCTGGGAACTGTGGGGGATTAAGTCATCGTAAAAGACATATTTATTAGATTTTCGACTATGCTGAACAAAATGGCTATCTCAAAATTTTAATTGGGTGACTTTGAGAAAAAAATTAGCGTGGGAGGGGGCTTAGTTGCCCTCCATTTTTTGGAGGGCGCGCATCGTGATCTTTCTTCGAGCAAAAAATGCAAATTTCCACCCTTTTGCAGATAGGAGCGTGAAACTTCTTTAATAGGGTTCTCTGATAAGCTGAAGGTGATGGTGTAATTTTCGTTAAACTTAATTAAAAATGCAAAATTCCACATTTTTGCAGATAGGAGTTTAAAGCTTCTTTAATAATGTTCGTTGATAAGCTGAATCTGATGGTGTGAATTTCGTTAAATTTAATTAAAAAAATTTGCAATTAAAATAAAATTTTGTTGTTTAAAAAAAATTGAGTTGTGAGAAAGTCAAACCTTAGCGTAAAGAGCGAGGCGTTGAGGAGGGGACAGCCCTTTCATATACGGAATAATTTCTGTTCGTTTTAAGTTTTAACGTCGTTCCTTACTTTCAGTTAAAAAATAACTTGTTTTTTTTTTATTTCAGTGAACGTTTTTTTAATTAATACAGGTTTTGATTTTGGCTCACCGTGCATGAATAATTAAAACGAAATCTGCATATTAATTTTAATTTTATTTGGTTAAATGGCTTTCTCGAAACTTGTTGAATTTTATTTACGAACGTTTTTATTAGTAATAAATATACGTAACTTACGAATTAACTTACGTAACGAACTACTATATTCATATACTTTTAATACGTATATTAGGGGGTTTGCCCCCTAGTCAATACCTTGCTCTTTAAGCTAAAGTTCGAATTTTGTTCCAATTCTTTGAAAATGACCCCTTAATCACAAAGGCCGTTAATTAGAATAAATAGCTCTTATGAAAGTACTAAAAAATCTTTGGCTTAAAGAGCGAGGCATTGACTGGAAGGTGAACCCAATCATATAGCTAATATTTTTTGTTCGTTTTAAGTTTTGATGTTGCTCCTTACTTTCAGTTGAAAAACATGTTTTTTTTATATTTAATTTCTGATTTTTTTTTTAAATAATGATGGGAAATCCGGCGCCCCCTTCATAGCAATGTCCCTTCCTCCATGAGAACTTCCTTCATGAAAAGATCCTCCCATATAGCCCCAGACCCACCCCCACCCCCCACTACCAGAAAAAAATTCCCCCTGAAAACGTCTGTATACTTCCCAATAACCAATACTCTATGTTAACATTGGGTAAAGTTCATAACTTTCAGCCCTCCCCCTGGGGATTCGAGGGATTAAGTCATCCTAAAAGACATAGCTATAATATTTTAGACCATGCTGAGCAAAATGGCTATCTCAAAATTTTGATCGGGTGACTTTGGGAAAAAAATGAGCGTGGGAGGGGGCCTAGTTGCCCTCCATTTTTTTGTCACTTAAAAAGGGCACTAGAACTTTTAATTTACGTTACAATGAGCCCTCCCAAGATATTCTAGGACCACTGGGTCAATACGATCACCCCTGGGGAAAAGAAAAAAAACAAAAAAAAAACAAATAAACACGCATCCGTGATCTTTCTTCTGGCAAAAAAGGGAAAATTCCACATTTTTGTAGATAGGAGCTTGAAGCCTCTACAGTAGGGTTCTTTGATACGCTCAATATGATGGTGTGATTTTCATTAAAATTCATTAAATTTCATTAAAGTTTAACTCTGTCTCACAACTTTATTTTTTAAACAATAAAAAACTTTAGCGTAAAGAGCGAGGCGTCGAGGAGGGGACAACCCCTTTCATATAAGGAATAATTTCTGTTCGTTTTAAGTTTTAATGTCGCTCCTTACTTTCAGTTTAAAAAACTTGTTTTTTTTTATTTAATATTTATTAAAGTCTAAATAAGTTTGGATTTATTAAAGGTAAAAAATGAAGACACTTACAATGTATTTTGTCTTCAGTAAAGTGCAAATTATGTTCTGGTTCAGAATCATGAACCCAGTCAAAGAGTGGTCGAAAATCTGTGAGAAGTCTGTGATAAAAGCTATACTGAATAGTCGACATTTTTATCCGATAGTAACTAAGTGTTTCTTTCTATCGGTATGTTTGACTTTTTCCTTTTACATTTTCCTTGCAGCACTATAATCTTTTGTAGATGGTGGCTAAATAGATTATTATTATCACTATCATTATTTAAAATTGACGACTATCCATTGCAAATTTTCAAATAAAATTAAAACTTTATGCATCATGTGCTTACACAGAAGAAATGTAACGACAGTCAATACAACAGCAAAGACCAAGTGTGTCTCCCTTTTTTATTTTAAGGAAATTGCGGGGCAGGCTCAATCAATCTTAAATTATAATTTTTAGTGCCCTCTATAAGTTTTAAAACCGATCGGAGTGAAACCAGCTTCCCTTTCAAAGCCTTTTGTACCGCCTAACGACCCCTCAGCCAAATACACGATAGAGTGAAAAGTGACGACCGATATCAAACAGTTAATGGTAACAAACTGTAAGTAAGGAGTGACCCGGCTCAGTAGTAACCGTAACTCTAAACAAAAGAATTTTGATACCCATAGATATATCAAAAGAATCGAATTATTATGCTGATTTCAAATATATAAGTTTCAATTAAGTTTAGTTTTACCCATAAAAGGTTACGAGCCTGAGAAAATTTGCCTGATTTTTGAAAAAAGGGGGGAATCATTAAAAGTTATAGAATCCTTATGAAAATCACACCATCAGATTCAGCGTGTCAGAGAACCCTACCGTAGAGGTTTCAAGCGCCTATCTGAAAAAATTTTGAATTTTTATTTTTTTGCCAGAAGAAAGATCATGGATGCGTGTTCATTTGTTTGTTTTTTTGTTTGTTTTTCCCAGGGGTGATCTTATCGACCCAATAGTCCTCGAATATCGTAAACGAGCTCATTCGAATGGAAATTAAAAGTTCTAGTGCCCTTTTTAAGTGATTAAGTTAAAAAAAAAAAAACTTTACGAAAAATAAGCTTTTCAAAGAAAAGTAAAGGCCATTATAAACTTAAGCTCAGCGGATACAAATACCTTTTAAAATTCAAACTCAAAACGACCCGAAATTACTATTAAAGAATAAATGAAACCCAAAACGAACAGAAATTAAATAGACAATCATAGCAAAAAATGCAACAAGTAATAACATAAATGAATAAATAGATGTTAAGCAAGTACTGCTTAGATTGAATATGAAAATCAAGCTTAAATCTGAAAAAAATGTTTTGCTATTGAAGTATAAATGAAACTTAAAACGAGCAGAAATTAAATAAACAATCAATGCAAACATACATACAATAGATATTAATGTAAATGAATAAATAAATCTTAAAACGAGGGAAACTTAAATTGAATACGCAAATCAAGCTTGAAATGAACAAAAATCACTACAAACAAGAGTTTGGGTATGAGCTCCTTCTCTCACTATAAAAGTCTAAAACCTACTGTGTCGTTGGCGCTTTACTGAAAACCAATTTTATTACAAATATTTTCTTTTGTACTTAATATTGAAAATAAAAATTAAAACTATAGTAACATTTTGAACTGATGAGCTTTCAGCAATTAATAACATTATACATCAAATATTCAGTTTAATTTATTAGCTCTTTTTAAAGTTTTTCAAGACGAATATAGTTTCACTACAAACAAGTGTTTGGATACTGCCTCCTTTCTTAACTGTAAATAAAAACCAAAAGCCTACTGCGTCATTGGCGCTTAACTGAAAACGAATTATATTACAAATATTTTCTTTTCCAGTTCTTACAGCATTGAAAATAAAAATAAAATTAAAATGAAATAAATTCTTGAACTGATGGATCTTTCAACAATTAATATCATTATACATCAAATATTCAATTTGATGTTGTTTACACTTTCCAAGACTGTTCAAGACGCATATAGTTTTCAGTAAAGCGCCAATGACGCAGTAGGTTTTAGACTTTTACAGTGAGAGAAGGAGGCAATACCCAAACTCTTGTTTGGGTTCATTCATTTACATTAATATCTATTGTATGGTTGTTTGCATTGACTGTTTATTTAAATTCTGCTCGTTTTAAGTTTTATTTATACTTCAATAGCAAAATATTTTTTTTCGTTTTAAGCTTGATTTTCATATTCAATCTAAGCAGTACTCGCTTTAAGATCTATTTATTCATTTATGTTATTACTTGTTGCATTTTTTGCTATGATTGTTTATTTAATTTCTGTTCGTTTTGGGTTTCATTTATTGTTTAATAGTAATTTCTGGTAGTTTTGAGTTTAAATTTTAAAAGGTATTTGTATCTGCTGAGCTTAAGTTTAAAATGGCCTTTAATTTTCTTTGAAAAACTTATTTTTTGGAAAGTTTTTTTTTATTAATTTTTTTCGTTTTTGATTGCAAAAAGTTTCAAGTTTTTAAAAATTGCTTATTTCAAAATCAAACTTAAAAAAAAATCAAATGTTCATCAAATCATCAAAACTGGTTTAAAAAAAAACAATATCAAAGTAATAAAATGGGTTTGTGTCAACCTCGGAGTTTTTATTATCTGATGTTTGAACTATTTTTAACAAAATGGTTATCTCAAAATTTTTTTTCGGATGGGTTTGGGGAAAGAGGGTATGGGGGGGGGCTAATTGCGCTTCGGTCTCTTTGTACCTTTAAAAGTGAACTGGAATTTTCTGTTTTCAATCAAATGAGCCCTCTCTGAAGTTTATACGTGTATCCCTTCTATAAGAACCGTATATATCCCGGAAGAATAACTTACAACGCCTGTCCCTGGGCTCTGGCTCTGGGGGTTGTGTCAACCCCGGAGTTTTGATATCTGATGGTTGAACTATTTTTAACAAAATGGTCACCTCAAATTTTATCGGATGGGTTTATCTATCCGATAAACCCAAAGAAGTCGAGGTTGGGAGGGGCTAGTTGCCCTCCGATCTTTTTTCACTCTGAGAAAATGAACTACAACTTTTAATTTGCATTCAAATGAACCCTCTTTGAAGTTTATACGAGCATCCTTTTCATAAAAACCACATACGGCCCCAGGACATAGCTTACAATGCCTGCCCCCCGGGCCCTGAGGGGATGTGTCGACACTGGAATTTTTGTTATCTGACCTTTGAACTATTTTGAGAAAAATGGTTCTCTCAAAGTTTTTATCGGATGGGTTTGAGGAAAATAGGGCGTGGAGAGGGGGGCTAGTTGCCCTCCGGTCTCTTTTGACTCTTAAAAGTGAACGAGAACTTTTCATTTCCAATCATATGACCCCTCTCCGAAGTTTATACGAGCCTACCTTCCATAAGAACCATATATGCCCCAGAGTAATACTTACAACGCCTGCCTCGGGCCCTGGGGTGGTTGTTTCGACAAAAGAGTTTTTCTTATCTGACCTTTGAACTATTTTTAACGAAATGGCCATACGTAAAGGAGTTTTTTTATATGATCATTGAACAATTTTTAACAAAATGGTTGCCTTAAATTTTTTATCAGATGTATTTGCGGAAAAAGGGCTTGGGGGGCCAGTTGCCCTACGATCACTTCTGACTCTTAAAAAGGGCACTAGAACTCTCGACTTCCAATTGATTAAGCCCCATTTGAAGCTTATACGACAATCCCTTCTATATGAAGTGCCTCAGGGAAAAAATAAATGGAGTGTGGGGGAGGCTAGCTGTCCTCCAATCACTTTTGACTCTTAAAAAGTGAATTACAACTTTCAATTTCCAATCAAATGAGCCCTCTATGAAATTTATACGAGCATCCCTTCCATAACAACCATATATGCCCCCAGGGCATAACTTACAACGCCTACCCTCATGCCCTGGGGGGCTATGTCGACACCGGAGTTTTTTTGTTATTTGAACTTTGAACTATTTTTAACAAAATGTCTATCTCAAAATTTTTATCTGATGCATTTCGGGCGTGGAGGGGGGGGGCTAGTTGCCCTCCGATCTCTTTTGAACTCTTAAAAAGTGAACAAGAACTTTCAATTTCCCATCAAATAATCCCTCTCCGAAGTTTATACGAGCATCCCTTCCATAAGAACTATATATGCCTCTAAAGCATTACTTATAACGCCTGCCTCCGGACCCTGGGGAGTTGCGTCGACGCAGGAATTTTTCTTATCTGACTTTTGAGCTATTTTTAATGAAATAGCTATTATAAAAGTTTTATCGGATGGGCTTGCGGAAAAAAGAGTGTATGGGGAGGGCTAGTTGCCCTCGGATATCTTTTGACTCTTAAAAATTGAGCTAGAACTTTCAATTTCCAATCAAATGAGCCCTCTCTGAAGTTTATTCGAGCATCCCTTTCATAAGAACCATATACACCCCCAGAACAACACTTACAACGCCTATCCACCGCGCCCTGGGGTGAGTTTTCGTTCTCTAATTTTTGAACAATTTCAAAAAAAAACTGGCTATCTCAAAATTTGTAGCGGATGGGTTTGGGGAAAAAAGGGCGTGGGGGGCCAGTTGCCCTTAAATCTTAAAAAGTGAACTAGAACTTTAAATTTCCAATCAAATGAGCCCTATATGAAGTTTATACGAGTATTCCTTTCATAAGAACCATACATGCCCTTAGGGCGTAACTTAGAACGCCTTTTCCTGGGCCATGGGGGGTTGTATTGACAAAGGAGTTTTTCTTTTCCGACCTTTCAACTATTTTTAACAAAATGTCTATCTCAAAATTTTCATCAGAATGGTTTTAAAAAAGAAGGCGTGGGGGGGGGGGGGCTAGCTGCCCTCGGATATCTTTTGACTATTAAAAAGTAAGCTCGAACTTTCAATTTCCAATCAAATGAGCCCTCTCTGAAGTTTATACGATCATCCCTTTCATAAGAAAAATATATGCCCCAGGGTAGAACTTACAACGCCTGCCCCCGGGCCCTGGGGGTTGTGACAACACCTGAGTTTTTGTTATCTGACTTTTGAGCAATTTTTAACTTAATGGCTATCTCAAAATTTTTATTTGATGGATTTGGGGAAAAAGGGGTGTGGGGGGCTAGTTGCCCTCTAATCTCTTTTGATTCTAAAAAACTGAACTAGAACTTTCAATTTCCAACCAAATGAGCCATCTCTGAAGTTTTTAAGAGCATCCCTTCAATAAGAACCATATATTCCCCTAGGGTATAACTTAAAACACCTGCTCTCGGGCCCTGGGGGGCTGTTTCGACCCCGGAGTTTTCGTTATATGGTCATTGAACTATTTTAGAAAAATCTATCTCAAAATTTTTATCGGATGGGTTTGAGGAAAAAAGGGCGTGGAGTGGGGGGGGCTAGGTGCCCTCCAATCTCTTTTGACTCTTAAAAAGTGAACTAGAACTTTCAATTTCCAATCAAATGAGCCCTCTTTGAATTTGCTACGAGCATCCTTCCATAATACCCATGTATGCCCCCAGGGCATAACTTACAACGTCTGCCTTCGGTCCCAGGGGAGTTTTGACACCGGAATTTTTATTATCTTTGAACTATTTTTAACAAAATAGCTATCTTTAAATTTTTATTGGATACATTTGGGGAAAAAGGGTTTGGGGGGGGAGCTGGTTACCCTTAAATACCTTCTGACGCTTAAAAAGTGAACTAGAACTTTCAATTTCCAATCAAATGAGCCCTCTCTGAATTTTATACGAGCATTTCTTCTATAAGAACCTTATATGCCCTCAGGGCATAACTTGAAACCCTTGCCCCTGAAGACTGAGGGGGGGGGGGAATGTCTTGCTCAAACATATAATTTCCAGAACTTTCATCTACGTTGAACAAAACGGCTATATCAAAATTTTGATTGGATGTATTTGGGGGAAAGGTGGGCTTGAGAGGGGGGTTAGTTTCCCTCCAATCACTTTTGACTATTAAAAAGGGCACTAGCCCTTTGAATTTCCAATCCAATGAGTCCTTTTTGAAGTTTCTACGACAAAGTATTCTATAAAAACCTTATAAGCCCCCAGGGCATAACTTACAAGCCTAGCCCTGAGGGCTCTGGGGGAGTGTCCTCCTCAAAACATAATTTCTATCTGGAAATCAACTACGCTGAATCTCAAAATTTGGATTGGATGTGTTTGGGAAACTGGTGGGCGTGGAAGGGATGTTAGTTGCCTTCTAATCATTTTTGACCCTAAAAAGGGCACTAGAACTCTCGATTTCCAATTGAATAAGCCCCCTTTGAAGTTTCTACGACAACCCCTTCCATATGAAGTGCCTCTGGGAAAAAAATAAATAATATATTACTATTGGAGCCGTATGGCCTTTACTATAGGCAACGCTATAGCGTTGCCTCTGATCAATAATATTGTAGGGCAACCAGGCCCCCTGCCACGCCTCTTTTTTCTAAGAACCGTCTGATCAAAATTTTACGATAGCCATTTTGTTCGGCATAGTCAAAAGACCAACCAAACATGCCTTTGTAGGTACAAGGGCCCCCCAAAGCTCTTGGTGAAAGGTCTTTAAGTTACAAAATTTGCCTATTGTTTAGGTATAGTATTTGCTATTGGGAAGTCTGCATACATTTTTCGGGGGGTGGGGAGATTTTCTGCCGGTAGGACTTTCCAAGGGGATAATTTTTCATAGGGAGGGAAGTTTCCAGGGAGAATTTTTCAGGAGATTTTTACACTGGGGGAATTTGCCAGAATTTCTATACGAAAATCTTCTTATGTCTTGCTTTCTCATTCCCAACTCAATTTTACGCATGCAGATGTTAATTGTTATTGTCCAAGGTAAATTTTCACCAGAATTGAATTGTCTAGAGAATAAATCCTTGGGGAGGAGGGATTTTCAGGGGAGGAGTAGCCAGATTTCCTGGCATTATTTAAAAAAAGATCAGATATTAAATAAAAAAACAGTTTTTTTCAACTGAAAGTAAGCAGCAACATTAAAACTTAAAACAAACAGAAATTACTCCACATATGAAAAGGGCTGTCCCCTCATCAACGCCCCGCTCTTTACGCTAAAGATTGCGTCTCTTTTCACAACTCTACTTTTTAAAGTAATAAAAAACTTAATGGTAAAGAGCAGGGCGTTGAAGAGGAGATAGCCCATATCATATATGGAATAATTTCTGTTCGTTTTAAGTATTGATGTTGCTCATTACTTTCAGTTGAAAAAACTTGTTTTTTTATATTGCCAGAAGAAAAATCACGGATGCGTGTATATTTTATTTATTTTTTTTGTCTTTTTCAGGGGTGATCGTATCAACCCAGTGGTCCTAGAATATTGTGAGAGGGCTCATTTGAACGGAAATTCAAAGTTCTAGTGTCCTTTTTAAGTGACCACAAGATTGGAGGGCAACTAGGCCCCCTCTCCTGCCTCTTTATTCCAAAATCGTCCGATCAAAATTTTGATATAACCATTTTGTTCATCATAGTTGAAAGGCCCGATAACTATGCCTTCGGATATAACATGAACCCCCCCTCCCCAAAGCCCCAGGGCAAATTCTTGAAGTTGTAAAATTTGCCCATTGCTTACGCACAATATTTGCTTTTGGAAAGAAAGCTTACACTTTAGGGTGGGGGGGGGGATAAATTTTCTGCTAGGGATTCTGCCACGGGAGAGTTTTCCATAGAGAGAAAAGTTTCCAGGTGATGAACTGGTCAGGGAAAATTATATATACACCAGGGGAATTTGCAAAAATTCACGAAAAATTAGGCAAAAAACGGGTTTTAGTTTTGATAAAGCAGCGAATAAAATTTATCAAAATTAAAACCCGTTTTTCTTGCTTAATTTTTCGTAATTGGAAAAGCAGTGTGGTCTAAGAAATTATTTGCAAGAATTCTTATACAAAATTCTTTTTAAATAACCTGCTTTCTCTTTTCGTCTCAATATTACGCTTGGAGTTCTTAAGGATAATTGTCCTGAGTAAACATTTCACCGGGAATGAATTGTCTTGAGGATATTTCCGTGGAGAGGTTTTTTTATCCGTAGAGGTGGGACCTGGAGATGTTATCTAACTAATGATCAGAAATTAAATAAAAAAAAACAAGTCTTTACAACTGAAAATAAGGTGCAACATTAGAAATTGAAATGAACAGAAATTATTACGTATATGAAAGGGATTGCCTCCTCTTTAACCCCTCGCTCTTTGCGCTAAAGTTTTGAATTTTGCCCCAATTCTTTAAGAACGACTCCGACAACACAAGGGTGGTTTATTAGAACAATAAGAAGCTTTTTTAAAAGTACAAAAAAAAAAAACTTTAGCGTAAAGAGTGAGGTATTGAGGAGGAAAGGTGGGCATGCATGTCCTTTAGTGTCCAAAAAGAAGAAGCACATTCGAGGGAACATTTCAGAGAACGTTGAGGGGAGTGTTGAACCAATCCAAAACACGTCATGTGCATACGGGTTGTCAAAAGGGTTTAACTCATGAATGACTGAGTGTATTAATTCGGAACTTTTAGAAAATTATAAGGGGGGTGATCAATTGGCCAAAAAGACGATAATTGCAGGCCACTACTACTTCTATTATTAATATTACTACTACTACTACTACTACTACTGCTACTATTGCTACCACTACTACTACTACTACTACAGCTACTACAACCACTACCAATACGACTACTATCATTAAAACTACTGCTTCTCTAGTGAATACTACCAAGGCTGAGGGCAGGGGCGGATCCAGGATTTTTTTTTGGGGGGGGGGGGGCAAAATAGGTTGATCCGATTAAAAAAAAATTAGGGGGGGGGGCACAAAATAGGTTAATCCGATAAACTTGTGTTAGGAGCAAGTTTAATTAACGTAAACTTGGGTTAATTAAGTAAATTGCACTACTTTAGACTAGGCTAGGGGAGGGGCCTCGCCCCTCCCCCTGGATCCGCCACTGGCTGAGGGCCTTGAAGTAAAAATTCAAGTAAATGTTGAGGGAAAAGTTGACCTAAATCAAAACATATAATGTGAATACAAATTGTCAAAAGAGCGTACTAGCAATATCTTTTGAACGGATTACCATATCAAAAATGGAAGCCCTTTAGATACCGGGCTACCACCATATTTGAGAGACAACTGGACTCCGGCCAAAGCACCATATAAAGCAACACGAACATCATATAGACCGACCATGATGATATACAATACAGATAAGAATTATGCAAATGAGATACCTTTTGATACCTGTATTAATGTATGCAATACTGGATGAGATCTAAGGTACCTTTTGATACCTGTAATTATGTAGGTCAATGATCCAAATTATGGTGTTCGTGTAGTATAATATAGCATTCAAACGGTCTGAATGGTCTTGACTCAGGATATCCAGATAAAACCAAGATAACAATGATAAGAATTATTTTTTTATTTGAATTGAATGAATCAGGTAAAACTATTACTACTACTACTAAAAACTCACCGCAGCACCAAGCCGCCTGAGGCCAACACAGCTACGCACACTCGTCTTCCATCCCGATCTGTTCAAAGCCTCCCTTTTTACACCCGCCCTTGAAGTTCCTATTTATTTTAAATCTTTCTTTATGACGTCCTCCTACCCCAGACGGACGACCTGCTTTCCGTTTAGCCCTAGATGGTTGGCCGAAAAGAAAAATCTTCGGCAATGTGTCATCCTTCATCCGCACAACGTGCCCTAGCCACCTCAACCTTTCTTTCATTGTAGCCCAAGAGAGAGGCATTGAACCACATTTTTCGTATAGCCTATTGTTTGAAATCCGGTCAGTCAGCCGGGTACCCAGAACAATCCTTAAGCAATTTCTCTGGAAAACACTTAGAAGATCTTCATCCGCTTTTCGGAGCGCCAATGCTTCAGAGCCATATTTGACCTCTGTCATCACTGTAGCTTCTAATATTCTAACATTGGTTTGCAGACTTATCTTCCTATTCTTCCAAACTTTTTTTTAACTGTGAAAAAACACCCTGAGCCTTGGCTATTCTATTTTTAACATCTTCACTGCTCCCACCATCTTTACTAATAATACTACCAAGCTAAGTGAAGCTGCCCACCTGATCCATCTTTTCATTACTCAACATCACCTTTTCATCTTCACTTATTCCTAGCCTTAGTGATTTAGTCTTCCTAACATTAATTTTCAAACCAATTCTAGCACCCTGAACTCGCAAAAACTCTAAAGCTTCATTCATTTTGCTCACACTATCATCTAGGATGCTTAAATCATCAGCATAATTTAAGTCCAGGAGACTTTTTTCTCCCCATTTGATTCCGTGGTCTCCCATTGCCTTTCCTGTGCTCCTTAAGACAAAGTCTATCAAAATGATCCATATAAAGGGGGATAGAACACAACCCTGCTAACTCCTAATTTAATACAAAACCAGCTGCTACCTTATTTCCTACCTTAACCGCAGCAGTGTTATTCTCGTACATACCACTAATCACTTAATGTATTTGTCTGGTATACCATACAAGGATTAAACCTTTACTAAAGCTCTTCTATCAACAGAATCAAACGCTTGCTCATAATCTATAAAACTGAGGACCAAAGGTGTTTGAAAACTCAGGCACTTCTCAATTATTAGCCTAAGAGTGGAAGTTTGGTCGATACATCTTCTACCTTTTCTAAAACCGCACTGTTCTTCTCTTAAAACTTTGTCTACGGCATCTCTCAGTCTAAAAAGCATCATATTACTAAGTAATTTACTACCTACAGAGACCAGACTAATGCCTCGATAATTACCATAATCACTTTTATCACCTTTCTTATAAAGTGGCTTAATTAAGGTTTTCCTAAAATCGTTAGGTACTTCCCCTTGTTCAAAAATCATATTCATAATCTTCAGTAACTTATTTCTAAACTCAGAGCCACCATATTTAAGAAACTCATTTACCACCCTATCAGCACCTGGAGCCTTATTACTTTTTAATCCTTTAAGTACTGTCGCTAATTCCTCATCACAAAACAAATCTTCCTTCACATCCAAGGTATCACAAACTTTTACATTTTCCTCTATATCTTTTCCTGCATCTCTATCTCGGTTAAGCAAATTCTCAAAATGTTCGGCCCATCTCTCTTTAGTTTTTTTCTTATCGCTAATTGCGGCCCCACTCCTATCTTTATCTGGGTCAAGTCCGGATTGACTACTCCCTCTCAATTTGTTAACATGCCAGTGCAATATTTACTATTATAACGTCTAGCTGCATCTTCCAGATCCTCCGCAATTTTATCCATGGCCTCCACTTCACACCTCCTTAGTTCATATTTTAATGCTTTCTCCAATTTCTTTACATTCCTTTTGTTTTCATATGATCTATCACTCAGATAATTCAAACAGGTAAAAAGGTTGAAATTTTAATCGATTATCAACTAAAGGTAAATCTGAGGGAATTGTGACTCCCAAGCAACATTATTTAAATGTTAGAATGTGACTAGAGTACATTCATCCTTTCACAAATCGATTTATTCGATTCACCTAAATTCACTCCTTGGCTTTGGTCGCTATAATACACAATTACCAAGTGAGGAGTGCGCTACCAAGTAAAATTGAAACTAATAAAGTCGTAGGTGCCAAGAAAAAAAATTTTATACAGAAATCCAGAACAATCCTTAGAAATCTAGTACAATCCTTAGAAATCAAGTAGTGAGGTGGTTATGGATTTGACAACGCCCATAGTGGATATACTATTGGAGCTACTACAGATTCCTCTTACAAAAGCCGTACATATTTTAGGCAATGATACGGCAGCCATTAGCCATCAAGGAACCCAACCTCAAAGGGCCCCAGTACCCCTATCCCTACTTTTTGGCCCCTCCCTCTATGTCTTTTACTTTATTTAAGATTCATTTTTATATTTTTTTTAACTTTTATTTTTTATTTTTTTTATTTTTTTACCATAGAAATTTTATCAACTCTTTTTTTTACATGTCTTAAAATGACATGAAATATACTTAAAACATAAAAATCAACATTTAATATTTTCGAAATACAACGTGAGAATGATATAGATATGTTAGTTGTGACTTTTACAATTAGAAAAATAATGTTTGTAGTAGCACTTTTCATTTTTTTACTGAATTTTTTTTACTTGGAAATTATTCAACTATTATTATTTTTTTTTCCTACTAATGGTACTCTATGATTGCTCATAGACACTTCATGGTTTATCATTTTAGTGTTACCTCTTTTTATGTGTCAACGTTTATTTTAGATCTTGTTTCGATTGAAGTGCGTGACAAAGAATGTTTTTTTGTAGTGTTATGTTGTGGTTTATCCTGTCAATGTAACCTCTGCTGATGTTTCAAGGTGCATTTTGGAATTTTTTTTTGTTTGAAATGTATGACTTAAGATATTTTTGTAGTGTTGTTTCGTGATTTATCTTATCAGTGTTACATTCCGTTGATGTTTCTAAGCACATTTTTGGATTTTATTTCGTTTGAAACGTTTGACTTAGGATGTTTTTGTAGTGTTGTTTTGTGATTTAACTTGTCAGTATTACATTCTGTTGATGTTTCAAAGTGTATTTTGGATTTTTTTTTGTTTGAAATGTATGACTTAGGATATTTTTTTCCAGTGTCGTGTCGGGATTTATCTTGTCAGTGTTAGCTCTGTGTTATGTTTCAAAGTTCATTTTGGAATTTCTTCGCTTGAAATGTGTGAATTAGTATATTTTTTCTAGTATTGTGTCGTGACTTATCTTGTCAGTGTTATATTCTGTTAATGTTTATAAGTACATTTTAGAATTTGTTTTGTTTGAAACGTATGACTTGGGATATTTTTGCGCTGTTGTGTCATGGTTTATCTTCTAAGTGTTACATTCTGGTAATGTTTTAAAGTGCATTTTGGAATTTTTTCGTTTGAAACGTATGACTTGGGATAACTTTGTATTGTTATGTCGTGATTATCTTGTCAGTGTTACCTCTGTTGATGTTTCAAAGTGCATTTTGTTTTTTTTCTGTTTAAAACGTATCTAATTTCAGAGACCACACTGCCTTTCCATGACGATAAATAAAAGTTCAAATAGGGATAAAATCCTTTTAATAGACATTGATGATGATAACAGTGATAGAAATTCACAAAAATAATAGATATTTCGGTCACTGCATATTTGACCGAATAATCTAGTATAATTGTGAATTTCTATCACTGTTATCATCATCACTGCCTATTAAAATGATTTTACCCCTATTTGAACTTTTATTTATTTAAAACGTTATGACCTAGGATATTTTTTCTAGTGTTGTTTCGTGATTTATCTTGCCAGTGATGTTGATGTTTCAAAGTAAATTTAAGAACTTTTTCGCTTGAAACGTATGACATGGGATATTTTTTCTCGTGTTGTGTCGTGATTTATCTTGTCAGTGTTACCTCTTTTGATGTTTTAAAGTGCATTTTGGAATTTTTTCGTTTGAAACATATAACTTGGGATATTTTTGTTATGTTGTTTCATGATTTATCTTGTCAATGTTACATTCTGTTGATGTTTCAAAGTTCATTTTGTAATTTTTTTGTTTGAAACGTATGACTTAGGATATTTTTTCTGTAGTGTTGTGTCGTTATTTATCTTGTCAGTGTTACCTTTATTGATGTTTCAAAGTTCATTTTAGAATTTGTTTCGTTTGAAATTTATGACTTGATATTTCTTTTTTTAGTGTTTTTTTGTGGTTTATCTTGTCAATGTTACCTTTGTTGAGGTTTCAAAGTGCATTTTGGATTTTTTTTTTTTTAGTTGAAACGTATGAGTAGGAATATTTGGTAGTGTTTCGTAATGTTTAATCTTGTCAGTGTTACATTCCGTTGATGTCTCAAAGTAAATTTCGGAATTTTTTCCGTTTGAAACGTATGATCTAGGATATTTTTGTAGCGTTTTTTCGTGGTTTTTCTTGTCAATGTTCAATTCTGTTGATGTTTCAAAGTATGTTTTGGAATTTGTTTCGTTTGAAACATATGACTATTCTGATGATGTTTCAAAGAGCATTTTGGATTTTTTTTTGTTTGAAACGTATGGCCAAAGATTTTTTGTAGTGTTGTTTCGTGATTTAGCTTTTCAGTGTTACATTCTGTTGATGTTTCAAAGTGTATTTTGAAATTTTTTGTTTGAAACGTATGACTTAAGATATCTTTTCTAGTGTTGTGTCGTGATTTATCTTGTAAGCGTTACGTTTGTTGATGTTTTAAAGTTCATTTTGGAATTATTTTTTTGAAACATATGACTTAGGGATATTTTTTCTAGTATTCTGTCCTGTTTTATCTTGTCAGTATTACATTCTGTTAATGTTTCAAGATGCATTTTAAAATATGTTAACACTGACAAGATAAAAACACTAGAAACAAATCCTAAGTCATACGTTTCAAATGGAAAAATTCCAGTAATGCAGTTTGAAACATCAACAGAATGTAGCACTGGCAAGATAAATCACGAAACAATATTATAAGAACATCCTAAGTCATACGTTTCCTATGAAGAAAATTCCAAAATGCTCTTCGAAACATCAATAGACGTACCAGTGAGACAATTAATCACGGAACAACGCAACAAAACTATTTCAAGTCATATATTTTAAACGAAAACAAAATCCACAATTTACTTTAAAACATTAACAGAATGTAAAAATTACAATATAAACTATAACACAACACTACAAGAATATTTAAAGTCATACGTTTCAAACGGAAAAAAATTCAAAATAAACTTTGGAACATGAACAGTGGTAACGCTGTTAAGATAAACCTCAACAGAACACTACAAAAAATATCCTAAGTCATACGTTTCAAACAAAAAAATCCAAAATGTACTTTGAAACATTAACAGAATGTAACACTGACAATATAAACTATAACACAACACTACAAAAATATTTAAAGTCATACGTTTCAAACGGAAAAAAATTCAAAATAAACTTTGGAACATGAACAGTGGTAACGCTGTTAAGATAAACCTCAACAGAACACTACAAAAAATATCCTAAGTCATACGTTTCAAACAAAAAAATCCAAAATGTACTTTGAAACATTAACAGAATGTAACACTGACAAGATAAACCATGACACAACTTTACAAAAATATTCTAAGTCATACGTTTCAAACGAAAAAAATTCCAAAATGTACTTTGACACATCAACAGAATGTAACACTGACAAGATAAACCACGAAAAAAACACTACAAAATATCCCAAGTCATACGTTTCAAACGAATAAATTCCAAAAATGAACTTTGGAACATCAACAGAGGGAACAATGACAAAATAAATCAGGAAACAACACTAGAAAAAGATCCTAAAGTCATACGTTTCAAACGAAAAATTTCAAAATGCACTTTGAAACATCAGCAGAATGTAACACTGACAGGATAAACCACGACACATCACTACAAAAATATTATAAATCATATGTTTCAAACGAAAAAACTCCAAAATGAAATTTGAAACATCAATAGAGGTAACATTGACAAGATTAATCACCACACAACACTAGAAAAAAATATCCTAAGTAATACTTTTCAAATGAAAACAATTCCAAAATGCACTTTGAATCATCAGCAGAGGTTAAATTGACAAGATAAAACACAACATAACACTACAGAAAAATATTTTAAGTCGTACGTTTCAAACAAGACAAATTCTAAAATAAAGTTTGAAACATCAATAGAGGCAACACTGACAAGATAAACTATGACGTAGCACTTCAATAATATTCCAATTCATACGTTTCAAACGAAAAATAAAATCCAAAATATACTTTGAAACATCAGCAGAGGTAACATTGACAAGATAAACCACAACACAACACTAAAAAAAATTTCTAAGTCATACGTTTCAAACGAGGCAAACTTTAAAATAAACTTGAGACATCAATAGAGGTAACACTGACATGATAAACCACGTAGTGTCGAAGAGAAATCACAGGGTACCATTGTTACAGCTGAATAAATACAAAGCAAAAAATAATATTTGAATAATTTCCAAGTCCAAAAAAAATTCAGTCCAAAAAAAAAAGAAAAGTACTACTACAAAAATTATTTTCATAATAGTATAAGTCGCGACTAAAATACCCATATCATTCTCATTTTGTGTTTCAAAAATATTAAATGAATTTTTTTTGTTTTAAGTATATTCCATGTCATTTTAAGACATGTGAAAAAAAGTTGAAAAAAATTTTATTGTTAAAAAATAATAGAAATAAAAATAAAAGTTAAAAAAAAGTATAAAAAAATTGAACTTAAAAAATATAAAAATGGAGGAGGGGCAAAGACCTTGGGGAAGGGGTATTGGGGTCCTTCGAGGTTTCGGTCCTTGATAGCTACTGGCTGGCGTATCATTGCCTAAAATGTAGACGACTTTTTGTTAGAGGAATCCGCAGTAGCTTCAATAGTATATCCACAATGGGCGTTTTAAAATCCATAACCACCTCACTACTTGATTTCTAAGGATTGTACTGGTTTTCTAAGGATTGTTCTTAATTTCTGTATATAAATTCTTTTCTCGGCACCTACGAATTTATTAGTTTCAACTTTACTTGGTACTGCACTCCTCACTTGGTGCTTTTGTATTATAGTGACCACAGCCAAGAAGTGAAGCTAAGTCAATTGAATCAATCGATTTGTAAAAGGATGAATATATTCTAATCATATTCTGACATTTGTATGGTGTTGCGTGGGAGTCACCAATCCCTCAGCTTTACCTTTAGTTGATAAGTGATTAAAATTTCAACCCTTTACTTGTTTCATTCAATTAAAATAAAATAAAATATTCTTATTATTGCCATCTTGGGTTTACCTGGATAACCTGAATTAAGACCATTCAGACCATTTGAATGCTATGTTATACTACGCGAACACCATAATTTGGGTCATTGACCTACTTAATTACATGTATCAAAAGGTATCTCAGATGTCGTCCAGTATTGCATACATTAATAGAGGTATCAAAAGGTATCTAATTTGCATAATTTTTATCTGTATTGTTTATCATCATGGTCAGTTTATATAATGTTCGTATCGCTTTATATGTTGTCCGGGCTAGAGTCCATTTGTGTCCCAAATATGGTGATAGCCCAGTATGTAAAGGGCTTCCACTACTCATATCAAGCTAAAACTTTCAGGGCATCGTGAGGGGGATGTTCAAATTACAAAATGCAACATTTGCATACTACTACTGCTAGGAATACTGCTGCTACTTCTTTTACTAATCCTATTAATACAACAACTATTGCTCTTACTACTAGCTCTACTAGTATGATGCTAGCAATATTTACACTAAGGCTATGAAGGTGAACATTTGAGAGATTAGAGAATGATTTTGAGAGATAATTTATAAAAGAGAAATTTAACAAATTATGACTGGATTCATAAATAGTCCTTTTTTTAAAGAATTATTTTTAATAGTCCTCAAAAAAAAAAATTATGGTTACTTAATTTCTTTTCGAGAATAAAAAAAAATTAAATAAAAGTTCAAATAGGGATAAAATCCTTTTAATAGACAGTTCTTTTCCCAAACAGTGATAAAATTTCACAAAAAATACTTTATATTTCGGTCACATATGCAGTGATTGTCATAGTAAAACAGTTTTACTACTCATGACGGTCACCGCATAGTTATGTGACCGAAATATCTAGTATTTTTTATGAAATTTTATCGCTGTTTGTGAAAATCACTGTTTATTAAAAGGATTTTTTTTCCTATTTGAACTTTTATTTATCGTCTTGGAAAGGCAGTGTGGTCTCCGAAATTATATAAAAAAAAAAAAAATTGAAATCGTTAAAGTCACAAATACGGAAAACAATGAAATTTAACCAAGCTTATTTTATGGCCCAAGAAATTAAAATGTATTGCCTTAGACAGAAAAATACGCAATTTGCATTCTACAATTATGCAAATATGAAACGCTACACATATTAATTTGCATACTCCTAGGGTGTCACCTTTTGGGACCTGGTAATTCCTTTCAACAGTTTTTGGACTTCTGGGGTCCCAGAAATAGTAAGCAGATATGTACAATTTTATGTGCAAATTTTTTATTCGTGCTATTGAAAGGATTACAGTGCTACTATGTCAAACCTGGAAATCACAACAATGAATAGAATCAGGTCTCCATTTAATTTTTATTTTTTTGTAGCTTAGTAAAGCCATTCCTGAACATTTGGAGAGAGAACAAAAAGACATTGTCAAGATAATTAGAGCTCAGACTTTTTTTAATATATTAAAATTTTAAAAATAAGCTTTTGTGAAGTTTTAAAACTTGATTGGTGTATAGGAAATGCATTTTGATTTTGGCCATGCTTTAGACTAGAGGCATCAATTATAGCGATGTTATATCGCCCGTCCACCCCTCAAGGCATTGGACCAAATAGTAAGTATTGGGTCTGTAAAATTGTAGCTTGAAGCAGCTTGCACAATTTTGCCACACCGTGCTAAAATTTTGCCGTGAAGTTTGGCCTGCTTTCAAGAGTAACATATATAAGCTCAAATGATTAAAAATCCCTTGCTTACCTTTATTATATCATAGCCAGTAAAATAAATCGACGATCAGCCGATATACGAAAAAAGTCTGCTTGAAGGTGCCTCTGTAAATAGAAAAAAAAACTGTTAATAATCTCTACATACATAGAAGGGGACGGAAGTTATTATATGACATCATATTTTATGTAGTTTGGTATATATAAACCTACAAAACTTCTAGATACGTAATTTTAAGTGTGTATGAGTATAAGGCCTGGGCCCACTCAGGCCACAGGGCCTAAGCTGTCCAAGGTAGTTTGAGAGGTGTCTTTGTTGTCACAACTTGAAATTTGTCTTTTTGGTCTATTTTTAGTTAATATTTTTAGGATTTTTATGCTCTAATTCTATTCTCATGGCTTTAAAATTTATTAAAATAAACATTCTTATTTTTGCTTGATCATATTTTGTTAGTTTATTCCATACGTAAAAGCGGTCATAAACATCTAGGATTTTATACATATAAATTCTATGGTTATAGAAGTTCTATGGTTCTTTTTAAGAATCAAAGTGATCGAAGGGCAGCTAACCCTCCCCTTTTTTGTTTTAGACCAAGGCACTTCGTATAGAAGGAGTTGTCATAGAAACTTCGAAATGGGCCAATTCGATTGGAAGTTGCTACGTCTATCGCCCTTTTTAACAGTCAAAAGTGATTGGAGGGTAACCACCCCCCCCCCCTACTTCCATAATTTCCCCAAATGTATCCAATCACAATTTTTAGATAATTATTTTGTTCAGCGTAGTTGAAAGGTCCAGTAATTGTGTCTTTGAAGGGAGCAACCCTGACCCCCTCCACCGCACACATACACACAGCCCTCAGGGCAAGGGTTGTAAGTTACGCCCTGGGGTGTAAATTACAATGTCAGGGGCAAAGGGTGGTCGTATATAAACTTCGGGAGAGGCTTCATTGGATTGGAAATCACAAGTTTTAGTGTTGTTTTTAAGAGTCGAAGTTTTGGAAGTAACTAGCCCTCCATCACTTCCGGTCTATTTTCTCCGAATGCATCCGATAGAAATTTTTAAATAGCCATTTGTTCAAAAACAGTCCAAAGATCACATAACAAGGTCTTTGGGGTTCACACAACCCTCCAGAGTCTGATGACAAGGATTGTACGTTTTACCCGGGGGCATATAATTTTTTATGGAAGGGATGGTTGTGTGAACTTTAGAAGAGGCTAATTTGATTGAAGCTTTAAATTTCTAGTTCTCTTTTTAGAGTAAAAAATTATGGAGAGCAACTAGCCTCCCCCTACCTGACTAAAATATAATTTTTTCTGAAATAAAGAGAAACATTCCTTATCTTATTCCCTCCTCAAGCTCCAAACTCAAGCTTCTCTTGCCCTGCTCTCCCCCTTTCTTTCTACAACAGTATCTGGAAGTTTCGACTCCAGCCCCAAGCTATTCCAAGATATTCCTATCATGCTATTTCGATGACCTGGATAGAAACAGCGTCTTTCAATTTATATCTACCTCCCAAATCAAAGCTTAAAATCCTCTTGACACCCCCCCTCTCTCTCTCTCTTTTACCCCTTAAAAGTTTCAACTCGATCCCTTAAGCTATTATTTTCCATGCCTGAGATAAAACTAATATGGTATTTTGATAGCCTTAATGTAAATATTGTCTTTTGATTTAATTCAACATCCCCCTCAATACTCCCTGGAAATTTCCGCTTAATACCCCTATTCATTCTTGTGATGTTGCGAACAGGCCATTTTGACAACTTGACAACACACTGTGTCTTAATTTATCTCGCTGCTTGGGAATGCATAAAATACATTAAACACACACAAACGCACTTGTGTGTGTGTGTGTCTGTGTGTTTGTGTGTTTGGTGCACACCTAGAATAATGGACTAAATTTTACCTATTTTTGCACATATACTGCAGCTAACACCACAAGAAAGATTGACTGATTTTCTTCCTTTTTTTTGTAAACAAAGTAGAAAAAAATCAAAAAATTCCATCAAAATAAGTATTTCATTTATGATAGATGACTTGCCTCTTCCGAGAAGACCGAATGCCTTTTTTCAATATTGGGTAATCAGCGGTATGAAAGTGTGGCATATGCCATACAAGAGAAGCGATGGTCACTAGCAAGAGTAAAGGGCCACAATGAAGTGAAGTCCATAAAATAAACACTTTCTGATTGACATCAATTAAAAAAAACTTTCCGAAAAAGAAATTTTTCAAAAAAAAATAAAGGCCGTATTAAAATTAAGATCAGAAGAAATAGAAACATATAATAAATTAACTCAAACCGACCAGAAAATACTATCTAAGAATAAATGAACCCCAAAACGAATAGAAATTAAATAAACAATCATGGCAAACATACAACAGGTACTAATATAAATGAATAAGTAAATCTTAAGACGGATAAAACTTAAATTAAATATGCAAATAAAGATTAAAACGAAGAGAAATCTTTTACTATTAAAGAAGAATTGAAACCCAAAACGAACAGAAATTAAATAAACAATCATAGCAAACAAACATACAACAGGTACTAATATAAAAAATAAATAAATCTTAAAACGAGTAAAACTTAAATTGAATATGCAAAACAAGCTTAAAAACAAACAAAAATCACTACAAACAAGAGTGTAACTGCTGCCCCCTTCCCTAACTGTAAAAGTTTAAGGCCTACTGCGTCATTGGCGCTTTACTAAAACGAATTACTTCACGAATATTTTCTTTTGTACTTATTAGAACATTGAAAATTTAAAAAAATACAATGAAATAAAATCTTGAACAGATGATGGTTCAGCAATTAACATCATTATGTATCAAATATATCAAAACCTTGCCCCCGGGCTCTGGGAGTTTTATTAACCCCAGAGAAATTGTTATATAATATATCGACTTTTTTTTTAACCAAATAGCTATCTCAAATCCCGATCATTCGGAGAAAAGGGGGAGGAAGGGGGCTAGTTGCCTTCTGATAACGTTTCACTCTAATAAAACAGAGCTAGAACTTTTGATTTCCAATCAAATGAACCCCCTCTGAAGTGTTTACGAAGTGTTTATGGAAACAATTTTTAGCTTCTTAGTCTTAAAATATTCTGATAAGTCTGAAATGTCTGAGAACCAATTTTTACTACATCTGGATACTAGAGTGCCCTTTAAAAATTCGATTATCAAGTCACGAGAGAGTTGCAAGTAAATTGACTAGTTTCCTTTCTATCAGCTCTCTTAGAAAGTAGAGGATTATATTCATGGCTGTATTCTGGTCAAGTGAACCTACCTATTTAACTTCAACTAATCTGATAGAAATAAGGAAAGGAGCAGGGATTGAATCAAAAGGAAAAATGCTTGGAATTACACAAGCACATCTTGTATACTTTGGGATAGGAAAAGAAGAAGACACTTAAAAAGGAAGAGTCAACCTTATTTGAAGAAGTATTTAACTAGACAAAAAATCCCACTTCGTGGGATCTTTTCAGAGTCAACGCTATAGCGTTGCTTATAGTAAAGGCCATAAGAAATCAGTGTTTTATTATTTATGTATTATTTTCCCCCAAAGGCACTTCCTATGGAAGGGTTGGTCGTATAAACTCCGGAAGGAGCTCATTTGATTGGAAATAGAAATTTCTAGTGCCTTTTTAAGAGTCAAAAGTGATTGGTGGGCAACTGTTCCTCCGCTCACTTTTTCTTAAATGCATCCGATCACATTTTTGAGATAAATTTGTTGTTCAAAATAGTCCAAAGATCATATCAATAAAATTCTTGGGTTTACAAGTGTTTGACTCTCAAAAAAAGAACTAGAACTTTGAATTTCCAATCAAATAAGTCACCTCTGAAGTTTATACGACCACCTCTACCATAAACACCTTATTCCATAAACGCCATAACTTAAAAACACTTGCCCCCGGACTCTGGGGGGTTGGGGCGGTTGCGTCAGACCCCAAGTTTGTGTTATCTGATCTTCGAATTACTTTGAACAAAATAACTATCTCAGAATTTTGAACGGCTACAGTTGGGGAAAAGAGGGCATGGGGTGCGGGGGCTAGTTGCTCTTCTATCACTTTTGACTCTTAAAAAGGCACTAGAACTTTCTATTCCCAATCAAATGAGCTCCCTCCGGAGCTTATACGACCACCCCTTCCATAGGAAGTGCCTCTGGGGAAAAATAATACATAAATAATAAACCACTGATTTCTAATGGCCTTTACTATAAGCAACGCTATAGCGTTGACTCTGAAAGATCCCACGAAGTGGGATTTTTGTCTAGTTAAATACTTCTTCAAATAAGGTCGACTCTTCCTTTTTAAGTGTCTTCTTCTTTTCCTATCCCAAAGTATACAAGATGTGCTTGTGTAATTCCAAGCATTTTTCCTTTTGATTCAATCCCTGCTCCTTTCCTTATTTCTATCAGATTAGTTGTGGTTAAATAGGTAGGTTCATTTGACCAGAATACAGCCATGAATATAATCCTCTACTTTCTAAAAGAGCTGATAGAAAGGAAACTAGTCAATTTACTTGCAACTCTCTCGTGACTTGATAATCGAATTTTTAAAGGGCACACTAGTATCCAGATATAGTAAAAATTGGTTCTCAAACATTTCAGACTTATCAGAATATTTTAAGACTAAGAAGCTAAAAATTGTTGTAGCATTTTGAGCGGATTAGAGCGCTGCCTTGTTTCACCGACACATGTACTCTTCTTTTAAAATTTTAGTGGTTTATAAACTCATCTCTCTGTTTATATAGAGATGAGTTAGGAAGTATAATATTAGGTTATTTTGGAGTTTACTAATTCAGGTAGAAAGAATAGGGTGTCAAGGTAGAGAGTACTTCTAATGATGAATAAGAAAGCTTTTAAGCATTTCTGCTTACTCCTTTTCCCCCAAGTGCTTCAGGCCAAAATTTTGAGATAGCCATTTTGTTCAAAATAGTCCAACAATCAGGTAACAGACACTTCCGGGTCAACACCCTCCCCCCCCCCCCCTGAACCCGCCGAGAAGGGCTGTAAGCTATACCCTGGGGACATATAAGGTTTTTATGGAAAAGATGGTCGCATAAACTTCGGAGGGGCTCAAGTGATTGAAAATTGAAATTTTTAGCTCCTTTTTTAAGAGTCAAAATTTATCAGATTTTCCCTGCCCCTAAACCCTCTATTCCCCAAACGCATCTTATCGAATTTTTGTGATAGTTACTCTGTTCAAAATAGACCAAAGATCATACAACAAAAACTCCAGGCTTTAAGAAATCCCCCCAGAACCTGAAGGTAAGTGTTGTAAGTTATGCCCTGGGGGATATAGGGTTCTTATCGAAGACGTGGTCGTACAAACCTTGGACGAGGCTCATTCGATTGAAAACTGAAAGTTCTAAATCCCTTCTTAAGAATCAACAGAAACCAGAGGGCAACTAGCGCCCCTCCCTGCTCTCTGCTCCCCAAGTGCATCCGATCGAACTTTCAACCATTTTTTCAAAATAGATCAAAGTTCATATAACAAAACTTTGGGGTTTACACAACCTTCAGAGCCCGGGGGCTAGTGTTGTATGTTATGCCTCGGGGGCCTATAAGGTTTTTTATGGAAGGGGTGGTCATATAAACCTTGGAGGGGGCTTGTTTGATTAGAATTTGAAATTTCTAGTTCAATTTTAAGAGGCAAAAGTCATCGGAAGGCAACTAATCCCCCCACATGCCTTTTTTCTCCAAGTGAATTCAGTCGAAATTTCAAGATAGCCATTTTGTTATGAAAAAAAAAAAAAACAGTCTCTTTCCCTTTTAAAGAGTCAAAAGTGTTCGGAGGGCATCTATCCCGACTCCTTATCCTCCCTGCCCATTTTTCCACAAATGTATCCTATCAAAGTTTTAAGCAAGAAGTTTGTTCAAAATAGTCCTAAGATCAGAAAACAAAAACTTCGGGGCCAGCACAGTCCCCCAGAGCCCGAGGAAATGGTTGTAAGCTAAGCCCAGGGGGCATATAAGGTTTTTATGGAAGAGGTAGTGCTGTAAACTTTCAAACGATTTGGAATTGAGAGTTCTAGTTACATTTTTAAGAGTCAAAACGGATCGGATGGCAAC
Organism: Artemia sinica; assembly: GCA_027921565.1. Taxonomy (NCBI): domain Eukaryota; kingdom Metazoa; phylum Arthropoda; class Branchiopoda; order Anostraca; family Artemiidae; genus Artemia; species Artemia sinica. Next base: position 34,324,036 of record CM051270.1, read on the forward strand.
TACCTTTTCCCCAAATGCATCCCATCGAATTTTTGAGATAGTCATTTTGTTCAATATAGATCAAAGATCATATAACAAAAACTCCGGGGTTTACAACCCCCAGGACCCGGGGTAAGTGCTGTAAGTTATACCCCAGAGGCATAAAAGGTTTTTACGGAAGGAGTGGTCGTATAAACTTCGGAGGGGGCTCATTTGATTAGATATTGAAGATCCTAGTTCCATTTTTAAGAGTCAGAAGGAACCACAGAGCAATTAGCCCCACTGCCCTCTTTTCCCCAAATGCATCTCATTGATTTTTTGGGACATCCATTTTGTTCAAAACACAAAAGATCGTATAACAAAACTGCGGGGTTGACACAGCCCCCCAGAGCCCGGGGGCAAGCGTTGTAAGTTATGCCCTAGGGATAATGAGGTTTTTATGGAAGGGGTGGTCGTAAAAACTTCAGAGGGAGCTTACTTGATTGGAAATTGACAGTTCTTGTTCCCATATACAGGACCAACAGTGATCAGAGGGCAACAGGCCCCCGCGCCCTCTTTTCCCCAAATGTATCTGATCAAAAATTTGAGATAGGTTGCCGTACAAGCTTTAGAGGAGGCTAAATTGATTAAAAACTTGGAGTTCTTAATAGTCAAAAGTGATCAGAGGACAAATAGCCCCCTTTCGCCTTTTCCCAAAATGCATCCGATCTAACGTTTTGGATGTTTTGCACTTTGTTTAAAATAGTCCAACTATAGTAAAACAATGCCTTCGGGGTTGAAAATATCCCCAGAGCCCGGGAGAAGGGTTTTGAGTTATGCCTCAGGAGTATATAAGGTTTTTCTGGAACTGGTTGTCGTACAAACTTTGGAGGAAGCTCATTTGATTGAAAATTGAAAGTTTTACTTTATTTTAAAACGTTGGAAGTGATCGAATTGTAACTAGACCCCCCCCCCTCGGCCTCTTGTCCCCAAATATATCAGATCGAGATTTTTAGATATCTATTTTGCTCAAAATAGTCTAAAAGTCAAATAACTATGGATCCAAGTTTGACCTCCCCCCCCCCTCCAGCCCACGGGGATAGGGCTATAAATAATGTTAGTTACCCATCCTTAATATGTAAAGTTTTAATGGAAGGCCTGGTCGTATAAATTTCGGAGGAGGCTCATTCGATTGGAAATAAAATTTTCTTGGTCCTTTTTAAGTTTCGAAAGTGATCAAAAGGCAGCCAGCACCCCCCTCCCCTCTTTCCCTCAGGCTCTCCTTCCCCAAATGCATACGACCAAAATTTTGAGAAAGCCATTTTGTGAAAATAGTCGAAATATCAGATAACAAAAACTTCGGCGTCAACGCAACCTCCCAGAGTCCGCTGGGAAGGAATGTAAGTTACACCCCGGGGCTTATAAGGTTATTATGGAAGAGGGGATCGTATAAACTTTGGTCGTATAATTTCAAGTTCCCTTTTTAAGAGTCAAAAGTGATCGGATGCTATCCGATCACTTTGACTCTAAAAGGATGCTATCCCCCACTTCATATTTTCCCAAATGTATCTGATCAAATATTTTAGATCATTTTTTTTCAAAAAAGACCAAAGATCATATAACAAAACTCCGGGGTTTACGCAGCCCCCTAGAACCTGGGGGCAAGTGTTGCAAGTTATGTCCCGAGGGCATATGAGGTTTTTATGGGAGAAGTGGTCATATAAACTTCAGAGGGGGTTCATCCGATTGGAAATTGAAAATTCTAGTTTCTTTTTATGAATCAAGTGGGACCAGAGGGCAAATAACCCCCGTGCACTCTTTTCCCCAAGAGCATCCGATCGGCTTTTTTAGATATCTATTTTGTTCAAAATAGACCAAAGATCGTTTACCAAAACTGTTGGGTTAACACAACCCCAGATCCCGGGGCAAGTGTTGTAAGCTATGTCCCGGTGGTATATAAGTTTTCTTATGGTCATATCAACTTCCAAGGGACTTGTTTGATTGAAATTTGAAAGTTCTAGTTTGATTTTAAGAGTCAGAAGTGGTCAGAAGGCAACAAGCCCCCCCCCCCAAGCTCTTTTTTCTCGAAATGAATCTGATCAAAAATTTGAGATGACGATTTTGTTTAAAATAATCCATGTAACATATAACAATGCCTGTTAGGTTAAAACAGCCCCGCAAAGCCCAGGGTCTAAGGCTGTTAATTATTCCCCGGGGCATATAAGGTTTTACGGAAGAGAATGGTTGTATAAATTTTGAAGGAACTCATTTCATTGGAAATTGGAAGTTCTATTTGCCTTACAAATAGTCAAAAGTGAGAGGACAAATAGTCCCCATTCCCACCTTGTTTTCACCAAATGCATCTGATCTAACGTTTGAGATAGCCATTTTGTTTAAAATAGTCCAAAATTATATAACAATGCCTTCAGGGTTGACAAAATTCCCAAAGCCCGGGACAGGGGTTGTAAGTTATGCCTCAGGAGCATATCAGGTTTTTATGGAGGTGGTGGTTGTATAAAGTTTGAAGGAAGCTTATTTGATTAAAATTCTAATTCCTTTTTCAGAGTCAGAAGTGATAAGAAGGCTACTAGTGCCTTCCCCCCTCACAGCCTCTTTCCCCAAATATATTAGATGGAAACTTTGAGAAAGCCATTTTGTTCATAATAGTCCAAATGTTAAATAACTTTGACTCTGGGTTTGCAACTCCCTCCTCCAGGTCTCACGGAATGGGCTATAAATTATGCTAGTTACCCATCGTTAACATATAAAATTTCTATGGAAGACGTGGTCGCATAACTTTTGAAGGAGGTTCATTCGAATGGAAATCGAAAATTCTTTTGCCATTATTAACAGCCAAAAGTGATCAGAAGGTAACCAGCCCCCTCCCCTCTCCCCTTCGTGGGTTTATTTCTCCTAAATGTATCCAGTTAAAATTTTTAAATAGCCACTTTGTTCTAAATAGTCTGAAATTTAAATAATTCTAATTTAGGGGCTGAAAAATCCCCAATAGCACCTAGGTTAAGGTTTGAAAGTTCCCCATTGTAAACATACAAGGTTTTTGAGGAATGGGTGGTCGTATCAACTTTGGAGGGGGTTCATTCGATTGGAAATTGAAACTTCTAGTTCTTTCTTGTAGAGTCAAAAGTGATCAAATTGAAACTAGTCCTCCCTCTCCCCCCCCCTATTCGTTTTTCCCAAAGCCATCCTGTCAAAATGTTTAGATAACCATTTTGTTTAAAATAGTCCAAAAGCCAAAGAACTGTGCTTCCGCAGTTGAACCCTCTCCCAGCCTCGGGGAATGGTTTCTGAGTAATGCAAGTTGCTTATTGATACTTTAACACTTTGTTTACTTTTATACTTGGACTTACTGATTTGGGCAACTTTGATTTACAGGGCAACTTTGATTTACGGGGCAAGGGTTGTAAGTTATGCAATTTATTTATTATTACTTTGATACTTTGTTTACTTTGATACTTTCTTTACTTTGATGCTTTGTAACTTTGATATTGTTACTTTGATACTAGTTTTGATACTTTGATAAAACTTTGATGTTGAAAAAAATTGATTTTCAAATAGGGAATTTTGAAAAACGTGAAACTTTGGCAATCGCAAACAAACCGTGTCCGTCGATTTTGAATTGAAGTTATCAAGTATTTTGCAGTAGGTTACATAGGTTGCATCAAGACATGGCTAATTGTAGACAGGGGAAAGCCAAGACAGATAGTCCAAGTAATTTGAGAGGCAAATGTTTAAATGGCTGGGGCACGGGTAAATGGTGGGAGTGTGCATGACTCTCTTATTGGACACATACTATCAAAGAATAAATGAAATCCAAAACAGACAAAAATTAAATAAACAACTATAGCAAACAAGCATACAACCGGTACCAAACAAATAAATAAATGAATATTAAAACAAATAAAGCTTAAAATCAATATGCAAATCAAGCGTAAAGCAAATAAATAATCATTTACTATTTAAAAATAAATAAAACCCAGAACAAACAGAAATTAAATAATAAGCAATCATAGGAAACAAACATACAACAGGTACTAACCTAAATGAATAAATAAATCTTATAACGAGTAAAACTTAAATTTAATATGCAAATCAAGCTTAAAACGAACAAAAATCACCACAAACAAATTTTGGCTATTGCCCCCTACCCTAATGGTAAAACTACAGAGCCTATTGTGTCATTGGCATTTTACTAAAAACTATTTGTGTCCTGAAAAGACTTGGAAAGAACAAATAAAACCACTAAAATGAATGTTTGATATATATTGCTATTAATTACTCAAAGCTCGTCAGCTCAAGATTTTATTTCACTGCAATTTCCATTTTATTTTCAATGTTGTAACAAGTACAAAAGAAAATATTTGTTGTATAATTCGTTTTAGTGAAGCGTGCTAATACGCATTAGGCCTTAGAATTTTACAGCTAGGGAAATGGGTAGTAGCCAGACTCTTGTTTGTATTGAAAACTATATGTGTCTTGAACAGTCTTGGAAAGAACTAATAAAATTAAACTGAATATTTAATAAATAATGATATTAATTTCTGAAAGCTCATCAGTTCAAGATTTTATTTCACTCTAATTTTCATTTTATTTTCAAGGGTGTAATAAATACAAAAGAAAATATTAGTAATATAATTGTTTTCAGTAAAGCGCCAATGAGACAATTGGCTTTATATTCCTCCTCAACATTCCCCTTCATTAGGAAGGGGAATTTTTTATCCTGGGTGCGCCCGAAAAGGCTTAGGATATTGAAGCAAAATTTCGGTAAATATTGAGGGGCATATGTGGCAAAATCAAAAGAATCTGTATGTATCCAAGTTATCAAAAAGGCGTATCTGCAATATCTTATGAACGGGTAAGGGTATTAACTTGAAACTTTCAGAGCCAAAGCTAATATTGCTTCTATTGCGGCTGCAAATGAAACTACTTACAACTGCGGCTGCGACTGATTGCAAAAGCTACTACATGTATTTCTGACTACTTTCAGGGAATGTTGAGGGGGATGCTGAACTTGGAAACTTTAATGTTGAAAATAAAAAAAAAACTTGGATGAAAACATGTTTTAATGAGACTTTGATGTTAAACAAAAATTTTGTTGTTGAAATGGAGAATGTGAAAAACTTGAAACATTGACAATCAAACCTAACAGAAATTAATTAAAAACTTTCCAAAAAAGAACTTTTTCAAAGAAAAGAAAGAGCCATATTAAGCTTAAAACCACCAAAAAAAATTCATGTATATACAACACCCTCTTTTCCTCAAATACAGCCGATCAAAATTTTTAGATAGTCATTATATTCAAAATAGTCCAAAGATTATGTAACTATACCTCTGGGGCCGATACAACCCCAGAACCCTGGGGTAAGGGTTGTATCTTATCACGTTCGATAATTCAGGGGGTGGTTCCAAAGAATCATCATTTGTAACAACTGCAAATTTTCGTTTTTTGGGTCTTCCTACCGTCATTATATAAATATCTTTTCAATGTATAACGTTCTACTCATAAAGTCACGCATTGAGTAGATCTAAAGCAAGCAAAAAAAATATTTTAAAAATTTTCAGGCATTATTCTAGTTTTAATTAAAAAATTGAAATTATCGCTCAGAAACCATAAATATATTTGCAATTTACATAATAACTTTAGCGATTCTGAACTGAAAACTAAAATAATTTTTTTTTCTATGGAAAAATATCACAACGGTCAAAGAACAAAGAGATCAATGAAGTTCAATGAAGAAAGAAGCAAAATAAGATACGGCCAGTAGACAAAAGGTAAAAACCAAAACTACGCGGATATTTCGCGTTTATAAAAGCGAGGCGTCTTCGGCGTAAAAGAAACAAAGATTAAAAACCTAGACTAAACTAAAAACACATAGAAACCACCACCAATATTAAAATACAATTGTGACAACAGATCCACATAGGCACATATATGAATTTATAATGAGGATTTCGCTTCCAAAAAATAGACTCACCGATGTTGCATTTGACATTAACGCTTTAGTTTGAAGTGTTCGAACATCCATTGCCTCAATGCTACCATGTTCTCCAATGTAGGCGATTTCAAAATCTAGAAATTTTTTTAAATATTCATATCATGACTCAAAGTAGATTCTAAAAGATTGAGGGAATTGAAGGTGAACAATGGCATAAAAGGACATAGAAGAGGAGCTACTTGCGCATGGTCGGGTATTGGTAGCGCTAGAAAACAACTTAATGGTAAAGTCCAAGACCTGATCGACGTTACATACATAAACTAGTTACAGTTATACCCTATAAACCTTATCTCACCCTATATCTCCATCTGATAAATAGAGTATACAGCTTTCTATTTAGCTTTTACAACTTCTGTTTCCTCAGGTAAGCAAATATGGCGTCCTTAGGGCTTTCCCACTGGAAATCCCAGTACTGTTACTATTTTCAATATATATATTTGATTTTAACAAATCAAGCCCCCTTCCCTCCCCTCGATCCATAGTCCATCATTAGAAATAAATTCCTGCACAATTACCCTTTTTCTGCTTAGTTTTAAAAATTCTTAACATGAAAATACCAAACCGATTTGTAGAGTTAAAAGCAATAATTTTACCTTCATAATTTAAAAAAAAACTCAAATCCAGGCTGTGCAATACCGTAAAATAAACCTTATCTTGTAACAAAAAAAAAAATCCTAAAAAAATCACAAGCAGATTTGTTTTCCTTTTTTGTACTATCAGTTGCTTGACAGTATATAACTAAAAACTGTTAATATATAATTTTAAAAATTAAAAAACAAACGTTTGAAAGTGTTAGTGTTGAAGTAAACAACGATATTCATTAATTTCCGGAAATCCTAACAGTCTACATTCTTTTTCTTGTCTCTAGGTTTTGGCAAAAATTTTCATGTCTCTGCCAAGACTTATGAAACACAAGATTTTACCAGATATCCAGGTTAGGTTCAATGGCTTGGCTTGTAAGTGATCTGTCATTACATCTTCCATACTGAGCCGCCTTCCTCTTACTCGGGGACCGTCGTCAGGTGGTGTCATAAGAACAACAGCAGTTACAATCAGTGAACATACGGAGACAATCACCAACAAAGCAATAAATATGCCTCGCCAATTTCGCTCGCTGGGAGAAGAGTTAACTAATTCCTAAAATGTTAAAGATAGATAAATCACAGTGGAAAAAATGATTAAGCTTGTAATTTATTGTTACTGGTTACCCCTGTCCGTGCATTAAAGGTAAACACACACAGTATTTTATCATATGTAAGTATTTTCTAGAAATCTTTATTGAGGTTTCCTTCTGTGTTATCAAATTTTTTATGACTATCATACTCAATATAGTCGAACTGAGTTAGTAGAGAGTGACAGATCTCAAGTTTTACCCCACCATTTGTTCTATATGGGGTAGTCCTAGAAATTTGAGAGCGGATTTGATCAGAAATTGAGTGCTCTAATAACTGGAGGACAATCTAGTGACTAGAGTCATTGGGTGGTGATAATACCTCTTCTGTGCCACTCTTCATCCCCTGGCACCCCCATAGCCTCCCATAGATTTTGGATCGAAATTTTAAGACAGTTATTTCAATAAGAATGATTACAAGCTCTCAAAAATATGCCTTTAGGGGTAACGGATATTAGAGACCGTGCACGATCATAATTCACCTATACATTTAGCAGAAAAAGGGGGAGTGTCGCACCTTACTATAATTGGAGTATTAAAGGGGGTAAAGTACACATGATTAGAAGTGTGGGTTCACCCCATGACAACCCTTCCTTAAGCTTCAACGCATTACATGTTCCCAGTTGCACTTGCATGCCCCAATGGTACCGGAACAAATTCGAAGATAGTCATAATAAAAAGTAAAAGCACATGCATCATCATGTGTCCCTGCAAAAAAGGGAAAAATGGAAGAAATTACCCCAAAACTAAAAAGTAAAATGACAAGCAGCTATCCTCCACTGATTTCCCACCGAAAACATAAGTACTATGTTCAGTAAAAAACACAAAATTCCAACTTCGCTCAGACTCATCAACGGCGCGGGGTATCCAAAATTTAAATAAAAGAAGAAATATCAGGAAATAAAAAACTCTTGAATTTTATTTCTGAAAGGTCCGACCCACTTTTCAGCTAAAACAGGCAGGCTATTCCAGGATGCTCGAGAAAGAGTCAGAGAATCGAAGTCTGATTCAACTGATTTAGTGGAAGTCGAATGTTACCAGAATTACAAAAATGATATGTAGAATGATCAGCGACAAGAAATGGACTAGTTCTGAGGGTCGCAGAGAATTACCAAGTAATTGAAGAAAAACTAAATGCACACATGAAAGAACGCAAATTGACTTTCAATAAAGTAACAGCTTGTTTACAGAACCACAAGGATAAGGGTTCAAGGGAAATATCCCTGACTTTCTCATACACCTTAGAGAACGGTAAGAAGGGAGGAAAAAGTCAACATTCATATTGCATGGGGGTAAGGGGCGTAACGCTGAATTAAACAATCGAATAAAATTCTTAAAATTGACACAGGAAAAAGCTATTATGAGCTTTCTAAAAATTCCGAGATTCCTTGTTTCCGATTGTTTCCAACAAGTGCATTATTCGTAATAGCGGGTTTCCCCTTGTTTCCGATTAGATCACAGTCTGACTTGTCTACCCATGAAAAGATCTGATTCCGCCTATGTTTCTATCTGCAAAAACATTCTCCGGAGCACTCGCACCCCGGTCCGGGTTTTTATAATGGGTGAGATAGGGATTGATCATACTGGATAATTATATGAACTGTGATGGAAACCTACATTCGTGAGGATGGAAAGAATCAGTGTGATATAGGCGACAAAAATATAATGGTTTTTCGTTCGTAACCCTAACAGGGCTAATAAGATCATTAATGTAAATAAAGAGCCTAACTTGCCCTAGAGCTGGGCCTTGTGGGACATCAAATCCCAACTTGTGCCGGTCGGCTGAAAAGGGAGTCCACGTAGATAACCCTTCCAGACGAATAAGAATCAAACTAAGCACTAGCATTCCCTCTTATACCCTAGTGAGATAATTTAGAGAGTGGAATCGGGAAGTTCAGGGGACCGAGCTTTTCGGACGTCCAAAAATATAGCAGCAGGAATCTGGCCAGAATCAATAGCCATATGTAGAAAATTTATAAGAATAACATATGCATGCTCTGTTAATTGCTCTGCTTGGAGGACAAATTGAAATTCATGAAAAGTAGACTTTTCTGTCTACTTTCCTTTACATCTAAAACGGAAAGTAGACAAAAAAGTATAGTCTTTTCAGAAATTCTTTGAAAAATGTTCAGTAGAGAAATTTGCAGATAGTTAAGTTAATCACTCATAGGTCCATCAAACAGTTCGTGGTAACGAACTGTAAGTAAGGAGCGACCCGGCTCAAATGTAACCGAAATTGTAAAAAAAAAAACGGTATTTTGATACCAATAGACATATCAAAAGAATCGGATTTCTGTGTTGATTAATTCAAAAAAACTTTCCGAAAAATAAGTTTTTCAAAGAAAAGTAAAGGACATTTTAAACTTAAGCCCAGCAGATACAAATACCTGTTAAAATTCAAACTCAAAACGACCAGAAATTACTATTAAAGAATAAATGAAACCAAAAACGAGCAGAAATTAAATAAACAATCATAGCAAAAAACATACACAAGTAACAGTACAAATAAATAAATAGATCTTAAAGCGAGTAATGCTTAGATTGAATATGAAAATCAAGCTGAAAACGAAAAAAATATTTTGCTATTGAAGTATAAATGAAATTAAAAATGAACAGAAATTAAATAAACAACCAATGCAAACAAACATACAATAGATATTAATATAAATGAATAAATAAATCTTAAAACGAGTGAAACATAAATTTAATATGCAAATCAAGCTTGAAACAAATAAAAATCACTACAAACAAGAGTTTGGGTATCACCTCCTTGTCTCAATGTAAAAGTCTAAAACCTACTGCGTCATTGGCGCATTACTAAAAACGAATTTTATGACAAATATTTTCTTTTGTACTTAATATTGAAAATAAAAATTAAAATTATAGTAAAATTTTGAACTGATGAGTTGTTCAAGAAGTTGTTCAAGACGAATATAGTTTCACTACAAACAAGAGTTTGGATACTGTCCCCTTCCTTAACTGTAAATTAAAACCAAAAGCCTACTACGTCATTGGCACTTAACTGAAAAACGAATTATATTAGAAATATTTTCTTTTCCAGTTCTTACAGCATTGAAAATAAAAATACAATTACAGTGAAATAAATTCTTGAACTGACGGATCTTTCGACAATTAATATCATTATGCATCAAATATTCAATTTGATGTTGTTTATACTTTCCAAGACTGTTCAAGACGCATATAGTTTTCAGTAAAGCGCCAATGACGCAGTAGGTTTTAGACTTTTACAGTGAGAGAAGGAGGCGATACCCAAGCTGTTTTTTGTAGTGATTTTTCTTCGTTTCAAGCATGATTTGCATATTCAATTTAAGTTTCACTCGTTTTAAGATTTATTTATTCTTTCATATTTACAAGTATGGTTGACTCTGGATCATTAAGACGTCATAAAACCTATAGAACTCGGGATACGAAAGAAGAAAGAAAAGTGAAAAGGATCGGGTTTCTTGCGTATGTTATGTGCGTATCTATTGTATGTTTGTTTGCATTATTTAATTTCTGTTCGTTTTAAGTTTCATTTATACTTCAATTGCAAATTTTTTTTTTCGTTTTAAGCTTGATTTTCATATTCAATCTAAGCATTACTCGCTTTAAGATCTATTTATTCATTTATATTATTACTTGTTGTATGTTTTTTGCTATGATTGTTTATTTAATTTCTGTTCGTTTTGGGTTTCATCTATTCTTTAATAGTAATTTCTGGTCCTTTTGAGTTTGAATTTTAACAGGTATTTGTATCTGCTGAGCTTAAGTTTAAAATGGCCTTTACTTCTCTTTGAAAAACTTATTTTTCGGAAATTTTTTTTTTAATTAATAAATAATAAAACATTGGAGCCGTATGGCCTTTACTATAGGCAACGTTATAGCGTTGCCTCTGATTTCAAATATTTAAGTTTCATTCAGTTTAGTCTTATCTATCAAAGGTTACGAGCCTCAGAAAATTTGCCTTATTTTTGAAAAAAGGGGAAACACCCCCTAAAAGTCATAGCCATCAGATTTATTAGATTTAGCGTATCAGAGAACCCTACTGTAGAGGTTTCAAACTCCTATCTGCAAATATCTGGAATTTCGTATTTTTAGCCAGAAGAAAGATCATGGATGTGTGTTTTTTTGTTTTGCTTTTTTTTCAGGGGTGATCGTATCGACCCAGTGGTCCTATAACGTCAGAAGAGGACTCATTGGAACGGAAAGTTAAGAGTTCTTTAGTCTTTTTTAAGTGACCAAAAAAATCGGAGGGCAACTAAGCCCCTTCCCAAGCCCCTTTTTTTCTCAAAATCGTCTGATCAAAATTTTGAGATAGTTATTTTGTTCAGCGTAGCTGAAAGGCTGAATAACTATACCTTTGGAGATATCATGAATCCTCATAACCCCTGAGTAAACGTCTTTAAGCTACAAAATGTTCACATTGTTTACGTATAGTATTTGTTATTGGGAAGTATGCATACATTTTTTAGATGGGGTGGGGGGAATTTTCTGCTGGAGAGATTTTCTACAGGGATACTTTGCCATGGGGAGGAAAGTTTCCAGGGAGTGAATTTTTTTCAAGTTTACACTTGGGGAATTTGCCAGAATTTCTATACGAAATTCGTCTTATGTCTTGCTTTCTCTTTACCGACTCAATTTTGCGCGTGGATATGATAAGGGTAATTGTCCAGGGTAAATTTTCACCAGGATTGAATTGTCTAGAGAATAAATCCGTGGGGAGGGGATTTTTTCGTGGAGGTGTAACCACATTTCCTGGTATTATTTAAAAAACGATCAGAAATTAAATACAAAAAACAAGTTTTTTCAACTAAAAGTAAGGAGCAACATTAAAACTTAAACGAACAGAAATTATGACGTTTATGAGGGGTTTCCTCTTCTTCAACACCTTGCTCCTTATACTAAAGTTTGGATTCTGTTCCAATTCTTTAAGAGCGACTCCTGAAACACTATGTTCCTTTAATTAGAACAGCTTTTTTTAAAGTACCAAAAAACTTCAGCGTAAAGAGCAAGGTATGGAGGAAGAGCAACCTCCCTCACATACGTAATAATATTTTTTCGTTTTAAGTTTTAATGCTGCTCCTTACTTCCTGTTGAAAATACTTTTGTTTTGTATTTAACCTCTATACAAAACAATCACTCGAGCTCGAGTAAAGTAACTGTAAAAACTTCGTTCTCTAAAGACATTGAGTTACAAGCATTGTGAAAAATAAATTCCTCGACTTATTATAAAATGAAAATCTGGTGAATCCCCCCCTCCCCCGTCCACGAATCCTCAAAACAAATCTTTGCGCAAATGCCAAATTTTATTTCCATGTGATATCGTCAAACTCATTTTCAACGTTAATAAGGACAGGGTGGCTCCATGGGAGGTTAAAGAGGCCAGATTTTGCCTTGAACATTCATTCTATACCATGATTCGTGATATTAGAGCAATCCAATATTTCAAATGAGCCGCTAGCCTTTTACCTAAGGTTGATGTGCCTGTTTAGTCTTTGTTTGAAATAGCCAGTTATTGTAAAAATTTGAAGGATTGTAGGCTATATGTTTAGACGAAATATTTGTCGAGACCTCCATTGAAACTTTTAATTCCACAGGGCTATAGTAAACAAATCATTTTTCCATTTTCTCCCCATTAAGTTCTAAGTTAGTTTTCTCACAGAGTGGTAGCTTCTAAATTGGCTCATTAACAGATGACTTTGATGAAGCTTAGAAAATAGCAGTGGTAAATAAGTTTTCAGGAAAATTTACTTCTTCACTTAATTTTAATCCTCTTTAAAAAAGACAAAAATGTGCTCTATACAGAAGAAAACGAAATGCACAAAATCTGCAAGAATCTGGACCATCCAAAAAAAAAAAAAACACATGACGTTTTCTCAGCTAAATGCTGCAAAACAAGGAAACAATACTTTTTAAGACAAAGTTTTCAGAGGAGGAGGGTATCTTCGAATAAGCATTAGGATGGAGGATATGCCCACTCTCCGCCTCTAATTATGCACGGATCCTTTCTCTCTTTCCTGGTGCACAAATCCTTAGGTTTTTATCGTTTCTTTGCCGTCACAGATCAAATCCCATTTTCTGCAATGAAAACACAATTTATGTCATTGCGTATAGCCGAAGTAAAGCAGAGAATATTCTTGAGCAGGGTTGCTACCTGCAGAACGAAAGTGCTAATTTAGCACCATTTATGTGTGCAGCAGTGTAGCATGTGCTCAGGGTTGCCACCTGCAGCACGAAACTGCCATTTTAGCACTCTTTTAGCAATATTACATTCAATTCTTTGACTGTGGCACCAAAAATCGCTGTGTAGCGTGCAAATTTGAGTAAATGCATGAATCTAGGAACTGACTGTAGTGGCAACCCTGCTGTTGAGGTTACCAATCATTTAGTATGAATATATAATCGTCCATTATAAGGAAATTCTTTATATTTAGAACACAATTTAAAATGATACTCGTAAAATTTTTGTAGCTTTTGATTACATATCACGTCAAAACATACAAGCATAAAATTTAATTCATTATTTTTGAAAAAAAAATGAGCATAATACACCCGATAAACATCCAACTATAAGTACCCTTGTAGCGCTGTGGTTTAAACACTCGAAACGAATGTGTCACTATCAAGAAATCCATGCAATTAGAGTGTTTTTGTCTCTCTAATAGCTTAGTAGGCTTGTCGAGCCTGATTTTCTGTTTATTACCATATTCCTTCATTTGAAGTTATTTTTCTCTCTATTTTTTTTTTTATTATTGCCTTTTTTGACATTTTTTAAATTCCCTATTGTCTAGAAAAAAAACTTTCCTAAGTTTTAATATTTAAAAGAAAAAGCTATTACAATAAATAAATATCTACCTGGCTCTCTGAAAGTCCTGTCTGCATGTTTCCTTTTGCGGGCATAGTCTACTAGACCTTATCCATTTCCTTTTTCTACACAACTACTTCTTTTCTAAGAGCTGCATTGAACAAGCTTCATATATTGGAGACAGTTTGTTTAAGAAAGCGCAGAATCCTGTGTCAAGGTGTTTATTTATTAATGTGAATGAATAAATAAGGTGGAATAAGAAATTGAAGTTCCTGTTTTAAAAGAGGATTGTGTAAAGAAATCGGAGAAGCAATAGAATTCTACTGAATGATAATATATATTTTAATGCATATCATAGTGAACTAGGTCTCCAGAAAGTTCGAGAATTTTCCGGGAATTTTAGCCTTCGTCCCTTCCCTACATTAAAAATATTTGTATTTGGTGGGGAATTTGGGACAGTTAGTCCCATATTTTCGTAATATGTGAATTAAACATTGTTGAATTATAAATGAATAAAAAACAAAAAAACATAAAATGTAGGTTTTTTATCGACACTATGCTTTAGCGCAATCGAGCACAATCAACTTTATGCTAAACATAAAGTTCATTTCGAATAAGACACTAAAAAGATACAAACATTTTTCAAAAACAATTTATAGCAATAGCAATAGAATGAAAACTTTTTGGAACCTTAGCATTTGATGATTTTTCTAACCCAGATTATCAAAAACTTAAAATTCCTAAAATTTCCAAGAATTGAATCGAAATCTTATGAGCCTGAAAGGAAAGAGAAATAAAAAAAAAATGAAGAAATAATATATTATATATATATATATTATATATATATATATATATATATATATATATATATATATATATATATTATATATATATATATATATATATATATATATATATATAGTATATATATATATATATATATATATATATATATATATATATATATATATATATCTATATATATATATAATATATATATATATATATATATATATATATATTTATATATATATCTATATATATATATATATATATATATATACTATATATATATATATATATATATATATTATATATATATATATATATATATATTATATATATATATATATATATATATATATATATATATATATTATATATATATATATATATATATATCATATATATATATATATATTATATATATATATATATATATATATATATATATAATATATATATATATATATTATATATATATATATATATCTATATATATATATATATATATATATATATATATATTATATATATATATATATATATATATATATATATATATATATATATATATATATCTATACATATATATATATATATATATATATATATATATCTATATATATATATATATATATATATATATATATATATATAAAGAAAAAAACGGAACTTCTGAATGTTATCTGCCATTTGATCCAATATTGCTTAATCCCAACAGAATCCTTTGAAGTAGGACTGTATGAAGTACAAACAGCTTTTCGGACAACAGAGAGTATGCAAACAGTATTTACCCATACGTGACTTGGAATCGTAACAAAAACAGCAGCCCACTAGGCCCAGATCACCTAGGAACTAAAAAACCGATTACTAGTATGATCTATATAGCTGCTTAGTTCAAGGGGAATTTACTTACAGCGGTATACTTCTACTTTGCTACCCTTCCTTAGGAAGGAGGCTTCCCATTTCATTCATTCTAGATGATCAGAGGCTGGCCCAATCCTATTTGTGCGTGCCTTCAAAACCTGGCTCTGCCTCCGATAGTTGAATCAGGATGGTCGAACTGGACATCGAATTTCTTCTTCCAGAGAGAAGCCCTCATCAAATTGGTGTGTAGTAGATATAAAGGACAGCTACAGAACAGAAGTTACCAAACCTTTCAGGGCAAAAACGACAGCCTCTTAAATGAAAATACTAAAAATACCTACACCAGCTTTGCAGCAATCAGAGCAGAGTTGGGTTGCGTGAACTGGGGATCACTGCTCCTGGAGGGCTAGATTAACAACACATCAATTTCCGATGAGCTAACATCACTTCAGAAGAGGCACGCCTCTATTAACGTTTGGCATAGCTCAAGACACCCCCACACATACTCATCAGACAAGTATAGAACCAAAACCAACAATCCCATTGCAGAACAAGTTAGAGCCAACGCTCTAGCGTTGCCTGTAGCAAACACCCATAATCCTACAATGTGTAATATATTATTATTTATTTTTTCTCATGGACTTTTCGTAAACAAAGTTTGTCGCAGAGACTATGGAGAGGGCTCATTCGATGGAAACTTTGAAGTACTAGCGCCCTTTTAAGATTTAAAAATGAATAGATGGCAATCAGCCCTCTAGTCAATTAATTTGTAAAAATCGAAACTTGAGAGGTGGATCGCAGATAAAATATCGATCGGAGGTATATTTCGTATGGCAAGTTTCTCCATCTCGCTTGTGAAACGGTCTATTACCTCGAAGTCATATGTTTACCGGAGTCGAATTGAACTGACTGACTGATATTGAGTTTGTCGGTTGTTGAGTATGAAAGAAAGTCTTTGAAACGAGTTAAAGTGGCTTGACTTCTCTTGCTTCGAGTACTGGTTTTAAATTGCGGAAATTTTAATTTAATGGTATCCTGTAAAGCCCAGAATTTGTATGTCTATTTTCTTTTGTTGTTCCATTTCTTGTCATTTCTCAGCTTCTGAAGTTTCTCGTAATCCCTAGAATAAGTGCAAGTACCTTATAAATCAGCAAAATTTCTGGTTGAAGTTTCTCTGATAAACAACGTACAATTTCTTACTGAAGTTGCTCTGATAACAATGTACAAATGAATAACACTTTTTCCAAATGTGCCAAGTTTAGACAATAGATACTGAGTTCATTTTTTCCAGTAGTCATTTTGCTTTACACGCTGCCTCGCCTTCAGAACTATCAGACACTTTGGATAGCACAGTAACACTAAAATCAAAACTTGGAAATAGATTCACCTTGGAAATAGGGCAGACTGCGTAAAGTAGAAAGTCTGGACATTCTTCTCAAGCTCGAGGTCTTTTTACCCGCTAATACTCATGAATGTCATTAATAGTCCAAGTCGAGTTTTTTAGGCAGTCAGTTAAAACCAAGTTTGTATTTTCCATAAATACAATTATTATGTATGCCTAATCGATATTATACTAATGGGTATTTATATAGTACATGGGTATATACACTAATGGGTATATATATAGTACAATTGGTGTCTAATTTTTGCATGCAATAGCAGCTGATTGATCACTCTATTATTTTTCTATTTGATATGTACCCGAGTACATATCAAAACGCTAATTGTTCTTTTCCAGGAACGTCTTTTGTCTCGTCGACAAGAATAGAAAAATAACTAGCTTGTTCTACTTCTAAAATAATGTCGCGCAAAGAATTTCCTATCAGTACAATCCTGTCATTTTGATACTGAGACTGCAATAACAAATACAGTTACACTGTAACTTGGTCTGTAGCTTTTCATCGCCATTAGTTAATTCTGTATGAATCCACGAATTCAAAGAAACGACCCTGGCGTGCGGATGTTTCTGATTCGTCATTACTCCTCAAAACAAAACCCTGGCGGCCAAAAAAGCAAATAGCATGAATAATGTACTTCACATTCTGTTTTTTTTGTTTTTTTTTTCTTGTTCTTCTTGACATCTGGATTGGATTAAGGCATTTGTTGTAGATTTCGAAGCATCAGTAATAACTATCTTTAATTCTGTCCATACTGACATGCAATGCCTACGTCTTTCAGAGCTATCATTTCCCTTTAATAAAGCAGAGCTGTCTTTCCACTTCCAAAATATTGAATCAATTAAAGCCCTTTATTCAGTAGTTTCTGAGCCCTTGGAGCCCAAACATAAAATGGGGGCAAGCAAAACAGAACATGGAATCAAATTTTTTGAGTATTCAATACATTCATAAGTCTTAATGTAATACGCACTGAATTTCCTTCCGTTGGAAGTAGAAGCCAAATATCACTCAAGAATAGGTTGAGCTGGTATGTCGTAATACTTCCTAGAGATATCTGAAAGAGGTTCTTGGATGCTACTGTTTCAGCATCCAAGACAGCTGTCTTGCGCATCCAAGAAGCTGTTGCGGGTTAGAACCCGCAACAGCTTCAGGGATGGAGACTGAACTTCCATGTTGTCGGGGTCTATTCTTGTTCTGCTTGTTTCTAAAAAAAAAAAAACAGTCACAGGTGGGGAATCCATTTGCACTAATCCGATACTTTGAGTACTGACATTATTGCCAGTTCCTTGTACTAAGATTTATTCATTTTTCTCCCGCATTTTAACCGAAAAAAAAATCCAAAGTTGGTTGTCGCTCTTTGTGCATAGTTCGGTTACGAGTTCACAAGACCAATAAAGATAAACTGAACAGATGACGCTTAGTTTTTTACTTAACCCTACTCAAAGATCACATTTCTGGTCGAGAATATGGTAATAAAAAGCCGCGAGGAAGTGTTTTGGATATTTCAAAACAAGGTTTTTAAGAGAGCGGGACAGATGAGAAATTTGAAAAAACAGTTATCAAAAAGTGACGGTGCTTAATAGCTGTAAAAGAACAAAGCACAGAAGTGCCAAATACAAACAACCTGTCTTGCTGGTTTAATATAAAGCATAACAAAATAGAAAATAGCCATGAAATATAATTAACATGGTAATTTTCAAAATATAGAGAGGTCGTGGCCCCCTTTCACTTCCCCAGTTTGTACCACTGATTGGGTAATGGGACCAACCACACGGTACTTAGTGTGCGGAGGGAGGGTGTTAACTTTCGCATTGTGTTCACTAGTTAGGTGCGTGTAGCCCCGTCAACAGAAAATGCAAAAATCACATCAGCTACGCTAGTACGAATCTTGAAACTATAAACTGAATTCTAAATTATAGATGACACTGCAAATACATGGATTTAAAATAAAAGTTATAAACGTAGAAAAACTACAGCCTCCCGAAATCCTAGGTCATCCTGTGACAAGGTAAAATCCAAGTATCCCCCACCTACCCCCCCCCCCCTAAAAAATTAAATCCTGACTAAACTCATGTCAATCCCACTTCAAAGAGCTTTAATCATGAGAATTCTAGTATTAACTAACTAAGGTCTCCTGTCGGGCGCTGCTCGTCGTAGGTTCAGTGCGAGCGTTTGCGCTTCGCTTGGTCTGATGTTTGCCATCGCCAGAAATTCAGACAGGCTGTTGAACCATCGTTTCTTCCGTCGGCCACAAGGTTGCTTCCAGCCAGCTTTCATAGGGTCAAAGTCAAAGATCTTCTTTGCTGATAGGTACAGGGGAATTTGAAGTGGGTGTTAAAACCATCGTAAGGTACGCTTGGCTGCTCGGGTAGAAAAGAGAGACTGCTTGATGAGCTGCAGCAGCTTCTCACTACTGACGAAATCAAACCATCTTAGACCTTCGATACTTCTAAGGCTCTTCGTCTAGAACACATCTATGGCCTTTAATGCTATGGCTGATATATGCTATTTATCAGCTACGTCAAGTATTGTATAACCGACTAGGGCGTTGAAAATCCGTAGCTTAGTTGAACGACTGTTATTCGGTTTTTGCTAAATTTGATGGTTCAGCCTGCCCATGGCAGAAGACACTTTGGATATCCTTGCTTTCAGCTTGACGAGAAGCGAAAGATCTGAAAAAAATGTGGAGCCTAGGTAGGTGAACCTTTGTAAGACTTCAATACTAGTTTTTCTGTCTAGGTTAAGTAGGGAATTGACATCAGGAGAAGGTGGGTCTACGGTCATAATTTTTGTTTTATCCCAGTTTATCAGCAGTCCCACATTTGTGGCCTTTTCTCGTAAGATTAGTGCTTTGAGCAGCTGATCCATGGAGTCTGCTAGGATGGCTAAGTCATAGGAAAAATCAGCATCTTAGACGACACGACCTCCAAACTTGATTCCAAAACTGAGACTTGAAGTTGTATTTTGTCATAACATGGCCTATGATAGGTAAAGAGCTCTGGGGCACTGGACATCCTTGACACACTCCTGTCGTGATTTGGGAGAACAGGCTGCATCAGCAGTTAAAATGAACAGACCTTTCTATACCATGATGTAGAGCTTTGAAGAGTCTGCAGTATTTCTCAGGGAGACGGGTCGATTCTAGAATCCACGAAAGAGCATCTCGGTCCACCGAGTCGAACGCCGCGCCGAAGTCAAGGAAGACAAAAGAACTTTCTTATGGAAATCCATGACTTTTTCTATTATCTATTGAATCGTAAAAATCTGTTCGATGTTTTAACGGTCCAACATGAAAAGCAGCTTGCTCCGGTCGCCAAATCCTGCGAATAATATTCGGACATCGATCCAAAAGCACCATTGAGAAAGTTTTCCGGGGACTGACAAAAGAGTTTTTCCACTATAATTCAAGCAGTCGGTTCAAGAGCCTTTCTTCTTCAATGAGGGGATAATGACACCCTTCCATCAACCTGCAGGGATTATCTCAGTTTTTCAGATTAAGGAAAACAGAGAGTGAAAGAACAGGAACATTCTAGGGCCTGCATATTTCAGCAGTTCAGAGCTTAAGTCACAGATACCAGCAGATTTATTGTACTTGAGACTTTTGACTGCATTTTAGATTTCTGAGGTGTTGAAGGGCTCATCTAGAGGATTATCTGCTTCAGGTCTATGACTGCTAGACTGGCTGAGACTATCATTTGGAGGGTAAGACGGGCTGGCATTGTTTAGGAGTGAGCATAAGTGGCCCTTCCACTGCTCAAGAAAAGAGCCTTCATCAGAAAGAAGTGTCTCATACCTGGAAAAGACAGGTCCCAAAGTCGAGTTTTATTTTCTGTGAGATCTCGGAGATGCTTGAACAAGCTACCCATGTTTTTTTCTGCTAGTTCAATTTCATCGACTTCCCTTACAACGAACTGGGTTTAGTCCCGATGAATGAGTCTGTCCTGCACTCCATTAAGCCTTCGATAAGTGGCTTTGTCCCCAAGGAGTCTTGCCCTCCGTCTTTGCTCTATGTCCTGCAGCATTTCATTAGTTAACCACGATTTCTTTGGAAAACAACTTCACTTGCAAAGCACTAGTTTTGCTTTTTCACTCGTCTGTGATTTAAAATACTTCTAAGCGTCTTCGCTGCTGTTAATTGTGCTAAGGAGGTCGAAAGAATTCGATACCTAAATAATATATTTCAGCCGAGTATCTGGTTCCTCAAGTTTCCCAGTATCTGCTGCGACTGTCCTTCTTGCCAATCGTCGTGCTTGGAGGTGAAGCTTGAGTTCAACGCACACAAGCCTGTGATCTGCATTTCCGAGCTTCACTGATCTGTAAATTCTGCCGTTCTCCAGTGATTATCTCCAGCGTTTAGATAAATTGACGTGATCGAGGATCTCCTTTGTCCAACCGTCATTTCTATATTACGTGCACTTGTAAGGAAGCCTTTATTTGTGTAACTCAATTTCAGTAAAAGTTGGAATCCCCTTAGCTCCAATAGATCAGAAATAAACTGACTATTTCAAATTAGCCTAAACTTGAAAATAGCTTTGCTTTGTATATTGACCATCACATATTACCTAGTCGTAAATCTTGGTGGCATTTCTTTGTTTAAGTATCAAACGACATTTTGAACCAATAATAAATAATTGAAGGCCCAATCTAGACCAGTTTTGTATAAAATAGAGTGGAATATCATAAAGTGTAATGACATTTCAAGCTTTTAGAATCGAGGCCCAAAATACTGGAAAAAACTACTTTTTAACAGAAAGTTGGGGATTGTCTATAAGAACGGAACGGAAAATCACTAAGGGAACCAAAATTAAGTACCAAACTGAATAAAATGTTGGGATTAGAGATAAATAGGGGGCTATCTTGCGAGGAGAGGAGACTAGAAAGGAACTTTGGTAAGTAGCCTTTTTAACTAATTATAGGAGGCACCTGCCTTTTCTCAATTTCTTTAAACGTAAAGTTAAAATAATAAAGTAAAATCTTTTCGTCACTTTTGTCTAAGCCGAGAAGATCCTATTTCTGTGTTGAATTAGGTTAACTGAATTCTTCGAATTCCCCTTTTTAGCCCTAACTTTAGTCAGAGCTTTATCCATTTGTCACTTGTTCCAAACCCAGAATATCCTATATCTGCGTTAAATTAAGTTATTAATTGAATCTGTTGAGCTCCTTTTGGCCCTAACTTTAGTTAGAACGATATTTCCCTTTTTGGAAACTTGCCCAGTTGACTTATTAAAGGTTTGAGTCTTGTATATAATTCAAGGTAGCCCCTTCGATTTATTCTGATTAATTAAGAGATACGTGATCTAATTAAAATTAATTTATAGCAGAAGGTGGTGATCACCCTTGTAAATACCTAAACATTCTTGTTAGATTTTTATCTCATTTGGTTGAGGGTTGCATAAATTCGTCTTTATTCTTCCTTTAAGCTAAGGCCGGGTCTGTAAAGGATAAAATTCTTTACCATTAATTAAATTTAAGAACTCGAGTGAGAGTCTTCCGAGGAGCATATAATTGGTGAAACAAACTTAGAATAACCTAGTGTTTAAGGTGGGAAACCCTAAAACAGGGAGTACAAATTATTGGCTGTATGCTTTTTTCCCAATTTATTGTTTCAGGGAACTAAAACACTATCAAGGAGGCACACTTGTGCCTCTTTAAAGAGGCGATGCACCACAATGTTAAGCGATTTTCGGTCCTGGCGGTCGCAGAGAGACGGCGGTGATCGTATTTTATAGCCTAAGCCCAAACTAAGAAACAAGCAAAATTTCACCCCCTCCGACTTTATCTTCATGGGGGAAAGTGGGCCGGAAGTTTCGACCCTCCCGCCACAGTCCCCCTTTAACGTTGTCAGATCGGGTGAAATTTAGAGGATAAGCTTTCCTAGGGCCTAGAAGCTTATCCTCAAAATTTCAGCTCAATCCGATCACTCCTTCCCTGTTTTCCAAAAACCAAATATAGCCACTTAATGTTCATACAATTTTTTTTTTTGTTAGCCACGCCTACAGGCCACAGTTGGCAACGGATCCGGGTGAATGAGGACTCATTCGAAGCGGAATTCGACCTTTTAGGGCCTTTTGATATTTTCAGACCAAAAAAAATATTCTCCAAATTTACATTCACGAAAAACCTCGTTTTTACCCATAAGAGCCCATGTTAGACGAATGCCGCCAAGAGCTTGCATCGGCATTCGTCTCGGAACTACGTCATTCACTGATGAATGTGAAGAGATTTTAATTACGTAAGTCGATAAAACCTTACGTCTCGTCTGATGAAAATTAAAAAAGGTTTTAATAGTATAAAAATAAAGCATTTTAGGATTGTTGCTTATTTTTTTTTCGTTTACAGGTAAGTCTCCACTGACTTTCTCACAACTCTTTTTTTTAAACAATAAAAACTTTAGCGTAAAGAGCGAGGCGTTGAGGAGGGCACAGCCCCTTTCATATACGGAAGCGGGGGTTTGGGGGGCGGCAGCCCCCCAACTGTACCTCCTAATCCCTATACGTTTTAAGGTTCGAACTTGTGACTCAGCCTCTTCAACTCTTTAGAAAACGTAGTTTTTTTTCAAATAATTTATAAAATAAGTCACACAAAGAAATAGGAATTCCCTAGACTATAATTTTGCCTATCTCCTTATGGATTCTCTAACGTTATACGGAGGAGAGTCTTATCCCTTTTTTTCTTTCTTTGACCTCCTTAATCCTGTACTAGCCGTAGATAAGGCTAGGTGGTCTTGATGTTATAAGAGAGGCTAGAGAAAAGGGAATAATATTGTCAAAATAAGAATTTTTAAGTTCCTTTCTGTCGAGGAAAATTCAATCAAGGATCTTTCCTATTGAAGTTTAAGATTTGCCCGAGGTCCAAGGAACACTAAATTTTTTTACAAGAAATAATTGTAAAATACCTTGTTTTGGGTTACTGAGAATTTGTGGCTAATCAATGTGGTTATTCCGAGTTTTCGATAACCTTAAAAGCCGTTGATTACCATCTTGAAATACCTTAATTAATCAAATAAAACTCGTAGTATTGGTACTACTTAGTATTGATAATTTACCTGCTTTTATAATTTTAGACTTAAAGATTCTAATACCACAGATCCAAGCTATAACTAACTATCTAAGTGTAACTTATTCAATTAGAATTTCAGTAGCCCTAAACTTAAAATGATCCTTTTTCTTGGCCGGGACAATAGAGGTAACCTCCTAGAACGACAGACACACACACAATATAAGACTATTCAACTCTGAAGAGAGGCTATTGGAAGGGTTTATAATAATTGGAATTACAACATTTTCTCCTCTTTTATTGAATTTAATAATAAAATCAAGTTGTCAACAAATTCTGAGCACGAAAGAACTACATCGCCTCAGTTTATCACCCTACCAATTGATTGATTATTCCTTTAAGAACTCTGGGTAAAGATGTTTATAAATAGAACTCATTACGTTAAGAAGGAGCATTTAGGGTGATAGGTTTACCCAGAGCCGGCATAAAGCAACAATCCGACTTAGTTTCTAGTCATAAAATGGGGCAATCTTACAACTGGTGGCATAGGTACTGAATTTTGTTAAAACTTCCATTTAAGTGGGGGCGGATAAATAAATTTATAAAATTTGGTCAAATTTAGTCCTCTTTCCCTTCCAAGAAGGTTTTTGTTCAGTTTTCCCAGTGGTTGTTTCTGGCCTAGCAGTGATGGAAAGGCTTGAAACAGTGTTAAATAAAGTAGCAATTTCGACAGTGTTTACTAGTCTAGGATTTTTTATTTCTCTTTTTTCTTACGAGTCTTTATCTGTATCTTAAGGTTTTTGGTTTTAGTGCTAATACACTAGGTATTTGGGAGCAGGCCCTATCCCTATTGATCAGCAAATTCGGTCTATTAATCTTGAAGAGTTGAAAGTAGAGTAATTAGCACTATTAGGGAATAAGGTAACAATTTTTTTTGTATAAGTAAAGAGGAAATGGAAAAATTCCCCAACAGAGGGTCAAGAGATTGGAGTAGCAGAAAAGGAAACAGTAAAATTGGAGAATATCCCCTTAAGCTTAAATGCTCCCCAAAGTGCTTCAGGAAAAGGTAAAGGGCTTAAGGGAGATATAGAAAAACAGTCAGGCTAGACTGAGTTGGCTAGGGTCTTTAAGGGATATGAGTCAATTTTGGTTAATTCAAGCATTCCCGGGACTAACAAAACATCGGAAAGGGGTGAAGTCAGTAGTAAGACTACTGATTGGAATCTTCCTTATATGAGAGGGAATAGGCCTAGCAGGGATAGATGTTTGACCTTCGGATCTATTTATGGAAAACTGGGTGAGGTCATAGTTAGATGAGTCGGTCCAAACACGTGTAGAACCGAAGGCGGGACAGTTTCAGAGGGGGTGGAACTGAGTCCTGTGGAAGACAAGTTCTGTGATGGAACTTGCAAGGACCATCATTCGGGAAGGAATAGTTGGCACGGAGAATTGGGCTGGGTCTGAAACACCCATGGACCTAGGCTGGAGGAGGGGTGAGCCGCAGGATATCGAAAAAATCCCGAGATTTGACATTACGCGTAGAGATAAGAACCAGAAATCTCGAGTTTGGGAAAGGAAAGAATCCTTTTTTCTAAAAGGTTAGGAGATCTCCATTTGGTTCCTATTGATGACTTAGTGTGTGCAACAGAGAATTCCGACAAGGAAAACAGACATGTCAATTTAAGATCATTTAAAAAAAACTAGTAAGTGGAGTCATCCGTTTCATACATTCAGGTCTTTATCTAGGGGCCCAAATGAGAGCTGTCAGAACCTTAAATAAATTAAGACAATGTCGTGTCTTTGAAAATATGTACTGGCAGGTTGAAGAGGCAGTAAAGACTTTGTGACCTCTGGTTGAGAATAGATAAAGTTAGTATTTTTACCCCACTCTTAGAGAAAATATTTTCAAAGTGACTTCTTGTAATGTAGCCGCACACCAACTTAAACTGGTAATAATTTGTGGTTGTCTCCAACACAAGAGATGAGTTCAGAATGTTCGAAGGGTTCAAAATTCCGTTTCTGGTACTCAATACCTCGTATTTTTTTAGTAAAGAACGAGTACAAATTTTTTTCGTCTTAGAATGTATTTTTATTCGCCTTGCGTTTTTAAAGTCTTCTATTGTTACTGGCCTTTCTCGCAAATTTAAGTACTCTTTCAAGCATTTACTTATAATTTGGGAAAATGTCTCTAATATTCCTCTCCAAAGTACAGTCACAACTATCAATAAAAGGCAAGGGTTATGACTGAGCCGTCATTTTACTTGAATTAACGCCACACTTGAATTACAGAAGCGAAAAACTGAAACTCCTGAAGCATAGTTGAAAAGCTTATCTCAATACCAACTTGTCCTCAAGTATTTTTTCTGCCATTACTAGTCCTTTGTAACTTTTGCCAGACTCAGGATAAAGGACTAACACCACTAAGCTTTCATCTCTTCTAATTTTAACAATATCTACCTTAAACCTTCACTTTAAATCGTCAATCACCAAAATTGCAAATAAAGGTTGTAATAGCCCAAATTAGAAAATAAAATTCAGTTGTTCGTAATGGTCAATTAATATATCTTCTTTTTATTAAAGCTATGCTGCATTTTAACCTTAAAATAATCGCAGAAACGATTGATCTCTGCTTGGCAACACAAGAGCGGGGGTATTATTTCAGATGCCACGAAAACGACAGGAAAAGAAACCTTAGGTTAATAATATCTATATAAATTCAGAAGGATTCTAGCTGAGAACTTCGCATTATTCTACTACATTAGAAAGACGAAATTCAATATTTACTTTCTATTTACTTTCAGAATAGGTCTAGTTCATTGGCCTGGAGGAAGTGAGACAAAGACGAGTTTCCTTACAAGAAGGAAAAGAGAAAACCTGTAACAACATATTGGACATTGACTTTCAATATTTTTACACTCTTTGCATCTATAATGGGACTCCTTTCAATAGGACTAATGTTCAAAACAATTAAAAAAAAATTATGGACAGATTATTGCGACCAAAAGTCTCAGGGGTTCCATATAGAAGTTGCACAAGAAGAAATTGAGTTACAGTGATTCTTAGTAAATTTGTGTTTATTTTCTTTTATCCCTTTTATAACAAATATTACACTAAGAATTTAGGGGGGGGGAGATTGTAAGGAAGCCTTATTTTTGTGTAACTCAATTTCAGTAAAAGTTAGAATCCCCTTTGCTCCAACATATCAGAAATAAACCGACTATTTAAAATTAGCCTAAACTAGAAAATAGCTTCGCTTTGTATATTGAACATTACATATTACCTAGTCGTGGATCTTGAAGTGACATTACTTTGTTTAAGCATTAAATGACATTTTGAACCCATAATAAATAATTGAAGACCCAATCCAGGGCAGTTTTGTATAAGACAGAGTTGAATATCGTAAAGTATTACGACATTTCAAGATTTTAGAATCAAGGCCCAAAATACTGGAAAAAACTACTTTTTAACAGAAAGTTGGGGATTGGCTAAAAGGACGAAACGTAAAGTCGCTAAGCAAATCAAAATTAAATACCGAATTAAAATCAAGTTGTCACCGAATTTTGAGAACGAAAGAACTAAATCGCCTCAGTTTATCACGCTACCAATTCATTGATTATTCCTTTAAGAACTCTGGTTAAAAAGGTTTATAAATAGAATTTACTACGTTCAGAAGGATCGTTTAGAGTGAGAGGTTTACCCAGAGCCTGCTTAAAGCAACAATCAGACTTAGTTTCTAAGTCCAATCTTAAACACTGGTGAATAGTTTGGCGTTGAAAGTAGGTATTTGCAACAACAAGGTCATAGGCATCGGCATAGTTCAAGTAGGCGAAGATCATTATCATAAAGTGTGTCGGGGGATACATTACCAATTGTGCCACGCGAAACGCCCATATCATCATGCACTCTGGCGTTGAAGTAGCCGAGAAGAACAGTTATATCGTAGGGGGACACTGTCGTGCGACATCTGGTTAGAGTAGAGCAGAAGTATTCCTTGGTTATGTCGTCGAAATCGTTGTTCGGTGCATACAATACGACAATGGTCATCTTACCATGCTTGTTTCCAAAACGAGCCTTCATTAGTTTGTCAGATATGGGTTTTTACAAGAATAATGCATTTCTTGCGATACTATTTTGCGCGAGACAAACGCCACTCCTTCTCATGCTCCCTCCAGAACAGAGCAACGAGTGATTGTTGCCTATTTGCTCTTCTCCCCTTCCTGTAAGACGGGTTTCCATGAGACCAGTAATCACCACTTTAATCTTATAAGGCTCTTCATAAAGTAGGTTATTTGAAGCAGGTGTATTCAGAGTCAAAACATTCTGAGTGGTTATTCAAAGCCTCCTTTGGGCCAAAAGACTTAGTATGTCAGTATTTCTGATCTCGTTAGCAGAGTGCCCGTTGACGCGCAGTGGTCGAGATCTTAAAAGGAAGTCCAAATCCAAGGCTATTTTGTCGCTATGCGTAGCGCTTATTTTCAGGTAGGGGGTTGCTAGCCCAACCGACCCTTGGCCTGGAATCTGATAAGAGAAGTGACCTAATATCATCAAAATCCTGGGGGGGGGCAAAGTTGGAGCAAATTTCCCCAAATCAGGTGAAAATGACAGTGAAAAAGGAAAAATGAGCTATATGGTACCATAAAGACAAAATTATAATAAAGAAAACTGGTTTGTTTCTCTGGGTGCTTGAATAATGCAGGCTTGTCTTAGTTTTGAGAAGCTTTTTTGCAGAAACTAAATTTCTACTGAGGAGAAAACTGAGGTCTGGGGGAGGAGGCAAAATGAAGTCTCGAGGGGGCAGTTGCCCCCTGCCCCATAACAAATTACACCCCTGGATTAGAGCTATATTAAACCTAGTTACTCATATTTCTGGGGTGGGCTCCACCCATCGAAAAAAATTGCAGCCACTGTGATCTGAGTGTTTTTTGAGGGGGGACCGTATATCCAGAGGCACGTTGTCAGCCGACAAAGGGTGCATCATTCTGGACGATCTCCATTCACCTAAAACTATATACAAACAATTATCATTGTTCCCCAGCCAGGAGGGCGGTATTCTTCCCCTTGGAAAAAAAAGACAGTAGAAAAGCTTCAATTGGGGAACTAGGCCGCAGTATATTTGCCTTTATCCTTGGATCTATATAAAACTAAGATATTTTCAATTTTAATTACCACTATGCCTATTCATCGCACTGAAAGCAGCCCTAACTTAAAATTAGAAATGATACTCGTTCATTTTTGTTGGCTTTTATGTCGCCTGTCAAAATAAAATAAAATTTTAAATTACAATGCACCTATTTGAACGCTTGGAAAAAGTATTTTCTTTTAAAAACATATTATACATGGGTATATTTTATTCACTGCTTCAGAAGAAATCAAGCGGATGATAAATGACCAATTTTTTATGAATCACTTTTTTTCCAAAAAGTTAAGCAAAAGACAAATTTTTATTTTGCTAAAATAATCTTTCGGGTTGTTTGGTGTAATGGTTGCAGCAGTTGCTGAGACTGAGTGAACCATGGCCAATGTCAAGTAAAATATTAAAAGTGTATTTTTTAACAAAGTGTCTAGTGAGGAAAAATTCTCGAAAATTGTTGATTCAAAAATAATAGCTAATATTCAGATTAAAAAAAATAGTCAATTATAACTATTGAACCGGGCTGACCTCGCAAACCTCAATGCTTCAATCCAACCTGAATGGGAAGATGTCTGGACGGCCGCAGCGATGTGAGATGACTGGCGACTCTTCTTGGATGCCCTAAGCGCCTCTGGAGGCACAGGAGGATCTAAGGTCTAAGGTAAGGAAACAAATTTTTAAGAATTTCAAAAAAGAGCGTAACATCCCTCGAAAAGGACGACAAATCGAAATGGAAAGTACATTACTGAAATCTTCTGAATTCACCGTTGTATCTTGATCTAGAGACTCAACTAGTTTACAATCACTCCTCCTCAGAAGGAAATCCCATAAGGTTTTGAAAACAACTTAAAGTATTCTAAAATTATCACTTATATCTTTCCTAAAAGCGATTCACTTTCTTTTACCCCCGCACCCCCTCCCCCCTTACGGTCAAATGTATAACCATTACTTACACATTGTACATGCATTTTTCATATGTCACTCTTTCACAAGGAAATAACGGCAAAGAAGCAACTTCGACGAAATCAAGAACGGATAATACATGAAGAATATATAATTTGGGATATATATTTGACCGGTAGGAGGAAGGGGTGGGAGTAGAGTAAAGTGAAGTGCTTTTAGAAATAATATAAATAAGTATTTTATATGTTTTTTAGTTTTTTTTCTGAATTTTATAGTGTTTCCTTCTTAGTAGGAATGATTCTAAAACAGTACCGTAGAGACATAGAGACCCCCAGCTTGAACAAGAAGGAAAACCTTTTTTTGCATAGGTAGCACTCATGTGTCTCACTTTTTTATGTTTTGTTCCCCGGTGATGATGGTATCGAAGCATTTGGTGTGAATATTGGGAGAAGGCTCATTTGAAAGGATATCACAATATGGTGCTTAAATATACAACAATTAATTATAGAATACTTTCCAATAACATCAAAATGCAGCATGAAATTACAGTCTTGCCTTTCCTTTTTAAAGAAGACTTAAAAAAATTGAGATCAAAAATTAAAATATTAGAAAAATGGAAATAATTATATTAAAATTTAGCACAATCACAAATTACAAATATATATATATATATATATATATATATTATATATATATATATATATATTATATATATATATATATATATATATATATATATATATATAATATATATATATATATATATATATATATATATATAATATATATATATATATATATATATCATATATATATATATATATATATATATATATATATATATATATATATATATATATATATATATATATATATATATATATTATATATATATATATATATATATATATATATATATGATATTATATATATAAATATATTATATATATATATATATATATATATATATATTATATATATATATATATATATATATATATATATATATATATATTATATATATATATATATATATATATATATATATATATATATATATATATATATATATATATATAATATATATATATATATATATATATATATACTGATGAAAGAAAGACTTAGAAAGAGGCTGATATTTTTATAGATTGAAATTACAGAAGTTTTGCTTCATAGGGTGAAGACGAAAATTTGTAGTTTTACTACCTGAAAAGTATTTATTAAACATTGAATGTGTATCATAATACTTACCAAGATCCTTAAATAAAACACTGACTCGATCATTACAACACTTTAAAGTATAAACAGCCATATCGTTACAACTAACCCTTCCATAAAGCAGCAGGCTTTAAAGCATCAGTAAAAATAAAATTACTTAAGCACGAACTAGATAAGTTATCTAAAAAATGTTTTCAGATTATAGCTATTACAAGATTGAATTTACAGAAGTAACATTTTATAGTGTGAAGATTGAAATTTACGGCCTTTGATATCTGAGATGTATGTTTTCTAACTTGAAACAGAGTATCAAAGATTACAACTACCAAAGGTCTCAATTTATAAGAAAAGGTTATGCTAAACTTTCTACGCTATTGGGGTAAGACAAATGAACTGACTTGAGTGTTTCTTGCCGTTATCTACATTTGTAAGTGTAAGAAGAAAGATGACGTCAGTTGTTAAATAAACAACTTCACTGCAAGAATTTATAATTAAAGCCTATGTTACCTTATACTTTTCATTAAATATTGGACGGCAACGATACTATTCAAAACAAGATATTATTCAGTTTCGAGTATTGTTTTTTTTTTTTTTTTTTTGCTTGCGTTCCATGACTTTGACTTTTCTATTATGCTGCCATCTGTTTTTAAGTAACGACATAGCTTGCAAATTCCTACAATCTCTATTTTAAGCAAGACTGTTCAAACAGATTGCTAATTTCTAAAAAAGCCCATGGACAGAATTACTCTGAAAGACACTATTTGTGTTAAGGTTATCAAAATAGTAAATCAGCAATATCTACCAACTTGGATGATCGAGTTGTCATATTTAGGGAATGTCGAGGGGGACGAGGGGGGGGGGGGAAGGGCTAAAATGTTTTTCTCCGATCCACCTAAATTGGTTTCGCATTATATTCCTCAATGGGAAAAAGAATTCTAACTTACATGTTACAATTTCCGATCTTTTGCTCCAATCTCATGTTACAATCTTCAACATAAAATTTACCCGACAGGATTGAATTAAAAATTCGATCTTAAATACATAATTTTTCAATAGAATGTATAAAAATTAGAGCTTGCTTCTTTCAGCTATTGTTGACGCTATTAGGATTGAGCCATTTAAAAGTATATTGGTTCAATTGCTATTTTATTACTAAAAGCTGTATTCAGTATAACAGTTATTTTAACACACGTCTACTTTCAATCTCATTTGATTCTTTCTACGATTTCCTGGTAGGTTTGTTCTCACTATATCAAGTTTCTTGTAAATTCTTTGCGACTAGTATCTAGCTTGCTGATGCTTTGTTTATTAAATGAATACAAAAAAAAACAAGCTAATTGATAAAAATAAGGGTTGACGAAGAGTACATCACTTCAAATCGTTAAGGTCAAGCCTAATTTTACTTGATAGAAATGCCAAATCTCATTTGAAAATAAATATTATTCTCCCTTTCGGCCTATTACTGTTTAAACGGCTCTATGCAAACTGTTCAAATTAGTTTTTATAGATGAGCTTGAAAGTAAGCGTTTACTCCACCTCTTCAGTTCGACTTTTAACTTCGGTTGTCCTGGGGCTTTTTCTACTGTTGCTTACTCGCTCATTGAATCCGAGGCTTCAGGTTTACCCTTGTTTATTGGAGGACTTGACGTCAGTTGCACTCTCGAACCCCTTATTCACGCGGCAATGTTCCTTCTTGCAGCTAAAAGAAATTGTTGCATCATCAAGACTTTTCGTGACATGTATTTTCGCCTTAATATTCGTCTTAAGATCCTTTTTTCAAAACCTAAGGAGTCAATTTCCCGGGCTACAAGAGTCCTTGTCTGAAGAAGAGCTCGCCAGGTTGCAGTTTCTCCTCCTGGTTAGTTTATTAACCATGTTGTTGATCCCCAAGCAAAATGTCCATCTTCCGGCATTTCCAATGGTATAAGGGCTTCTCTTGTGTCATATACTAATGGTAACCTTAGTATAACCCAATCCATTGCCCAACTCTCTGAAATTTTGAAAAATCTGCAAGATGAAAAACCTAAACTTTGGTCTTGAAGTTAATGCTGGGAAGCATGAGCCTCGTCTTAGCCCCATCCCATTGATTCCTCTACGGTTTAGCCAGTGGAAATTATCACATATCTTGGCCTCCTAACCAGTTCAACTCTCTCTCACACCCAGTAGCTTCTAATAAACAATATGTCTTGCAGAACCGACAATGCATCAATAGTTTTTGAAAAATGGCGCTTCAACGGACACATTATTGTATCTCTTTTTAATTTATTTGCCCTTTCACAAATTCTGGATCTTGCACCCTTTGAGGAGATGTTAACCAAATCTAATAAAAGAAAAAATCGTTCAAGTTTAGTCAAGTTCGCTAAATACCTACTTCAGCTCTCTCCAAGGTCACAAATTCTAGATTAGTTTAGAGGTTTGAAGAAGCTAATCCTGAGGAAACTACAACTTCATTGAATAAATTAAATAAAAAAAAGTTTTTTGAACTCAAAGTAAGGAGTGATATTAAAAACTTAAAACAAACAGAAATTATTCCGTATATGAAAGGGGCTGTCCCCTCCTCAACGCCTCGCTCTTTACGCTAAAGTTTTTATTATTTAAAAAAAATAAAGTTGTGAGACAGAGTCAAACTTTAGCGTAAGGAGGTACATCCTGATAGTGTATTGTGTATATTTGAGAAGCAAAAATTTATATGTAGTGAACTTATGTCTATGGTAAGAATTTATATATATATAACTGGCTATGGTTTACTTGCGGTAAAGCGCGTTTTTTTTCTTTTCACTTTTTTTGTTCTTTGTTCTTTCCGCTGTGTGCAGTATTTACTGTATAACGGGCTTTGCAATAAATAAATAAACACAAACGAGAAGGTGTACCTACTTAACCTATTCTAACCATTCAGAAGACTATTCATGACAAAAGTGTATTTACGATTCACTTGAATCTCAGAAGTCGGCTCTCAGGCTCGTTGCTAATTATATACCGATTCAGAAGGAAAAATTGAGGCACAGAACTATTTAATGAATTATATGGAAATAAGTACTATTTGGAAGAATCATATCCACTTAGGAGCCACAAGGTTAGGTTTTTTTTTATATATCAGAACTAGACCCACTTCCTTTGAAATACAACGCCATATACGTTCAATCAGAAGTATTTACATAAAAATAAGAGCTTTTCTACTTTATTAGAAGCATCATATCCACTTAGGAGCCACAAGATTAGTTTTTTTTTCTATATCAGTGACTAGACTCACTTCCTCCGAAATACAACGCCATATACATTTAATCAAAAGTATATAGGCCTACATACAAATAAGAGCTTTCTTTTCTCCTTTATTATACTTAAAGTTTCAAGTAAGAAATCAGTTATATGGTTATTTATTAATTTTTTAAGCATTTGATGGCATTTTATTGTTTGTTTTTTATCTACGTCAAAACAATTTACTAAGCTCTTTCTGGGTCAAACTAATTTTGTGTAAGAAATTCCTATAGCTGAAAGTTCAAGAGAAACTGTTTAGGCATTATGTTCTAAAAATAGATAGCGCTTTAGTAGCAATTTTCTAGTGGGCAAAAACAGAAGATACCATCTGTTTGATGGAAGTTTTTCCGTAACTTTAATGCATTAATGAAGTATTTTACTTTTGGTAAATCGCTTTTTGCTTTATAGCTTTTCCAAATCATAAAAGTTTATCTAGTTTTGATTTCTTGTGTGCTTTCTCTGAGGTCAGAAGAGCAAATCTGACTTTTCTCGGCTGTGAAACCTTTTTTTTCGATAATACTTTACCTTAACGAAAAACAAATTGATAATTTCCACCAGAAGCACCGCACATCTGGACTTAAACCCAAAACTGTGGTCCCAGGCTGATTTTTTCTAGGAGCTTTCCAGAGTAAAATTTCAAATGATAGCGAAAACAGCACCTTTCGGTGCCATTGTCGAAGTGAAGAAGACTGGTAAACAGGTCAGATCCACTTAAGATATTTGTCTTTAAGAAAGATTGCAGAAAAAGATACAAACACGATTGAACACGACAAACACAATGAAGAAAAAGATGAAACGGTGTCAACTCCTATGTACTTTGTATAAATCGATATTCACAGCACCACACGCTTTCAAAAATGCCTTGTTTAATTCTTTTGCAAGAATGGAAAAACAATCAAAAATTGGTTAGCCACTTTTAGGAAAGGTGCTATTTCGGCGAATTATGAAATAAATACAAACTGAGATAATGTCAGATGAAATGACATCGGAAATCTTTTAATCTTTTCTTAGAGTAATCATAAATGATATCCTAGTTCAGTTGGTAGTTAGATCTTTTAGCATAGAAGTGATAATAGGGATCAAAATTTCTCCGATTCCATTTTTTCCAGAAAGGAAAATTTGGAATCAAAATGCTAAATATATTATCAAATGTAGCTGCATATCCTTAGATACCAAGCAACGTCTTATTTCAGTGAATGCGATTGAGGTAGAATGTACTTTCTTAGTAAAGAAAAGTCCCCACCCCTCATACTTTGCCAATACTTCGATCTTTGCGCTAATGTCTTTTCGCACTTTTAGAAAAGTTTCAAATTCTAATTAAATGGCCCTTGTGTTTCAGGAGTCATTTTTAAAGTCAAACTTTAGCGTAAGGAGCCAGGTATTAAGGAGGGCCACCCCCCTCATATACGGAATAGTTTCTGTTCGTTTTAAGTTGATTGTTAATCTTTACTTTTAGTTGAAAGAACCTGTTCCTTTTATTTAATTTTGGATTTTTTTTTTTTTAATCATGCCAAAAATTTTATTCCCCACCCTCTGTGAAAAGGTTTCCCAGAAATCCCCCTCCCAATGGAAAATTTTCCCAATGGAAAATTTCTCCCGCAAAAAATTCCCCAGACAATTCTAACCTACTAAAAATTTTCCTCAGACAATTCCCCTGGAACATCTCCACAGGTAAAATTGAGTTGCCAAAGAGAAAGTAAGACAATTAAAATGAATTTCGTATAAGAATTCTTGCAAATTTCCCCGTTTAAAGTTTCCCCTGGAAAGATCATCCCCTGGAAACTTCCCTCCTCATGGAAAATTATCCCCATGAAAAATATCCCCCTCCGAAGAATCCTCATACCTATAGCTTACAGCTCTTTCCCCAGATGCTACGGGAACTATGCTATCCCCAGAGGCATAGTTATTGGACCTTTCAACTATGCTGAGCAAAAGAACTATTTCAATTTTTGATCGGATGGCTTTGGCGTAAAAGGAGCCCCGAAAGGGGCTAGCTGCCCACCAATCTTTTTGGTCAGTTAAAAAGGGCACTAGAACTTTCAATTTGCGTTCGAATGAGTCGTGTCCCCATCTACTAGGACCATTTCTTCGGTACGATCACCCCTGGGAAAAAAAAACAGACAAAGAAACAAACCCCGTGATCTTTCTTATGGCAGAACAAAAAATTACAAAATTCCCCATTTTTGCAGATGGGAAATTGAAACCTTTACAGTAGAGGTATCTGATAAGTTGAAACAGGTGGCGTTATTTTCATTAAGATTTTTTGTCTTTTTGGGGGTGTTTTCCTCTTTTTCGAACATCAAGCAAATTCATCCAGGCTCGTAGCTTTTGATGAGTAAGTTAAACATAATGAGGTTTATATGTTTGGAATCAGTATAAAAATTCAATTCTTTTGATGGATCTGTTTTTATCAAAATTTCGTTTTTAGAGTTTGAGTTACTACTGGACTGAGTCACTCTTAACATATGGTTCGTTTCCACAAACTGCTTGATTGTCTTTTATTATTTTCAAGAAAAGTCCGAAGTGAAGCGTCTTAGCAGTGTTAGGAATACAGACAGAGATGATTAGATTCTTGGAATTTGTATTGTTGTTGATTAGTTTTGTATTTTGAGCAATACGAAAATGTGTCTCTAAAATTTAAGATATAATTTTATTAGCTATTGATATTGCAGCATGTAAGTTGCTAGATGAATCAGTCTGTTAGGTGCTAGATGCTAGAACCAGTTGCTAGATGAATCAGTCTGTTATTTATGTCTGTTGTTTAACGAGATTCGTGTTACTAGATTAACATTTCTTTTTTGCTTAAATTTTCTGGAGGATTTAAGTTATATGCTAAAAGCTACCGATATCATCACTCGAAGAATACGTATTTAGGATAAGGAAAGCGTTATAGATTAGTCTGTTGTTTCCTATGGACAACAGAATGATTTTTGGGCCCCTAAAAACAACATAACTGCTTTCTTATGCACGTGCTTTGTGTTTTCAGTAAAGCACTAGTTTAGTATATTTCTACAAATACAGGGATATGTCAATAGTTGGTTTATTTGTAAAAGTTTCATAAATATATGTATTATAGGCTGATAAGTAATACTTGTAATTTTTATTTGTTTTGAACTGGAATTTCACTCTTTACGTCAATCAGAGATACTGTCTTTTCTTTGATAATATACCTGCACATATAAACAGTGAGGGGGAAAAAGAAGCAAGATCTAGGTTTAAAACCCATATGGGCAGAAACAGTTGTCAAAGAGTAACATTTATTATTGAAAACTAATGACTTCTTACACAAAATGCTCTTCATAATTTATATTATATCAGCTTGTTACGATATTGGCTTTGATACGATGCCTTCAGTATCATAAAATTAACAAAAGATGAGTTCAATAAGAATTACACCTCTTCATAAAGATAAAGAAAAGCTTTAAGATAGGGTAATAACTATTCTTACCTCGTATTCCTTGTCGCCTTTTAATGAACCTCCTCCCCCTCCTCCTGTTTGGACTGTATTCATGAGGTGTGAAGCCTGAGTATGGGAATTGCAGTAAATTTATAAGCAATCTTGGTCTCTCCAAATAGCCTGCGAAAGTAAATATTTAAAACAAACATTAAAGCATAAAAAGAATGAATAAAAGCCTTTCTGTCACACAGACAACAGAATAAAACAAGGACATATAAATCTACTGTCTTAGCAATTGATTCCATTTTCTTCTTTAGTTTTGTTTCTCCATCATTAGGGAGCCCAAAGAACCATTACAATGATGTCGCTAAAGCTTGTTAAAGCATCTAGTAGATAAGAAAATAATTATAATAGACATTAGTTATATTTACAATAATTAATATAAAAAGAACCTGCATGTGCTGTGAAAAAAGACTACGGAAACTTCTAAATGAGTGAACTAGCAATGTACATATAGCCTATACAAATAACTTTAATAGACATGAGTTATATTTAGAATAGTCAATCAAACAGTTCGTGGTACCGAACTGTAAGTAAGGAGCGACCCGGCTCAATAGTAACCGAAACTATAGAAAACAAAATTTTGATACCAATAGATACATCAAAAGAATTAGATTTTATTCCTGATTTCAAATATATAAGTTTCATCAAGTTTAGTCTTACCCATCAAAAGTTACGCGACCGAGAAAATTTGCCTGATTTACGAAAACAGGGGGAAACAACCCCTAAAAGCTATAGAACCTTAATGAAAATCACACCATTAGATTCAGCGATTCAGAGAACCCTACTGTAGAGGTTTCAAGCTCCTATCTGCAAAAGTATGGAATTTTGTATTTTTTGCCAGAAGAAAGATCACAGATGCGTGTTCATTTGTTTCTTGTTTTTTTTTTGTTTTTTTTTTCCAGGGGTGATCCTATCGACCCAGAGGTCCTAGAATATCCTCGAAGGGCTCATTCAAACGGAAATTAAAAGTTCTAGTGCCCTTTTTAAGTGACCAACAAAATTGTAGGGCAACTAGGCCCCCTCCCACGCTCAGTTTTTCCCAAAGTCACCCAATCAAAATGTTGAGATAGCCATTTCGTTCAGCATGATCTTTCCATGGAGGAAGTTATCATGGGGGAAGGGTCATTGCTTTGAAGGGGGGGCCGGATTTCCCAGCATTATTTAAAAAAAACGATCAGAATTTAAATAAAAAATAAGTTTTTCAACTGAAAGTAAGGAGCAACATCAAAACTTAAAACGAACAGAAATTATTAGTAGTTATCTAAGTACCATTTTGCTTGAAGCTATAGGAATCGCCATGTTATTCTATAGAAGCTCTACACCTTTTCAAAGAGAGTGAGTATCCTCTCACATGGCCTTACATTTCTATAGAAGCTATACGAATTACCATGCTATTCTATGTTCCTTCCATTGTTATTCTATGGGACCTCTACACGTGATTAAACACGTCATGAAACTACGTGCTATTTGCTTATGTCCTATTGGTACCATTCCAAACGAGTGGGGATTCCCATCCTGTTCCTAAACATTGCAAAAAAAATAACAGTATGAACGGGGGATTCCCCGCACACATTTGTTTCAACTCCAAGTTTTTCAACCAGAGTGTTTTTTTTCGAGCTGACACCTGTTTTTTAGGCAGCCAATCAGAGACAACGGAGATATTTACTCCTCTCTCTCTCTCTCAATTTTTTTGTTGTTGCTAGCTCAGTTTCATTGTGGCAGTGAGAGTGTCAACACATGAAAAAATGTTCCATACATGTCCCCTATGTATGTACACACTGGGCAGCTGGTCATCATGTGAGAATTGCACAATGATTGACGAGTATGATGAAAACTGTAGATTATGCAACCCGTGTAAATTGCATAAAGGATATGCTGTACAAATTAAAGGTTGTAATTCCTGTCATGAAGAGATGTGTGACTCTCATCCTAGAGGCCACCTATGTTCCAATTGCCATTATGATAAATGTAGTCAGTGGGAGAATACATATCCCGGTATGATTGGAAAGAATCCTAAGCGTGATTTTAGTTTATTGCTAAGAGATTGGTATCGTCGTGGTTTTAGATTGTTCTGGGAGGAGGAAACGGGTCAACGATTCAACTGCTGGAACAACAAAAGAATTTGGTTTCTACGTCATCGTTGTGAAGACAATGACTACTTTGATTATAAGCCCACTGATTTTTATTTGGCTGTGACGGAATGTGATTCACCGCTTGAGGACACTATTTGTGACATTACTTCAAATAAACAAATTGAAACATGTGAATTCTATAGAATGAATGAGAATAGTATCATTGACTATACAAAGAAATATGACAAGAGTGAAGTTACACTCTACTGTAGAAGCCGTCCTGGCTAAAAGGACGTGCGCTGGGTTGAGAATTCTTTGTCCAAGGGGCACGGGTTCGATCCCTGGCGTGGCCAGTTATTTGGGTTTGGGACGCGGGTCAGTGGTGTGACTCTGTAAGCTTAGCCAGAGTCGACCCAGCTCTAAATGGGTACCTGGAGAAATCTGGGGAAGGTAAGCAGGAAGGGTGTGCTAAAGCACAGGATGGCTGGCCCCCAGCCCCCCATTGAACTTCCTGGCTGAAGGGCCACGAAACGGAGATCAGCACCGCCGGTTTGGACCTTAAGGGTCTAGTGCCGTCATACTTACTATACTTACATACTACTGTAGAAAATGTGACCCTGACATTGCAGTACATCAGGATCAGTACACTGTGAATTCAGATAATCTACCTGCACTAGTTGTTGTCGACAAATACCTATACCTAGTAGAAGATGAAATCTAAAGCGTAGAAAAGCCGTTTTATCATGTATATAAATTTTTATTAATAAACAATTTCACATACATTTTTAGAACATTTTATTCGTAGGGCACTAAAATCAATATTAAATACGCTTGTAAGTATATTTTCCACTAGAAAGTCGTTCAATCGAGGTAAATCAACGTAGATGTCGAGAAACTGCTTGTAGGTGTAGCCGCGACATCTGAACATGAAAAAGAGTAGTGCATGAAAGCCACATGTCTTAGTCGTTAAATCCTGTACTCTTCGTTGATTTTGAATAATGGTTTTCCCACTGCTTTCAATAAAGTTGCTGATGTATGGAGTGTAGAATTTATACGATAGGCCAAGAGGATCAAAAAATTCAATATTCTTCGCTGTTTGAAAGATGCATAGCCAATGGCCGGTCTTCAAAGTCGATGGACTGCTATTAACAATGATTAGGGTATTGTTAACACTTGGAATTTTTTCAATGAAGTCCGAAGTTATGCAATAGGACTTGTACTGGGACGTGTATGGATTCATACTAAATACGTTGATTATTTGGTTTGTGTTCATGGTGCTAAGTCTAGTAGAACACTGCCGTCGGGTGTGATTTCCCAATAGGTTTCAAATTGACTCAGTGATATTAGCGTGATACTCTCAGTCAGAGCATCGGCAAATGTACACTCTAAACGTACATTTCCTGTTCGTACTATGCTCATATCCTGAGTCCCCGACAAGTCCAAAACAATTACCCCATGATTTTTTGAAAACATTGAATCGGTTATTCCATTTTCAAATAGTTGAGAGTCATGATCTAGGGATTGCATGGTCAACTCGTACAGAGTTCTATAGGATTTTTTGTCAAATGATAGAGTGTACAGTGGAATACCATTCACTTTGCACACAATAGACCGAAAAAATTAAAATCATGGGGGGATTCAGTCCAGGATCCAACGGCACTGCCACTCTTCACAAAGGCCAAAGCCAATTTTGATGGGATTTCTCCATTGATAAATGATGAATCGCTATAGCTACTAGAGCCGGTGGCAATGTGACGTTGATTGGTGATCGTATGGGGGGCAAGAAGTTTAATGTTGTTGCCATTGGCTCTTAGCTTTTCCACTGCCAATGCAACAGAGCTCATAACTTGTTGTTTTCGGACGTGGAGAATTGCCGATGTGATAATGACATTTGCATCGGGTGCTGCAGGAAGTGTTTTTCTCAAAATGAAATTCGATGGGGCCAGCTGTAACTTTATGTCAATCTTGACATTAGGGGGTAGCGATTGGGATATATTGAATATCTCATGATTTAATTTTCCAACCAGATGATACTCTTGGGTCACTGCAGTAGTCAACTCAAAATCAGTATCAACACCTGATCGATATTCATAGCCCAATGATTGTCCTCTCAACTCCTTGTATGCCTTTGGTGTCATCATCATAAATTGTATGTAGCTTGCATAGTTTGATAAATTATTGCTAGTGCTCACCAATGTTCCATTAATAAATACATTAATTTGTTTGAATAGGTTGTGTAGAATACAGTTCTCGTAGGAGAGACCGTCACCAGCATTTGGAGTTGTATTATCTGACTTTTTCTTCACTGCAACATTTAAATCAATAAATTTTGATGACAAATCAATGAAATAGTCTTCATTGGAAAATATTTGAAAGTGTATATTTTCCGAGAGGGGTTGTTGGGGATGAAATTGTTCATAGTAGCCATACTTGACACTGACATCAACATTTTCAGCATTGAATAGATTCAATGAGGAACTAATTGATGGATATGATTCCTTGTGGGGGAGATAAGTCATCTTAAGAGAAGAAATCCTTCTTTGATCTAACAATCTTTTTCTTTTTCTTCTTCTGCTTATTGGTCTTCCTTGTTTTATTCCTCAAAGTCCTTGTTGATGTCCTTCGCTTCCCGCCTGGGTGGAGACTGATGAGTGAATGACGTGCACGCATCCTTTTCAGTCCCTCCCCATTTTGTCGAGATTTAATTGCTCACCAACGGCTCTTGCTGAAGATCTAATATTTTCCTTAACACACTCCTTGAAATTCTTGCCCGACCCCCAGCCCTGTAGTGTGGAGGCAGCAAAATTTGATGCAGCTGGCACAAGATATTTTCTGGCAAGGGGTAGTGCAGAACAAAATAGCCTAGCAA
This sequence comes from Artemia sinica, assembly GCA_027921565.1. Taxonomy (NCBI): domain Eukaryota; kingdom Metazoa; phylum Arthropoda; class Branchiopoda; order Anostraca; family Artemiidae; genus Artemia; species Artemia sinica. Next base: position 34,366,938 of record CM051270.1, read on the forward strand.
AACAGCTACCAAGACCATAGCCAGACATTGTAGTACGACCCTTGTAGTAGTCCAATCCATTGCCTATTTGACGTGGACTCAAAGCACCAACATAGCAATCGATATCAGGGCAGACAAATGGAATTCTTCTATTGTTCATTTTAGGTGATTGTGCTGTCGCCGACAATGGGTCGAAAATGACATGTAATCACTGCTAAGCCTTTTTTATTGCTAGAGGATCACCCAATTCACTTCGTAGTGTTAACTGACAGAGTTACAAATACGAAGTATTTACAGGAACATACTGAAGATGCTTTATATTATAGTGATGAACAAGTTCATGAGTTGTTTTTCGTTCAAGAACACGTAGGAGGGGACATTTGAATTACCGACTCTCGATGTTTCCACAAAGGACGCATAGAGAAATATGCAAGAGTCCGAGGCGAAACCAGGTGGATAATCAGCAAAAATAACTTGATCCATCCCGTAAACGGCGCCAGCATTTTTCCCATTGATCATATTCTGTTTAAAGCCAAGAACGTCTCTCAGATTATCATTGAGAACAATTATTTCGGTGTCAACAGGTGAGGTAATGTAAATCCTATCCTGTTCCAATGAATAATTAAAATGGAATTTACCATTCCTACGATATGAGATTTTTCTATTGATTGTACCACACAAATCTGTCATATTATTGTATTCAATATATTTCAATTTAGCATGTGGATATTCGCTAGATTTAAGTGCTTCAACCCATTCATAGTCGACAAAGAGTGTCCAATCGAATGGTATAACTTTTATATCATACACACGATCCTTTCCCAGGATGGCATAGGCATTTTGAGAATACAGTCGACAAGAGCCACTTCATACGCACCGTCAAATTTGATGGCGGGGGAGATTTTTGTCCAAAAATCACTTGTCGTATTCAAGTCGTTGTAGAGAGGATCGGAAACATTGGTCATAAATGTTACATAGAAATCATTGGGCATTGTCAATATCTTCAACACCGATCCAAGAATCAAAATCAGAGTTGTATCCTAGCCACCGAACAAGTAACTGTTTCCTACCCCTGTGAGTACGAGTCTTCAATATCTTTTCAATTTGATAGATTTCACTATTATTTTTAACCTTTTGTAGTTCATAGTCATAAAAGCCGCCGAGAATCTCTTCATCTTTGGTATCACGCAAACGATAAGTTATGGGTTTAGTGTCTAGGATTTTTGCCACTTTAAAAAGTTCGGTGGACCACAAGTAATTCCCCTTTTCAAAAACATTAGTTGTCCTATTAATTCGAACAGTATCACCAACATTGAATTTATTTTTCTTCTTGACAATCGTTTCATTGGAATACTGTTTAAGAAAGGTGTCAACTGTATCATGATCAGAATGATGAACTTCCGTTGGTGTAGAGTTGGACAATGATCAATGAGGTCGTTGATTATAAGTCAACATGATTTTATCTAAATCATGAATAAAAGCCGGTGTATTTTTCAATGTACAATATCTTGAAATTAAAAGTCGAATAGTTCTTATCAATCGTTCGGCCAATGCAGCCTTTATAAGGACTATGACCATGATAGAGCAGTGTACTATATTTCACTAGTACTTTTGCAACATGGGGATTAACAAATTCACTACCGCGATCCGTTTGAATTTTTTTATATGAATCCTGTTCGAGAATACTTTCAATGGCCTGAGCAACTTCAACGCCTCTCTTTGATTGCAATGGAATTGCATATGCATAACGACTAAAAACACTGATTGCAAGAAGAATGTACTTGTACGGTGTATTGTGACGTCGTTGAACCTCATCTAGAGTCAGGAGATCTGCTTGCATTATATGCAATGGGAAAAAGGCTTTAGTTTTTCGATATTGATTGGCACGAAGCTATGATTTCTATGCAGAGTGTAACTTGATTCATTTTGTAGATAGTCTTGTACACTTTTAGTGTGAACACCAATGACCTTGGAAAGAGTGGTGGGGGAACTTAAACTCCCCATCTCACCAATATTTTCATAGACACCTTTCAAAACTTCAACCATTTTGAACGTAAACACGTTGTGTAACGTCCACTACCCTTTTGTATACTGGCGGTTGGTGATGATGGTGGTGACATTGACTTGATACGTCTTCGCTTTTGTCTAGCTATCAGTGGTGTGCTAGTATTTTCCAAAATTTATTTAAAATCTTCTTCTTCTTCATATTTTAATGGTGGTGGTGTTGATGCATGTTCATTTAGTTTTTTTAGAATTTGTCTATTGCTAATAAGACTTTTGGGGAAGTTTAATGCATTTAGAAAGTTGTATAGATGAGCGTCAAATGATAATAGTACTTTACGATTTGTAACCATATCATAGATTAAATCAAGTAGATTATAGCTCTTGCCCTGAATTATAATCCCTTTCCCATTGCTCTCAACTTGAATATGATCTTGACCACTTTCTATGAGATAGGCTAGGAGTCGTTTACTTTGTTCACGATATGAGTGGGGCATTAGATTTCCAATTTTCAATACAATTGAATCCAATTCCTCCTTCTTTAATTGTGTTCCCAGCAGCAGACTCTTGAGGAGATGATTCTTTTTTGTGATCAATAGCAGCAGCAGTGGCCTTCACACGATAGGGCTTATGTTTGTCCCCTCGGCGAAGTGCATCTTGAAGTAAAAGCAGTTTTTTATCATCCTCAATATTCTCGTTGTCAAGGAATTTACTCAGATTGTTCTCAAAGTGTTCCACGGGTGAGAGAGCGAGTTCTATTGGAGTCAATTTATAGGGTTTTCCCATTCTATAGAGAAAACTGTTTACAAGTCCTGCAATTATTGGCAGTAAAAGTGTGAAAAAGCTACCGCCCGCCTGAAGAAGTCGTTTCTTTTTAAAATTCTTTCCTTTGTTTTTAGAGGCCAATGTACGTACAATGGAACGATGTTGCTTTGCCCGTTGCTTAACTACTTCTGGCAGTTGAACATTACCCTCGGTCAAATTTAAACAAAATTCAGATATTAGATTAATGAAATCATTGTTAATACCATGTTTGAGTATGGCTTTCCTAAGCGAGGGTTTGAAGTGCTTAGAACTGAAAACAGATATCTATTTTCATGTAGTTTCTTCAGTGTCATGATAGCGACTAATAGGTCTTTTTAGTGTTCACGGGGAGATATACTGTAATTTCATTGTCGAAAATATCTGTGACTACACGCAGATCCTCGGGTGAATTTTGATTAAGATCCAATAGGTTATAACCGTGGGGTTTATTAGTTGCCTGATTGTATGCAGAGAGCAGAAATTTAGGGGCGCCTGGATAGATTTGTTTATTGAGGGTTATTAGCGAGCTGGAATCACGAACAACTCTGTAGATGATATAGTAGGTGCAGTTCAATGCAAGTGTTTGCATACATTTGCTCTGATGAAAGAGATTGTGTAGAACCAGAGTAACGGAAATATGTTCATGATGAGAGCGAACGGTGAACAATTGCAGCATTTCCTGGGACCATTGTTCAATAGATTCAGCCAGATCGTCAATGATCAGCCAAGAGTTTGATTCAATAATGTTGAAAACATCAAGTCCCTGTATAAATTGTATCTGCACCAATCCCGTGGTGGCAGCAATTGCTTTTATTTTATCGTATGACTCCTGCCAAATACTGTAACAATAGTAGATTTTTTCGGCTTTTCCACAAACATTTTATCGCAATTTTTAATTATTTTAGTTAAGAGTGTTGTTTTGCCCGACATTGACGGCCCACACAGAAACGATCTGAATGATGTTTTAAATTGATACATGTTCCCTTCAATAGTTCACCTGAACAACTAACTTTAGACCATAGTTGTCTAATGACTAAATAATTTCCCTACTCTGTTCAAGAACAAAAAATCAATAAAGAATCATATTTCTTGTATTAAAAAAACAGCACTTTACAGAAAAAAATACACTTTTTAAATTTATTTATATAAAATGCACTAAGCACTTAAAATATTATCACTTTTTTAATTTGAATGCAACATTTACAAAAGCACAAAAAAAATCTGCTCCAAGTCCAAAAAAGATAACTTTGGTAGTGGCTGGCGGTGCGCCCCCCGCTGGTGGCCGCCCCCCCCCGGGCCGCGAGCCCCCCCCCCCCAAAGGCTGCGAGGCCCCCCCCCCAAAGGTTTTAGGAAAAAAATTTACTGGACTTTATTCAAACCGAGACTTTCCCTATGGATAACTCATTCGGCCCGGTCTGAAGTTAAATAGTGCCCAAGGGGGAGGGTAGTCACACCGTCTTGACAAACATAGACCTTGTCGGAGATGGTACTCATGGCAATTTTTTCTACATTTACAGTAAAGTTCCTGTAGTTGATGGAACGAATTGCCAACAATTTGGCTCGTGGAATTGTATTTTGAACAATACAATTCCTATAGATGTCCATGTTGAAATTCTTATCCACATAGCGCGTGGGTACTCCTTTGCAACGTTTCTTGATTTCCTCTTCGTGTGTCTGTATAAAGTACACCTTCGGACTTACAAACACACCACTGGAAATCATGTCGCTTCCCGTTTCAGATTTAAAAAATAAAAGCTGATTTGGCGCCCGACGTTTACTAGCTCTGGGTATAGCCCACTCCAATTGGTGTAGTCCATCCGTGAGCTGATAATTTCACCTTGCGCCAAATCATCAGTTAGATTTGGGGTTTTTACTTTTAACAGTAGAGAATCTGTGTCCCCGTAGCAGACCTCTACTTGCCCCTTCTCCGGCCACTGTACCCTAGCCACATTGTAGTAGAATTCCAACATGAGCTTTTTTGAGATCTCCAAGATCGCACTGCCTGCAGCAATATTTTTATTCAGGACAATAAGTCTTTTTTTCCTATTCAATAGTACCATGTCCGGGCCAATGATTGTGAAAAAGTGTAATTTGGATCGGCAATAATTCGAGCACATTGTTTGGGGTCGATCACGACGTCACAACGATTCCTATTGCGAATACTCTCACACATTATGCCGAAAGCCAAATTCAAAATGAGTTTATAAATTTCTTTTTCGGCTTTCGTCTGCGCTTCAGAACGTTTCTTGACAAAAGTGTCAACAAACGTTTTTAGATATGGTTTTTGACTAAACTGGAGCGCTCTGTGAACCTTTGTGACGTTGAAACCGTTGTTGCACATCCATTTTAAAGCCACATGATGTACAACAATATTTTTTTTCGGCAGAAGGTCAGCAATAAGTTTTTGTTTTGAAGGTGACCAATGCAATCCGTCCTCCTCGACTAAACACCTATTGCGGGGGCTCAAAGAGTCCCTAGTCACAGGTCTATTGATGCAAGGGAAAATAAAATCCTTTACTGAATCGTGAAGCTCAACTGGTATCTCCCCATCAATTTCAAAAAACCATCCAACTGGTCCATTCTCCTCAACACTCTCAATGTTGGGGAAATGGGGAGCTTGAGGGTCATTGAGCCATTTATAGTCACCGCAAGGTAGCGCATAATGGGACATGGCCGAGGGGTAGAGAGAATTCATATCAAGGAAAACTGCATCCGATTTTGTCCCCGTCTTCTCTCCAGTTGGATCAGTTTCCAAGATACGATCCCCGTGAAAAACAAATCCACCCCTCATTGACCTTTCGATGAACAGATGCTGATCAATGTCTGTGATTTGCCCGATTTTTTCCCCACTAATTTTTAGGATGAGGTCCATTACCAGATGAGGAGATGAAAAATAATAGCCCAAATCAAGATTAAATTCCCCATAGATTTTTTCCGTATTTTTACACATAATGTCTAACAAAGTTAACACATCACTCGACAAATACAGCTTGCAGTAGTCAAACCCATTTTTACACCCTCCCTCTGCCCAAACTTTTTTAGCAAAACTGTATTCATCGGGGGTGCACCTACGGTCATGTAGACTGTCGTAAAACGATTCAATCGAAGGAATAGTTTCCTCGGCGAATCTCGACATGGAACAATAATAATCATAAGGATAGATGCCCTTGACCGTCAACAAATCATATAAATCATTTCGAAATTGTTGCTTGAGAAGGTTGAAAGCGTTGCAGCCGTCATCGTTTTTCTGCACTTGAATTAATTCGCTCAATGATTTGGGGAAAAAACTGTAGGAATCTAAAAAGCGAATTTTATTCGTGTACTCAACGTCGGCTTCAACAAATTTCCACATAAATTCCAAAACAAGCAACTTTTCCGATGATTTAGGAATGATTTTGTAGGAAAAGCTGTCTATCACCCATGCATCATCCACTGTTCCATTTCTTTGAAGATGTGCCATTGCTGGTAGCACATACTTCAGATCGTAGTTAGAGTTATGTATAAAAACCGGAAGAAAGAGTTGCTGTTTAATTTTTAAATTACATGAATTGTGAGCCCACCCCCGAAAGTTACTTTTTCCCGTTGAATTGGGGTCAATAAGGTGATTGTGATCCTGGACTGCGTCTTTTGGGGCAAGAGCACCTCTACAAACCCAGCAAATTGTCCCCTTTTCTAGTGCCAGTTGCTCCTTATCTGATAATTTCATTGGGTAGTTGGTGTGACGCAATCGTGAAATTGCGCCGTTTGCTGTTTTTATTAAAGATATCAATAACTTTCCATACTACCCTCCTCATCCATAGCCAAAAAAACTCTTCCAACTGCATTTTATTGTTGGAATCGCGACGGCATGCGCGTAGGAACACGCAACTAGTTGTGTTCCTTGACTATATTTTGCCTTGATGGGTCTGATACCTCAACCAGTCTTGATTCACAGTCTAAAGACACTTTATCAACTGTTAGCAGGGAATTTTGGAAATTTTTAAATTGTAAAGTATCTTTGCCTTCTGCCGGCATTTCAATTCTTTGATTCCCATGAATTTTGCAATGCCCCATGTGATCCGAGAATGTTCGCTCAGATCTAAATGGGGAAAGGCACATGGGGCAATAGAGACGTTCCCCTTTCTGAACCCTTGGGATAGGAGTCGACTTATTGCTGTAACGGGGAAAAAATGACCATAGGAATTTACATCTTTGGGAGGCTCGTAAATAACCCAAACCCAATTTTTAACATTATCCACCATCGGTGTCCTCACTGAATACAAAACCCCTTTTTTATTTGGTTTCTTTCCCCATCTACAAATTCCGTGTCATACTGGAGAACAACCACCCCCAACCCAAGATTTTCATTTGCTTTTTCAAATATGGTTATTTCTTTCAAGGACACCAGATACTTCCTCTCTAAACAGTCATAATTTACTTTAGGGAAATTTTCTCCACCGTTACGAGCAAGTCCGTCGAGATTTTTCATTGCTGAATCATTTTTTAATGTTTTATGGGCTGCTGCTAAAATGCGTATTTAAAGCATTGCAGCCCAGTTTCAAAATTGAAATCCTGAACCCCTCCTGTAGCCGACAAATCTGGGTGGCATTTTATTCGTCGACTAGCCCCCGCCCCTCTTAAAATAAAGTTTTTTTTAAATCTACTGAGATTCAGATCCATGTATTCAATGTATAAAATTGTGGACCCACTTCCCCTCTCGTTAAACGTGTCCAAAGTCGAAATTAGTTTATTTACCCAGTTAAAAAAGTTGCTTCTCAAATTCATTTAGACCAGGGTAAAAAGTCTGGTTGCCAGTTGAAAAATGAAAATAAAAAATTTCCCCAGATGTCCCCTTTTGTAAATAAACTTTTTGATTAACTGATGCTTTAACCCCCCCCCCCCCTTGACCCTCCCATTTCTGAATCTGAATCTCAATTTGTGCTCGAATTCTGTCGATGTAGCTATGGAGAACATTCACGGGGTCTGTTAAAATAATGCCCTCGTCAACCGCGTTTTCCTCGGGGGGATTAAAATCTACCCTATATGTTTGTAAGTGACCTAGAGCAGATTCTAACAAATAAAATTCACGTAATTCCGGGGACGTGACACTATTTTCATGTCCTGCACCTATTTGTACAGGACCCAATTCACTAATTATAAAACTATCGTCGAAAATGTCCCCGGAAAAATTAGGTCCAACAATTTGCATAAGACTGTCCATTTCTTCAGCTGTAAATTGAAAATCCAGGGGGGTACCAAATAACGTACCTTCACTAACATCATCATCATCCGGCGAGAGGGGACAATTACCCATGATACTTTGAAGTCTCGGACCAGGGAAGGCAGAAGTTTTCACAGCTTCCCCCTGAAACTAGAAAATGAATGGATTAAGTTTTTTTCTTTGACGAAAGTTTTATCACAATTATAACACACTTTTTTTTTATTATCAAACAATTTTTTTTCTTAATTGGATTCGAATTTATCAAACAAATGCATAATAAATTACAAATTTTCGCTTATAGCATTATTTACAAAACAATGCAAAATAAATTACAAATTTTTGCTTATAGCATTATTTACAAAACAATGCATAATAAATTACAAATTTTGTTAATAACACACATACACACGCACACACACGCACACACACACGCACACACACACACACACACACACACACACACACACCACACACACACGCACACACACACACACACACACACACACGCACACACGCAAACACACACACACGCTGAAATATTCTTAAAGGTTAAAATTGCGTTTCTAACCCCTTAGCCTGTATTCCAATAGCCTATAACGTGCTGCGGAAACAGCATCAGATAGAAATGCGCTGTGGAAACAATTTATGGGAGGTCTGAATTTCTACTTCAAAAATTCTTAATTTTCTCATAACTTTTGATGGATTAAGGTAAACGAAATAATTTAAAGATATTCAAAATCAGCATTAAAATACAATTCAGTTGATATGTATAATGAAAAAATTTCACCGCTCGGATCAAAACATAAGAAATAATGATATGGAAATAAATGCCATTCAATCATTACATCGATATTGAATTTACACTGTCTCAATGAATTATCGAGTAGACGCGGCGCATGCACCGCTCACACACACGCACACACACACACACACACACACACACAACAGACGTGCGCAGACACTCACACATGCACACACACTCACACACTTACACACACACTCACACACACACACAACACACATGCACACACACTCACACATGCACACACACTCACACATGCACACACACTCACACTTACACACACACGCACACACACTTTTATAGTGTTGAAAAAAATGGCGAAAAGGCTAATTCATTAACCTATAGAAAAAAGGTTTTATTTTCTATGTGAAATAACCATTATTTTATAAAGTTAAAAAAAACATGTTCATTTTCCCCCCATCCTCAAAACTCAATTCCTCCTAGAATTATTTAAACTAAATACTTGCCTCCACCCCCTCCCACAGAAAGTTCAAAAAGACGCAAAAGAGTGCTTTCTTTGCTAATAAAAAAAATGCATTATATTCAGCTATCTCTGAGGGGGGCAGAGAAATTTAAAACAATGGTCGGGGGTGGGGGGAGATTAACATTTTAATATCTCTGACATACACTTTTACGGTGTTGAAAAAAACAGCGAAAAGAAAATACTTAAAAAAACAAACAAAAAAAAGTTGGATAGAAATAGGTAAAAGCTAGAGGTGAAAATACTCACATTTCCAAATTCAGACTGCTGTTGAGTGCCGTCCGTTTCTTGCATAGATGTGGTGGCATTGTCACTGGCTTGTACAGGTGAGCCAGTGGGGCTCCCCATCATGTGAGCAACTATCCATTCTCTTTTCAGCTTTCTACCTGGCTGCATAGGAGTTGGCACTGGTGAGTTTTGAGCAGGCAGCGTCGGTCTGGAATGGATGTGAGTGGCCCCCAATGGACCACCTATCTCCACTTGTTGTATTGGAGCGACGCCGTTAGTCTTAGCTCTCTTTCCGGGGGAGAGTAATTGTAGGAATCCTCTTCCTTAAAAAAGAAGGTCAAAATTTAGCATGAAAAAAACAATTCCCTTTTTTACAGAAGAAAAAATGAGTCTGCACAAAGAATCCCCTCTAACCACACGGAATCAGGGAACAGAGTCTCTCTCAAACTCCGTAAAGCTCTTTTAAAAGATACAAGAATTACTTATTTAACACAAAATTTTCGTTTTTAACGGATACCAAGTAAAGAAAAACCGTGTTAGAATTGATTCATTGCCCTCTTCCCTGTCATATATTTTTATAAAAGCCTCTTAATCATCTGTGAAATCCATTTGCTTTCATCAAATACAATTGAAAAATATCTGTCTAATTTGGTCAAAAAACAAACTCTTTTGTCAATGAGTCTTGAATCGCACATATCCATCTTTTTTGTCTTCTTAATCCCGATAAGACGCATGCCAAATGTTGTCTTGAAATCATCCCCTCTTTGGTAACATGTTAAACACAGATGGTTTTATTTAGAGCGGAAGAAGACAGTACATTTTAAACGCGCGATTGGAAAAGGATTCTTTTGAATGAAAAAGAACTAAAACTACAGAATTATGCTCCTAACAGAGCAATGGAAAAGGGAGTTTTTTATTTTACATAATAGAAAAAAGCATACTTAGCGCTTTCTATCGAATATACTCATTATATTTTAAAGTTTTGTATTGTTGGAGGGGAGGGGGGCTAAGTCCCCCTGAAATTTGAATTTACTAGTAAAACGTTTTTTTTTGGAAATAAAGAATGAAAGTGTACTCATATTGAAAATAGAAATATCCATTGTTTCAGAGTTAATAAAATCCAGTGTACTATGCTCAATATGCTAATACATAATGAAAATTAAATTCCAAAGCATGAACATTTTATACGGGGTTTCAATGACGAATTGTTAAGCAGTTCTCTGATGGGCTGCCTAAAAAACAGGTGTCAGCTCGAAAAAAAAACCAGTCTGGTTGAAAAAAAACTTGGAGTTGAAACAAATGTGTGTGGGGAATCCCCCGTTCATACTGTTATCTTTTTTTGCAATGTTTAGGAACAGGCGGGGAATCCCCACTCGTTTGAAATGGTACCAACAGGACATAAGCAAATAGCACGTAGTTTCATGACGTGTTTAATCACGTGTAGAGGTCCCATAGAATAACAATGGAAGGAACATAGAATAGCATGGTAATTCGTATAGCTTCTATAGAAATGTAAGGCCATGTGAGAGGATACTCACTCTCTTTGAAAAGGTGTAGAGCTTCTATAGAATAACATGGCGATTCCTATAGCTTCAAGCAAAATGGTACTTAGATAACTACTATTATTACGTATATGATTGGGTTCGCCCCCTAGTCGATATCTCGCTCTTTAAGCCAAAGATTTTCTAGTACTTTCATACGATCTATTTATTCTAATTAACGGCCTTTGTGATTAAGAGCGAGGTATTGACGAGGGAGCGAACCCCCTAATATAGGTATTAAAAATATATGAATAAAAAATTTTGTTACATAAGTTAATTCGTAAGTTATGTATATTTATTACTAATAAAAACATTCGCAAATAAAATTAAACAACTTTCGAGAAAACCATTTAACCAAATAAAAGTAAAATTAATATGCAAATTTTTTTTTAATTATTCATGTACGGTGAGCCAAAATCAAAACCTGCATTAATTCAAAACTATAATAAAAAAATTAAGTTTTTTTTAACTGAAAGTAAGAAGCAACATCAAAACTTAAAACGAACAGAAATTATTCCGTATATGAAAGGGGCTGTCCCCTCCTCAACGCCTCGCTCTTTATGCTAAAGTTTTTTTTTTAAAAAAAAAAATAAAGTTGTCACACAGAGTCAAACTTTACCGTAAAGAGCGAGGCGTTAAGGAGGGGACAGCCCTTTTCATATACGGAATAATTTCTGTTCGTTTTAAGGTTTAATGTCGCTTCTTACTTTCAGTTAAAAAAACTTAATTTTTTATTTAGTTTTTGAACGTTCTTGAATTAATGCAGCTTTGATTTTGGCTCACCGTACATGAATAATAAAAACGAAATTTGCATAATAATTTTACTTTTTTTAAGGCTAAACGGCTTTCTCGAAATTTTGATCTGACGTAACTTACGAATTAACTTACGTAACGAACTTCTATATTCGTAAATTTTTATTACGTATATTAGGGGATTTTTCCCCTAGTCAATAACTCGCTATTTAAGCTAAAGTTCAAATTTCCTTGCAATTCAGTAAGAATGACCGCTTAATCACATAGGCCGTAAATTAGAATAAATACCTCTGATGAAAGTACAAAAAAACTAGCATAAAGAGCGAGATAATGACTAGGGGGCATACCCAATCATATACGTAATAAAGTAATTAAGTACTTAATGTACTTATACTAATGTAACAGAATGTAATTATACTTAATGATATTAATGCTACGTGTAAACAATACGGGCAAATTCCACAACTCAAAGCCCTTTCTGGTATATGAAGGGTGTTGCCCCCTCCTAAACACTTCAATTTTCACTCTAAATTGTTATTTAGTATTTAAAAAATCTTCTTAATAGTCTAATTAAGTGACCCTTGTGTTTTAGGAGTCGTTATTAATAAATTGTAATAAAATACAAACATTAGCGTACAGAGCGTGATTCCGAGGAGGTGAAATGATTCCGTATAAGAAGGGTTGCCCTCTCCCCAATACCTTGCTCTTTAAGATATAGCTGTTAGGACTTTTGATAAGGATTCCTATTCTAATTATACGGCTTTTTTGTTTCAGTGGCTGTTCTTTAAAATTGGGACAAACAGTGAAAATATAGCGTAAACAGCAAGATATTGAAGAGGAGGCAACCCTTCATATACGGAATAATTTCTGTTCGGTTTGAGTAACAGAAATTATTACGTATATGAGGGGGTTTGCCCCCTCGTCTCTTTACGCTAAAATCACAAAGGCGGTTTAATTAGAATAAATACCTCTTTTGAAAGTACTAAAAAAAAAACTTCAGCGTAAAGAGCGAGGTATTGACGACAGGGCGGACCCCCTAATATACGTAATAACTTCTGTTCGTTTTATGTTTTAATGTTGCTCCTTGACTTTCAGTTGAAAAATCTTGTTTTTTTAAATTTAATTTCTGATTGTTTTTTAAATAATGCTTGGAAATCCAGCTTGGAAATCCAATGCTTGGAAAATTACCTTTCCCATGAAAAATTCCTCCATGGAAAGATCATCCTATGTAAATTCCTCCCCTAGCCCCACCCCCCCCCACCCCCAAAAAAAACTCCCTGAAAATGTCTGTATACTTCGCAATTACTTATACTATATGTAAACAATATGGGCAAAGTTCGAAACTTGCAGCCCTTCCCCTGGGGACTGTGGGGGATTAAGTCATCCTTAAAGACATAGTTTTTAGATTTTTCGACTATGCTGAACAAAATCGCTATCTTAAATTTTTATTGTGTAACTTTGGGAGAAAATGAGCGTGGGAGGGGGCCTAGCTGCCCTCCAATTTTGTTGATCACTTAAAAAGGGCACTAGAGCTTTTAGTTTCTGTTCAAATGAGCCCTCTCAACGATATTCTATGACTACTAGGTCGATACGATCACACCTGGGGAAAAGAAAAAAAAATGATAAACACGCATCCATGATCTTTCTTCTGGCAAAAAAACACAAAATTCCACATTTTTGCAGATAGGAGCTTGGAACTTATACATTAGGGTTCTCTAATACGCTGAAGCTGATGGTGTGATTTTCATTAAGATTCTATGACTTTAAGGGTGTTTCCCTCTTATTTTGAAAAAAGGCAAATGTTCTCAGGCTCGTAACTTTTGATGGATAAGACTAAACTTGATAGACCTTATATATTTGAAATCAATATAAAAATCTAATTCTTTTGATGTATCTATTGATATCAAAATTCCGTTTTTTAGAGTTTCAGTTACTATTGAGCCGGGTCGCTCATTACTTACAGTTCGTTACCACGAACTGTTTGAAAAGGTCGAAAAAGTAAGGTTTACAGAGAATGTCAGTAAAAGTAAGAGCATGGCTACATCTGAATATCCACTGACACTAAAATGCAAAGATAGAGCAATTGAATAAGTCAATGAATTGAAGTACCTCGGGATTTGGATTGATTATAATGGTGAAATATCCCAACGAAATAATGAGGAAGATTGGAAAAGCTACCTCGGCTTCTGATAAAAATGAAACAAATCTGGTGCAGTAGGAAATATCTATGCGCTTGGAGCTCCACCTCATGAATAGCAACATGATGTCCACTCTCCTCTATGCAAGTGAATACTTGAAACTAAATGCCCATCTGGAGAAACGAGTCCTTACTTTTGAAAACATGGGCCTTGGAAGAAAACCGAACATATCGTGGCAGTAAGAGGTGATGAACATGGGAGTTTGCCAACAAACTGGTCAAAAATTAATTACTGACCTTTAGAAATTTAGGAGATTAACGTACTTTGACCGCGTCCTTCGTATGCCAGAGGATTAGCTCTCATATACATTTTATGAGTTGTGCCTTGAAAGGGGGCGCAAAAGAGGTCAACCAAGACACACCTTGCGATGGCAATATGAGCATAATCTGAGTGGAGGGGAGATGACTTTTCAACCACAATGGGAGGACGTCTTGGCTGAAGCTCAGCTTTGTGATATTTGGCGAGATTCTTAGGCACCCTTTGTGCCATTCCTGGCTCTGGAAGATCCAACGTCTATGGTAAACGACCGTTCATTACTGGCCACCGATATTGCAATCACTAATGATATTTGAATGGCAGCTCTTACCTTTGTGAATACCTCTTGATCTCTCTATTGAACAATTAATTCTAACCATCCATAGGTTTCTTTAAGGAAATATGTCGGTGTTGAATTAAACTTTTCATATCTTGGTGTTTCTGGAACAAATGAATGGAATTTAAATCATCACAATATTTGTATTGTTATATTTTTTGGTCTATTATTATTGGTTCGATATGACTACTCTTCGAAGAAGTGGAATTAAAAAAAATAGAAGAGAGACAGAGAGTCTAAGATGTCAAAAAGAGAATTTTCAGGTTTTAGTGTTTAAAAAAAGCGTTTTTTTTTGGGGAGGACAGTCCTGATCTTGTGAAAACCGATTTCGCTCCTCCTTATTTCACATGCACTATCTGAAAAGACGTTATTTTGCACAGCATAGATTTTACAGGACAGCGGAATTTTGCAGAAAAACAAAAACTGTTAAATTTCTTGTTAACCAAATGCGGTTGGAAGATGCTGATCTGAAAAACGAATAGAATTGCTAAATGTGAGAGTAAGGTAGGTTTTAAAAAGGGACAACTCAACACCTGATGATTCATCAAAGCAAATTTGTGTATTTAACCGTATGCATGTAATTTACATTTGCGCTTCAAACCTTTCTGAAATAAAAGGGCAGCTGTT
The DNA here is from genome assembly GCA_027921565.1 of Artemia sinica. Taxonomy (NCBI): domain Eukaryota; kingdom Metazoa; phylum Arthropoda; class Branchiopoda; order Anostraca; family Artemiidae; genus Artemia; species Artemia sinica. The sequence continues at coordinate 34,382,144 of CM051270.1, forward strand.
GGCATCGCAAGGTCAATTTGTAAGGCTCATCAAAGCAGCCCAAAATGTGCAATTGATTTTCATGAAAATTACGCCATCGAATTCAGCATATAGACCTCTACCCTCTCCCCCAACTCAGGGGGTCAACATTCGTTCCCCCAACATACCCCTACGAATTCCCATGACATGGGAGATACGTCATTTTAATAATACGGCAACACATAGTCTTTTGATTTAAAGTGCAACTTAACTATGCTTAGACTCCAAATAAACAAAATATTAAAATCATTCCCCCCTCCAAAAAAAGAGCAAGAAAATTGAGACCTCAAGGTGCAAGTAGTATCCCCACAGGCACTTCAAGGACATGCCCTCCCTTTTCCATAGGATTTTAAGAACATGCCCTAACTTTTTCCGTGGGATTTCTGCAGCAAGCCCTCTGACGTGATAACACACCCTCACTGGTTTCTTTGACAGCCCAGATAAGATTCTCAGATGTTTCAATTACTTGGAGTATGGTCGGGATAATACACAAGTTTTAATAATATGGGGAGTTCCTAGCCCCTTGCCTCTGTTTCTAGGCAATATTTAAAGTGCATACCCTCCCCATGTTACAAGCGCAGCCCTCTGACGTCATTGAACCCATAGGAAAAATAGCATTGTATTTCTAACGGATGTGACGTCACGGTACACACCCCTTTTCCGAGCACGCATTGTTTATAGGCAAATTCCCGCATTGTTTCTAGGCAAATTCCCCCGTGTCTAGACGCGTTCCCAAGTGCTAGAAGCTATTTTATTGATCAAAAATCAGTTTCCCTCTGGAAGTGAGAGTGTCAACATCGAAAAATGTTTCACACAAGCCCATTCTGCTTGTATAATTTGGGCAGTTGGTCATCTTGTGAAAATTGTACTTCTGCTGATGACTATAATGAAAAGTGTAAATTATGTAATCCGTGTAAATTACATAGAGGGTATGCAGTGCAAATTAAAGACTTTAATTCCTGTCTTGAAGAGATTTGTGACTCTCATAATAGAGGATTCTTATGCTCCAATTGTCACTATGATAAATGCAATCAATGGGAAAATACTTACTCTGGTCTGATCGCAAAAAACCCTAAACGTGAGTTCAGTTTATTTTGAAGAGACTGGTATCGTCTAGGCTTTCAAAAATTTTGGGAAGAAGAACCTGGTCTATATTTCAATTGCTTTAATAACAAAAGACTCTGGTTTTTACGACATCGCTGTGAAGATACTGGCTACTTTGATTATAAACACACAGACTTTTATTTAGCTGTTACAGAAAGTGATTCTTCATATGAGAATTTTGTATGTTACATTGCTTCAAATAAGCAAATTGAAACATGTGAATTTTATAATATGAATCAGAGTAGACTTTACAAAGAGATTTAATAAAAATGAAGTTACACTATATGGTAGAAAATGTGACTCCGACTGCATTTCAAGATGAGTATTTTTAACTAGAAAGTCGTTCAATCGAGGACTGTCACCTTAAATCGTGGAGAAAGATGGAGGGTTCCTAGCAGACAATTTTATAGGAGGAAGGATATTATCAGAGGTAAATTTTTAGACACGATTGAGGTATTTCTGAGAGCCTTTAACGAAATTTAGCGTCTTTTTTTAGACAAGACTGGACAAATGGGAAAAACAGGACAAGGCTTAAAATGAGGTGAAATATAGACAATAGCATACGTAATTTAAGGAAAGATGAGGGGAGAGGACCCCGGTGTAGGGGGCCCTCTGTGAAGGGAGGAGGGCCGTTTTTGGTCGCCAGCTCAACACTGCCTTTTTATTCATATATTTTTTTCGTTACACAAAGCACTAATTTTCAAGTGTATATTTATTGTTGGCCCGCCTCCGTCCGCTGCAGGTGCCGGCCCCGCTCGCTGGCAACCTCCGAGGAACTGTCCTGTCCACCGAACGGTTTGTCTCAGCCCTAATGCAACCCCAGGGAGACATTTTTCAGCAAAAATATCAAAACTTGCAAAGGGGGAAATTCTCGTTCCCGCCCATCCCGCGCGATGCAGGGGATTTGGTTATTGTTCGCTCGTTCCAAGGGGACGGAATTCGGACTTCGACTAGGCGATAAAGGAGGTTAAACAAATGCTCTCGCTCGAGATAACTTAAGAAGTAGTAATAATAGGGAAGTTGTCATAGAATTTCTAGGATATGCCCGCCTCTGATATCACATCATCCCTGTCTCTAGCTAGCAAGATTCCCACCCATGGAACCCCATCAGGGATTCCAAGCGTTCTATTATTTCTTCTATATTGAAAGGATTCCTAACCAATTTTTGGTACATTCTTTTTCAGGTAGATCCCTTGGATTTCCATGACCAGGTCTAATATGAATGACACCAGTGTGTATCACAAGCTAGACTAAAAGGACCCCATGGTGGAATCCTCCCCCCCCCGAACACGGCACGCACGCGGGTGCTGTGTATTAACGGCGGTGCACATCTTAAGCAATGACACCAAATGGGAGAGCTTCGAAGATCATCTTGCGAGAAGAGTAGATACCCAAACCGTTATAAAGTATACTTATAGCCCACAGCGGAATGGCGCTGCCACACTGTTTTCACACAGGCACCAGCCGTCCACATGACACCAACCCTCACCCCTATGATATTTTCAACATTTTTCGTTCCAAAAATAAGCCATAGAATTCCATTAAACAACCTTTTTTTTCTTGTTTTTTTCACTTGAACAGCGGGGGCTCAATATGTCATTGCTAGAACATGTTACTCCAATGCAATTCACGCCAGAGAGTATTTAAAACACTTCTCTGGCTTTCCTTCTCTTGGTAATGATTTTAAAGGTTGACCATGATTTCTACACTTTGCCATTGATTTCTGCGGTGGTCTTGATTTCTAGGGTTACCCGCGATTTCTATAGTTTGCTTTGATTGTTTATCAAACTGTCTCGCTTTCATTGTTTTGCTAACTATTGCATAGAAGTTGACTATGATTTCTGCACTTTGATCACAATTTCGATGGAATGGTCTTGATTTCTATGACTTGGTCCGGAGTTCTAGGGTTGAATTTATCATGGAGACAAGTACCTTATGATTTTTCTTGGAATACACTGTCTTTTTGGGCTTTAATATTTCATAGCGATAAGACACAACCGGTTCTCACTTGTTGCTTTGTAAGAACGTTAGGGAATATGATTTTTTTTTTCCTGGAACACCAAGCATTTTTGGGTTTAATGTTTCTTGACAATAAGCAATAATCACGTTCTGCTACTCCTACGACACCAGTCAATATCAGTGTAAGTATCTTCTAGCATTTGAAACGTACAAACACACACACACACACAATTGAGCGGATGTTTGCTTGTCTGTGGGTATTTTGAAGGAAAAAATCAATATCATCTCTCTCAGACTTTGGTTAAAGCTCTGTTAACCTATCTCAGTTTCTAATATATCCCCTTTGAGCTTGCTAGTAGTAGTATCTATGCCTCTGAAAATTCCTTTTTCTTACATAACCAACTTTTTAATAAACATTCTAAACGTTCTATTTGGTAGCGTACCCTAAAAATAATGGAAACAACAAAGTAATACATAAAATATTTTTATTGAAATAACGAAAAGTAGAATATTATGATAAAAATATTTTAAATATATTATTATACATTATTAATATTATTGATCGACTTTGGAAATTTTTAATCTGTTCCATAAAATAATCATCATGTCCTCTCTTGATAGTGTAGGTATTCTCTTCTCTTAGTTCATTATCAGTAGAATAATCATTAATCCATTTTGAGTCATTCACAATTTTTACTGTGGTGTCAGCAACAGGTTCAATATGCGTTTCTTCTTTGGTATTAGTGGCGTCATTTACTATATGTGTTGGTATATGATCAGTGGTAGTGCTAATGTTCACATGCGCTTTATTTTCCGTCAATTCATCTTTATATTCATTAGAGATATTGTCTGCCATTGCCTTTTTTATTTGGCCTGCGATTTCACTGTCTATTATAATATAATTTTTACACAGGTAACAGTTCTGGCAAGTAGACAAGATATGGTTTATAATGTTGCTAGAAGACTACTCCTGTCTTCTTTTTAGCTTCCATTGAATACTAATACCCGAAAGATGGCGATATGATTTATAAACAGGTGACCTGTCATCAGAACAATAAGCAAGAAGTTGCCTCTTATCTTCAACTATCAGTTTTATGTTTGCATTCTCTTTAAGCGGTATCATCTCTGGATATCTCACTCTTGAATATCCTACACCAGAAGCATTGTTGAATTGTTTCGGTAGTCCACAGAAATCTAATCTCTCACTGTCATGAGAACGCACGCATACATTTCCAATAGTGTTACCACTAGTACTTGTTTCATAGTTCAAACACTTGTCTTTGTCAGCATTCAATCGCAACGATAGGCTTATCATGTGCACACACTTTCTTCGAATATTTCGTCTTCACTTTCTAAAAATATGATGGAAGTGTTTATCTTTTCCATACACAAAAGATACTGATCGCATACATACAATGGATTAGGTAGCGTCGATGACCAGGCATAGAGTACTACGAGTCGGCCGCAAAAAAATCCAAAAACCATGTTCACCAATCCAAAAATTCTAAGTGCCAAAGAAATCCGCTTGTGAAATTTTTAAAATACAGAATGAAATGGTATACATATAATACTCGTGGTTTTTACTATTAGAAACTCATATATGTAATGATATTTTATTTTTTATTTTTTTCATTTTTTTCTTAGTTTTTTCCTTTATTTCAATGATATTAAAATTCTATTCTCGTTGCTGTCGATAACCAGCCATAGAGTACCACTGGCACAGCCGCACAAATAAAAAAAATAAATTTGAATAATTTCTAAGACCAAGAAAAAATTCAGTCCAAAAAAAGAACAATTTTACTACAAATATCATCTTTATAATAATAATAATCACGACTAACATATTTATATCATTCTCATTTTGTATTTCAAAAATATTAAATGTGAATTTGTTTTGTTTTAAGCATATTTCATGTCATTTTAAGACGTGTTAAAAAAAGTGGGCAAAACTTTCCATCTTAAAAGAATATAAAAAATAAAAATAAATATTAAAAAAAAGTTAAAAAATTTAAAATTTAAAAAACTAAAAAAATAGGGGGAGGGGTTATTGGGACCCTTGGAGGCTGGGGTCCTTGGGGGTTCGGGCCCTTCGTTGTTGGGCCATTGATGACTAAGGACCGTCGTATCATTGCCTAAAATGTATACGACTTTTTGTAGTAGCTCCAATAGTATACCCACTATGGGTGTCATCAAATCCATAGCCCCCTCACTACTGGATTTCTTTTCATCGAACTTCGAACTTTGTATTACGTAATTTGTTTCACAATAGCATCAAGAAAAGTTGAATCGCATTGCCCGGATTTGTCCAAAGTTCAGAAAACCTCAAATCTATTACGGTCTGGCCTTGATATGCTTCATAGATTCTCAAGAACGCCTGGCCCTGATACACGTCATCGGCTCTCAAAAGTACCTTGCCTTGATAGAGTTCATCGGCTCTCAAAAGTACTTGTCGTTCATAGACCTCGTTGGCCTTCAAAAGTACCTGGCCTTGATAGAGGTCACGGATTCTCAAAAGTGCCTGGCCTTCATAGAGGTCTTTGGCCTTCAAAAGCAAATGAACTTGATACGGTTCACTGCTTCCCATGAAGGGAGAGCAAAATGAAACCTAGATATCTACTAGCATTTTTTTTTTTTTTTTGTTAGTGGTAGTACCAAGTAAAGAAAGGTTGTTAGAGGACGGTCATCGACCGGACAGAGTCCTGGTTGAACTAGGGTGCTGTAGGAGAAGTTTGTGAGGATACTACTGTACCCCTCTAGCGATAATTGACGAATTGTGTGTACTGATACCTAATATATCCTACTTATAGGTAATCGATAGCAGAGAAACAAACCGAAGTGTTTCATCAATCGTTAGTTTTATCAATTGTTTTTTATTTAACTTCTTTTCGCTTTGTATTTTATTTATTTTTTAATAGTAAAAGATTATATGTTCGTTTTTTGGGTTGATTAGCTTATTCGATTAAGTTTTACTCGTTTTAGTATTTTTTCATGTATTTATGTTAGTAGGCTACCTGTTGTATGTTTGTTTTTTATGACTGTTTATTTAATTTTCTTCGTTTCAGGTTTCATTTATTCATCAATAGTAATTTCGGGTCGTTTTGATTTTGAATTTTTATAGGTTTTTATTTCTGCTGATCTGAAGTTTAGTATGGTCTTTACTTTTCTTTGAAAAACTTATTTTTTGGATTTTTATATCATTCAATTTACAAAAAAGAAGGAAAACAAATAAAAAAGGGGGCAATCTCAATAAAAGGACGCCATCAGATTTAGCGTGCATGAGTGGCCTACGGATGACTTGATATCTTGAAGCGACTATCACAAAAAATGTTTAATTTCTTGTTTTCCCCTAGAACTGATATGTGTTTTTTGTTTTATCAAGAATAATTATATTGATTTAGTTGTTAACTTTGAAACAGCTTTAATTTTTATAGTTATGAAGCTTAAAGCCGTCAAATATATTGGTTTTTGTCATTCAAAATTAAACTAAAATATCAATATTGCTCAGTCACATCCAACACCTAGACTCTTTCTCTTTAATGATTTTCTTAAGCCTAGTTCAAATGCTTTACTTTAAGAAAATACTTTGAAAATGGTTTTATTTTTTTAAAACTGCCGAGTCATTAAGTGTATCGGTGTTTGATAACCAAGTTCAAAAATACTGATATTGTTCAGTAATTTCCGTCCGTACTTCGGCATTGCTCAATAGAACTGAATGCTAGCAGTTCCTATCTTATTTTTCATAAGTAAGCTATTGTTTTGCGTATTTTTTTCAATTACTTTATATTTTCATTTTTATTTATCTTAACTTTACTTGACATACTTTTTCATCACCTTTAAAAAAATGTTTGTCTCTAATCTTTGCTACCCATCAAAAACCAAATAGATGTCATTGAAATATTGACCGTTTTTCTGCGTTAGCAAAAGTACCGTGTTGATAAAACTGTACCGTTTCATGAAATGTAATTAAACGAATAAAAATGACTTTCGACCAAAAGTAAGGAGCAGCTTTAAAACTTAAAATGAACTAAAATTATTCTGTGTAGAAGGAGGACTGCCCGTCCCCAATAATAGCTCATTAAGCTAAAGATTTTAGTGCTTTGAAAAACCTTGTTATTCCAATTTAATGGCCCTTGTGTTTCAGTGAATGCTCTTAAAAAATTTATAAAAATAGTCGAACTTCAGAGTAAAGAGCAAGGAGCTAAGGAGGAGACATCCCCCTTCATGTAAAGATTAATTTCCGTTCAAATAGGTTTCAAAGCTGTTCCTTACTTTAAGTTGAAAAAATCGGTTTTTTAACATTTAATTTCTGATTGTTTTCCAAATCATACCCAGGCCTAACCAAGAAATAATGTGGGGTACCACTCCCTTAAACCCCTGGTCAATTGCTGTTAAAATGTATGTATCAATAATTGTAAATTGATTCACACAGTCCTATATTTTCAGTTTTTCTGCTTAAGAATTAGAATGTTGGATGGCAATTTAAATTTTGGACAAAAGTGAATATACTTAAAACATTTCCGATGAATAGTATTTTTGTTCATTAAGTACTAAATAAGGCTTCTATTGCAGAATTTTGGTTTGACAAATTGTTCATGTGGATGGAAACTGTGAGACTTTCGATCTTCAACGTGGCTGAAGCCATCACAACCTCTACAACAGAATTTGTCCATCGATAAATATATTTCAATGTATTTCAACATACATATGTTAAAATACATTAAAATATTTCACAAAAATAGAAAAAGAGAAACATAATTATTTATGCTGAAAAGAAAATTCCTAGTTTCATTTACCCCTCCCCAAAGAAATTATCTGCCGGGGTAGATGATGGCACGCCACGCCTTTTCCATCTCTGTGCTTGTTGACATGGGAACGTAGTATTATATGCTACATAAAAGAATATTTTAACTAATTCTTGCCCCTCCCCCCTACCTCTCTCTACATTTGTCTGCATGCTCATAGAGAATAAGCCGTTTTCTACCTCCACCAACACAATGACTCCTCCCCTTATGATAGTTGACACACATTTACACGTCACCAAACGTAATTTCATTAAATATAAAGTGAATCAACTTAGTTTAACCCAGTACTGCCACCGGGTGGCATTACTTCTTCAGCAATTGGGAAGCTTAAAATACAGTTTATTGGTACTTATAAATCTATTAGCTTCTTTGAATTGTAAATTGACTTCAAATTCGTCCTCTTCGGGACAAAGTCATAGTTTGGTGCCCTAAAATGGCAGAGAACGAGTTGTCCCCCAATTTTGTAGGACCTTGGCTTTGATACGATCACCCCTGCGAAAAAAAAACAAATACAAATAAACATGCATTGACGATCTTTATTCAGGGGAAAAAAGCGAAATTCCACTTGGAGCTTGAAACCTCTAAGGTAGGGTTCTCCGATACAATGAGCCTAATAAAGGGATTTTCACTACGATTGCTTGCTTTTGGGGGTTGTTTCCCCTTTTTTTGAAAAACACTCAAATTTTCTCAGATTCTGGGCTTTTAGTGGGTTAACAATGAACTGAATGTATTATATATATTTTTAATCAGCATAAAAAGCCAATTCTGCTGATGGGTCAATTGTTACCAAAATTCAGTTTTTAGTTTTGGTGATTATTGGCCCAAGTCATTCCTTACTTACTGTTCGTTATCATGAGCTATTTGATAAGATTCTCTCGTGATAAAAATATTTATTTTACTGTTCATTTTATTCAGCTGAAATGGACAATTAAAAGAAAGAGGGTCAATTTGACAGCTGGATTGTAAGTTTAAATTTAGGTTTTCTTTCTCTATTCTGCATTTTTTTTTAAATGTCTGAAGATATAATGGATTTCAGTTCGAGGAGAGGGTTATCCTGTTGTGAAAGAAGTATATTTATATGGGTAGTATAAAATCAAAATGTGGTATCTATGCAGGCAGGATGAGTTTTTAGCATAGGAAAATGCATAAAGACAAGTCTATATCTGTTATAATCTTGGGAAGCAATAAATCCTTCTGTAATTTCGTTTCGAGTCTTATTTTCTTTTACTCTTAGTTTTGGACATAACGGATTAAGATTAAATGCATAATAATTCAATATATAATGAATTAAACGGGTTGATCTCTTTGCCAGGAATTCTCGTCGTTTAAAATTTGCTGAGTTTTGTTTCATTTTGCATACTAAGTTAGTTGCTCTTTTTATTTGAATTTTTTCTAAATGCATTTAAAAATAAGCTTATTCCTAAGACAATAGTTCCTACAATATATTGCCGTGCTCCTTACCCACCACTGCTATTCTGGTGTCTGGCACCCCCCTGAAAATTGTTCTCAATGCAACGAAGCTCATTTTTTGTGGTTTTAGTATAGACTTCAGAGCAGGGGATGAACTGTGCTATTTTTAAAGAAATAACAAAGCCTGAATGCTAGGCAGGAGTTTTTTTTTGTATTTTACATTTGTTTCTTTTCCCTAATTTTATAACGCTATACAGAGGACTGTCTTGACCAGGGCCTGGTCATAGCTCTTGGTGGATGTGGTTAAGACTATCTATAAATAGTCTAAATTGAAGTTTTTAAATGTAAATATTTTTTGAATAAATAGATTCTTAACTTTATACTATACCTATTGTTCTTAATCTGAAGTAATACTAAAATTCATTTCCACGATTAAAAATTCCATATAATTAACTATTGATATTACGAGTGGTAGGAATAAGAAGTTTTGGTTACATTTTAATGTTATTTGGTACACATTTTTTTAGTTGACCATAAAAATATAACTGCACTTACTTCCTAAAGTTTCGATCCAAGATAAAAATCTATTGTTAAGGAACAAGGATATGCCAAGTGGAGAGTGAACTGCGACTACGCTATTCCCTTAGCTTTCTGCTTACTAAGAATGGAATCCACGTATAGGAATTGAGTTTTCAATTTCGATAAATGGAGTACACTCTAATAGGAAAAGCAGAAAATACAAGACATAGAGACAAAATTAAGGAGTTTGAAAAAAAGACAATACTTCAGTACACACACACACACAAAGGCATTAATTCTTAAATAGAGACAGCATAGTGTTTTACAGATAATAATCTAAGGCGTCAAACATTAGACATAATGACTTAAAAAAGAAGTAAGACATTTGCACTATACTGAAAACTAACTTTGTTTTAAACATTTTGGATTTTTTCTATAATAGCAACAAAAGAACAAAAAAAAATATCATAAGGCCAATCAAAACTTACAAATTAAGACTGCTGCTACCCACTTCCTCTGAAGCTTCAAATGATATAAAAGGCTTAAGTTTCACGTCAATTTTATTTAAAATGATGTGCTATCAAAGCATTGACAAAAAAGAAAGAAGAAGAAAGTTACCATAATAATCACGATTTATGGAAAACATTAGGAAAGTAGACTGGTTGTTTATGTATATTGATATTATTTCTTACAAGTCTAGAAATTCGTACATTTTCAACGTTTTAAGTACAGAAGGAAAAAAAATTAAGACATATTTCAATTTCAGTAAAGTAAAAATGACACTCTAGTCTTTAAAAGGTCTAGGGGGTGGTAGCTCTACCCCCGCAAGTGGTAATTTCTATACACTTTAAGCATAATTTGAGCATTCATTTTAATGTGTTTTCGTATTAGGATCCAATTATTCATCTATAATAATATCTGTTATTTTGTTTTTGTTTGAAATGATTATTCATTTTAATTTCCATCGTTTGGGCTTGTTCCCTTAATTTTCTATAAACATGTCTTCTACATGGCCTAAAAGCTTACAGCAAATTGAAGTAAATAAAGATTTAACTTTAGGCGCTTACAATCAATATAACTACATATTCCTTTCAAAATTTACTGTCTTCAAATAGTTATCCTTGATCGACTTTAATTACCTTGAAAATTTCCCAGAAATCAGAGAAAAACAAGATTTGAAGCATTTTTGGGGATTATGGACCGTTACAGATCATTTTTTTCAAATAGTTTTCTTCTCATAGGTTCGTTTCGCCTGGCGAAACACAGACTTAACAAATTCTGGGCCCATTTTCGGGTGTCAACACCCGGAATAAGTTCCGAATTTGTTTTCTACGCAAGAATCCACTTGTTTACGAAAATTTCGAATTACATTTTCAAGCTGGTTGGCAACAAAAATTAAGGCTCCCTTTGTTCGCCCAAAGTCTTTAAGTAGTTTGGACTGCTTTTTCTATTTAGATAGCCGGGACATATAATATCTTAGGATTTACCTCCACCCCTCCTCCCAAGTCCTATTTCGAGGTCTACTTGGTCCTCTAAAATGCTCGTAAAATTTCAATTCGATTCCCAAAGAGATAATACAGATACTCTGTTATGATAACCTGGATACACATGGCTTCTTCCTGTCCACTTTGCTACTTCAATGGTGTAAATTTTAGTCCAACAGGGGCTCATAGTGCCAAACTTTTAACCCGACTGGAGACTAGACCCTTAGAAACTTTATGTTTGCCCGTACCAAGTTCCGAGGGTAAATACCCCTTCCTAATAATCCCTGAAAGATTCAACTTAATCCCAAAAAGCTGTTGCTATTAGCTTCTATTGGACTTGGACTAAATGCGCAGATGAGTAGTGAGTAAAATGAAAGACGTTATGTTTTGTCAGGTTATCAAAAGGGCGTGTTTACAATTGAGGTGTCAATTTGAAACTTTCACGGAGTGTTCTGGAGGGGGGAGGGCAATAAACGTTGAGCCATGACTGGGGAGAGAGGGTAGAAACTTAAATCACTTGACAATAAGTGAATCTAGGCTATCAAAACAGCACAGGGGACGGAGTTGAAACTTTCAGGAGAAAGAAGTGGAGGGGATGCTTTAAACTTTGTGTAGAGGGGGGGGCTGTAAATGTTATGACTTGCGATATAATTAAACGTGTTTGCACTGTAATCCTCTGCGTGAATTAAAATTTATTGATTTTTAAGTAGCGAGGCGAATCAAAGAAGTAAACTTCTAGTTTTGACTTTTGGAGAGGGGGCACTGGAGGGGGATAAGAGTTTATGTAATAGTTCAGTGCTTACAGGTAGTATTTGCTATTGGGAAACATACGGACATTTTTCGCGGGGAAATTTTCTGCAGGGGAAATTTTACCCCCCAAGCACAATATTTGATTACCTCATTACCCCCTCCCCTTCCTTTATCCATCAGTACTTGAAGGTTTCAAATTCATCCGCCAATCCTTTCCCGAGAGATTGCAGGTATGCTATTTTGATGCCCTGGATACGCACACTGTTTTTCGATTCATCTCTCTCCCCTCTATCAAGTGCAAATTTGACATCCAATTGACCACACCCAACACTTTCCGAAGGTTCAACTAGACCCTCCAAGCCATTCTCGAGATATCATAGACAATTTTTAAACTCGAGTTCACAAAGCGACTTTTGATTTACTTTGGTACATGTGCCATTTTAAGCTGTACTCTTTGGGGTTCTAGGTGTTTACCCCCGCAGAAAATATCCTTCGTGGAAAATCACCCTACAAAATACTCCCCACTAATACCACCGAAAATACAACCTAATTAAAAGGAAATTATTCCCAACAATTTTTCCCCATCTGAAAATTCTCCCAGACTATCCCCTCCCTTGCAGAAAATTTCCCCGCGAAAAATGTCCGTATGTTTCCAAATAGCAAATACTACCTGTAAGCACTGAACTATTACAAACTTAAAAAGGCACTTAAACTTCTACAATGGGGTTCTCTGATTGTTTTGTACTTAGGGAGGGAGGGAGATACCTCAAAAGTTGCATTTTAATACCAAAACATCCCAGCTCTCTGGAGCCATCATATAAATACAGAATTATTTCTAAGGGAAAGACGAGGGGAGGGTGGATAGTAGTAGTTAGCTCTGATCTTGCAAATTATTTACAGTTCTTAAGTTTTACGAAGACATTTATAGTCAACAAACAAATTTTAAACGACTACTCAAACGTCAAGACATGAATCAAACACTGAATAAGGAAGAAGACTTTAAGTCAATCTTGGAAAGCACAAAAGCAGAAAAATCAGTCAAAAATGATGACAAACCTGTGAAAAATTTGATACTTGGAACTCAGAATGAGAGAAAACGTTTTCTGCACGTTTTAATTCGTCCAGTATACAAAAAGGTATGTCGTTATTTTACTAGCCATTAGCGTCATTTGTTTCTTTTCCACTAAAAACAAAGAGAGACAAAGAAGTCATAAATTTTTCTGAAACGATACTTGATCGGAAACTCTACAATAAGATTTAAGTGGATCTAAGGGGTTGAATTTTTTAACCCATATGTAAAACAAATCTTGCAAAAATATAGCATAGGAATCCAAGGGCGGATCCAGGTTTTTTTTAGGGGGGGGGGGGTGCAAAATAGGTTCATCCGATAAACTTGCATTAGGAGCAAGTTTAATTAGCGCAATCTTGCGTTAATTAAGTAAATTAGACTACTTTAGACTACGTCAGGGGGGGGCTCCCCCTAGCACCCCCCCCTCCCCTGGATCCACCACTATAGGAATCTATCAGTCATCATTCAACTGGTGTCTGTCTAATGGGTCCTTCGTGTAACCGAATCTTTTGCAACTGAACCCAATATAACCGAACTTTCGTGTATCTGACCCCAGGTGCCACTTAACCCCTGCGTAACTCAACCCCCCTGTAACTGCACCCTTGTGTAATTGAACCCTCTTGCAACTGAACCCCCATGCAAATCGACCCAGTTTATCTGAACCCCCACGCAACTGAACCATCGTACAACTGAACCATCGTACAACTGAACCCTCCTTTAACTTGACCCCCATCCAACACCGCCCACGTTCAACTCAGCCCTATTTAACTGAACCCTTGCTCAACGGAACCCCCGAATAAATTAACCCCTGTTTAACTTAGTCCCTATAAATCATGCCGTTTGACTCAACTCAACCCAAGGTCTAAGAATAAATTTGAACTAGCGCTGATTAGAAGCTGATAGTTTGCTTCTCGCTTCGTTCACAGTTTCTAACTTATATTACTCATTTGGGTAACCCTATAACTTTTCCAAATTGAAAGAAACTTTCAGGAATGAATCGCCAAAATCATGGCCCGATAGAGTTTTTTTTTTTTTCATTGCGAACTATGAGCTTTTCAATTAGTGCTGGGGTAAAGATTTGCCAAGGGACAAGTGAAACCTTTGATATTAACCCGGTTCCCAAATATACGTTAATTTCTGTTACTAATCCTGACTTCTTAGAATATTCTTGTAAATGCAAGTCTAGAGTCAATCAATTCCAATCAAACAGTTTGAAACAGAACCACCCTCTCACGTAAAAAAGGGAACCTATTCAGAATGATTTATGAACGGCTCTTTCTTAAAAATTTGAACGGACTAGTACAACTATATTGCAACACCGCAAGTTTGAATTCTCGGTTAGTCGTTATACAGCATTTTTACCGTTTTCAAAAGAATTTCAATACTGATATAATTTTTTATTTTCAACGTCAATTTAGTACGGTGGTGGATCCAGAATTTTTTTTAATAAGGGGGGGGGCACAAAATAGGTTAATCCGATAAACTTGCGTTAGGAGCAAGTTTAATTAACGCAAACTTGCGTTAATTAAGTAAATTACACTACTTTAGACTATGTTAGGGGGGCTCGCGCCCCCTCGCTACCCCTGGATCCGACACTTATTTAGTAGAACCAATTAAATAAAAAACTGACCAGCTATCAGTTTTATACCTAGGTTTTAACTACCGTCTTATCAAGGATGTAGATTTTTTCCCTTTTTTCTTCAAAAAAGAGTTATTAGAAAATAAGTAAATAAGAATTAGTAAGAGTTAAAATTAACATTCAAAGAGCAATCTCCATACTTTATGTATAATGCTAACCAGGGGAGGTAAAATTCTCAAATAACAATTGAATTTTAAAGTCTATTAGCAATATTATGCATAACCTTACAAACAAGATTGTGCAAGTTTTATTTACAATTCTGAATCATATTGGTCAAAATAACAGTACAATATCAGATAGGGTTACAAACTAAAATTACAAAGGTCAGTTGCTAGGTTACTTTCAAACGCCCCACGTTGGATAATTTAAAGGAGTAAAGGTAAAAATTACGTTCGTCAAATTAGAACAGATTGGTACAGCCATCCGTTTATATAATTTGAGAGCGGGGATGGTAGACCACACACATATCCCCGTTCCCTGAAAAGATTATTATTCACTTGACCGGTATTAGTGGCGTACTTGACTAATTTTCAGTTATCATTTTCTCTTTGTCTTGTTTTAGTTCTGAAAATTCAAAAGATGTTATTCGAGTATAATTTTAAGCCATATCAATGGTTTTTTTTTTCTAAATTTAGTAAATGTATTTGCAGTTCTTTGAAACCTCAAAAATTGGGATTGAGCAAAACTGTGAAGCTGAAAACAGTTTTGTTGTACTTCATTTAAGCAGAAGATTTATTTTGCGAGATTAACGAACGCCAATTGGAGGCATTCTCGCAAGGGTGCCCGCAGAAAATTTTCCAGGGAGGGCCAGATACCAGAATAGCGGAGATTGGAGGAGAAATAAATTCGGTACTTTAGAAATAAATTTGGGCTATGGATCTGCACATTAGGGGGGGGGGGAGTTTTTCCATGTGTTAAATGGTTTTTTTTTTTCAATGACCGTTTTTCCAAGTTTAAGTGCTATTATTAGGTTAATGTAGTGTTTAATTTAAGTGTTTTATGATGATCGCTGATCAAACTTTTATTTGTGCCTTTCATTTATGCTATTTTACTGTGTTCATGGCCGTATGTTTGGCTTTAAAATACACTTATCTATCTATCTATCTAATATGCAGAATAATTGTACCAAACACACTTTGCATGCGGACCCGCTATACTGTACCCCTCCCCCCCCCTGATGTGCAAATCTGTAGCCCAAATTTATTTCTAAAGTAACGAAAAAAACTAAAGAAAAAACCGGTGCGTTTTCGAATTGTACACAGCGTAAACTTGAGTGAGTGGCGCAAAATACACAAGTGCCAAAATTCCCTCCCCCAACGGAAATTACAAAAATTAAACTCAAATAAAATTCTCAAATTTGGAAAGCCTTTTTTCTACGGGGGGGGGGGTATTTTCCGCGGGGGGAGGGTATTTTCCAAGGGGTTAATCACCGGAGGGGGTGGGGTAAACGCTGGCCACCAGACTGATCCTGAAACCATTAAACTGATCATATTTGAAACAGTGAGTGGTACAAAAATATGATTCTATACCGGTATAGAAAAACCAAAAGTTACTATTTTACAATATTTTTACTAATTATTATTAATTTTACTATTCAATTTAAGCCATTTATTTGTAATTTATTTAGAATTATTTGTTGATTAATTATTTGTTGATTTATTAAAAGATCAATATTTTTAATTCACAAATTCTGGTATCTTGACTAAATTCCCGTTCAGGTTTAAGCTAAAAGTCATTATTATGAAAGAAAAGCAAGCAAAATTCCTAATAGGATAAGACCTTATAGGATACAGTCAATGGAATAGACTCAGGATGACCATTATAGACTTAAGCAAAATTTGAATCTTACCCCTTAACTAAGATTATATTTTAAAAATTAAGGAAAGGAATAAAAAAAATAGACTTGCGTTTTTAGCTTGACAAAATATGAGCTAAAACCAAGACCAAACTGACTCCTGGTAGGGCACGACGCTGTATATATATTGAGTTAATCTAAGATCTAAGAATTGAATTAAATTCTGAATTGATTCTAAACAAGTTTCATAGCAGTTCTTAAAGACAAAACAAAAATAAGAAATTCTTTTTCTTTGATTAGTTGTTACACTTCTATTTTCTTCATACTCTGGTCAAAATTCCAGGGAGGCGATTGGCCCCTTCCCCCCCCCCCCCTGCGGGAAACCATGCGTTCTCGATCGCATGGAGTGAACTCGTATCCTGTACTATAAACGCCGGTACCAAACCGAGTTCACGGGAAGTAATTGCTCGTACGTCTTTAGTTTCAGTCTGTCATCTATGTGCAATTCCATCGTAGGACAACCTTTCTAGAGTTATCACTAATTTCATCTTTTCAGATAACTGAATAAAAAACAAGTTTATTTCAACTGAAAGTAAGGAGGAACATTAAAACTTAAAACAAGGAGAAATTATATCGTAAATAAGGGAGTTGCTCCTCCTCAACACCTCGCTCTTTAAGCTAAAGTTTTTTAGTACTTATAATAAAAGCTTCTTATTGTTCTAATTAAACGAATATAGTGTTTCAGGAGTCGTTCTTAAAGAACTGGGACAGAATTCAAATTTTATCGTAAAGAGCGAGGTTTTGAGAGGGAGTAACCCCTTGATATGCGTAATACTTTCTGTTCGTTTTAAGTTTTAATGTTGCTCCTTACTTTCAGTTGAAAAACCTTATTTTCATTTAATTTCTGATCGTTTTTTAAGTAACTCCAGAAAATCTGGCTACAACCCCATGGAAAAATCCCCCATCCCCACGAATTTATTCATTAGAAAATTCAATCCTGGTAAAAATTTACCCTGGACAATTACCCTTAATATCTCCACGTGTAAAATTGAGTCGGCAACGAGAAAGCAAGACATAAGATGAATTTATTGTAGGGATTCTGGCAAATTCCCCCAGTGTAAAATTTCCTGTGAAAAATTTATCCCCTGGAAACTTACCTCCCCGTGCAAAATCCCACCAGCAGAAAATACTCCCCCTCCCGAAAAACGTATGCATACTTTCCAATAACAAATACTATACGTAAAAGATGGACAAATTGTGTAACTTAGACCTTTCCTTAGGGGCTGTGGGGGTCATGATATCTCCAGGGGGCCTAGTTGCCCTCCAATCTTTTGGTCATTTAAAAAGGGCACTACAATTTTTAATTTCAAACAGTTCATTACAACGAACTGTTTGATATTTATCCTTTATCTTACCCTGCTGTAATGACTCAACCCATAAAACAACCAAAATCCCTTCTTTTTTCTTCATTCTTTCTATATGTCATACTTTTCCTTTGATTGCTCAATTGTCCAGGGAGAAAAGGGGTTTTTCGTAAGGGGGATTCTGTGCGGGGGGGGGAGGAGTTCCAGGGCATTATGCCTAGAACTTTCAGGAGTAGTAAATATAGTATGAATTAATCCTGATTGTAAAAGTTTATTGCGAAAAGAAATTTTTGAGAACTTCGAAAGAGTCGGCTCATTTGATGGAAATTGAAAGACGAGTATCAAGGGCCCTTTTTAAGTAACAAAAGAGACAGTGCCAAAGAATAGTGATGTTTTCTTCAATTTTATGCCAAAAAAATGAATTCTTGCCACGTGAGGTTCAAAATACCAAATAATGGAAATTCTAAGATAGCAAAACAATTTGTCATGGCCTAGAACCCTAAACGAGAGGTTTTTAAGCCCCTCACCATCTTGACAAACAGTAGCTAAGTGGCATTTTCTGCTATTTTAGGGCACAAAACATCAATTTTTACCCGAAGACGGTTAACATCCCATGGAATATAAATTCTAACAAAAACAATTTATTTTGCGTGGTCTAAAGCCTTTGAATGAAGTTTTTGAGGCTATCATCTTGAAAAACAAGGAAGTCATGTTAATTCATTGTTAGTATGCGCCTTATTATTAATTTCTAATTCTTTTTTTCTGTCAGGGTTACACTGCTACCGCAAGATCACGGAGAGATTTTCAAGGGTTCATTTAAAAGCTATTACATCTCTCTATGCTTCTCTTGTGAACTCGTAACTCCATCGAATTCGTAACATTACAATTTTTGGTTTTCATCCTTCCATCTTTTTCGTATTTTTTTTTACATACGAAAAGTATAAGCAAGTTTCGAAAGTACAATTTTGTGAATGAATGAAGCAGAATCACAGCTATCTAATTATGGTAAAATTTTCGTTTTACTTTGAAAATTAAAATGAAAATTATTAGTTTGAAAAATAAAACCATAAGATTGAAGAATAACAACTAAAAACTTTCATTGGGGATATAAGCCTGTAAGCTACTAATGGCAGCCAGTTTGACAGTCATCTTATTGACAACTAATCCTGCAATCCTGGAAGTTTAGTTGATATAGGACAATAGCTTCCAAATTTAGCGTAAATTTCCTAAATAGCAATTTATATCAGAAAATACCTATACAGACCCTAACTGGCACAGTAGATCTAATCCTGAAAGTTTTTACTTGTTTAGCACAACACCATTCAAGGGTAGTGAAAAAACCATAAACTCCGACTTTACGGGTTTTCCCTTGACAATTTGCACATTTATTCCAGATATAAACAAGTTTTACACTTTTGGGTTTTTCCCGAGGAGGGAAAATGTCCCTTCTCCTTTTTCTTATTGTGGATGTCCATTAATAACTAAGTTTTGAACTCAAATATGCAGCAAAATAGCGCATCAAGACCAACAATAGCTGAAGAAAGGGAATACGTCCATGGAAATATTGTGGGTATCTTCGACACACAAAGTGTTAATTTCTGGGATGCAGAAAATAGTCGACACCCAAGGCATACCGTAAAATGTATTATATTTTATACCCTTGATTATCAACTTAATGTTTTTATTGTAACTTTAACTATATTTAACTCATTTAAATCCCTATTGATTTGGTATACAATTTTCAGATTAGGGTTGATCGATACCTCTTTTTTTCACCAGACAGTCTCTGAAAATGTGTTCTGAAATTTTGATTAGTGTGGGCCACAGTTCACTCTTCCCTAGGAGCCTTTTACTACTTATACGATAATGGGGGACTGTAAACTTCCAGCCAAGGGTTAGGGTTCAATCAATGTCATTTCAGTGAGTAATTTTCACGTTTTCTAGCCTTCTCCAGTCTATAAATAGCACAAAAGTGACCTTTTTTGGTGTCACATAACGCTTTAATCGTGCGCTATCAAGACTAATGTACAAAAGGATCTAGATTTATTACACATCATCTCTCCAGTATCTACCAGTGACCTGCTAGCATTGCCGAAAAAAAAGAAGGGAGACATCACTGCTACCCATGTAAAAAAGCAATAAGCAATTGTCCTTATTTTTCAAGACGGGGGATTGTAAGCAATCAGTTCAGGGTTTTCAGCGATGGCGGTGTAAAGGTGTACTTTTTTTTAGTTTGACGTCACATTCTAGGGGTTTCTGGTTCTGTTTCGAAACTCTCAAAAATGGATTTTTGTGATTATAAATTATTGTGCTACTGAATTTGAATGATAGCTCGTATATCTGAATTGGCATCTATTCGTAAATTTTTCCTACTGTAGAGATTCTTAGAAAACGCGCATTAAGCTTTTGGTTGCTTTGGGACGTAGTTCACTCTTCAGAAGGTTGCGTTTATTACTGTCACTGTAATTTATCGGGCTATTTATGTATGTGGAAATGTCATCTTTGATCAGTTAATATAATTTTCAGTAAAGAAACGTAGTTATCTCAGGAAATTCATGGCTGTCCTAGAGCTCCTGTCTTATGTCAATGTGATGTAATTTTGTGCTTAACTTTAAAAAGTTGAAGTTCAAAGTGATATTACCTCAAAGAGCTGATGGCTGAAATTATGAATTATTAAATGGCAATATGCAATATATGTATGCTTATGTCATGTTGCTATTGCCTTGAAATAGGAAAACTACGGGAACTAGAATACTGCTTACTAAGTCGTTATTTTTTTCACCGACAATGTAAATTGGTTATAGAAATATACATAGTTGTATGTTAACAAGTATGCTAAGATCAAATGGCGATGAATAGTTTTGGGTTTATGGATGGTTTCTAATTTTTTGATTGAAAATGTGTCAGCGTGTAATTCAATTACTGTTTTGTGTTTCTAGGAGCGATGAAGCTATCCTGCGCAACAATAATTATCATTAGCTGCATAATGTTGAGATCGATTGATGCCAAGTGCCCCAAAGGTTGGTCTTTATACGGAGGGTCATGTTACATATTTGAAACAACGCCACAAGATTACAGAGAATCTCGAAACAGATGCAAAGAAATGGGTGGTGACCTACCCATCCTTAGATCTATTGAGGCGCAAAATTTTGTTCAAGAAATTGCAAAACAGCATGACGAAAACACGTGGATCGGTTTGGATAGCACAGAGTCAGTGCGCTCGTTTGACCTGGATTTCACATGGATTGATCGTACCTATCCAGTCTTTGACTACTGGGCGGAAGGTCAGCCAGGCTCATCAGACAGGCCTAAATGTGTTCAGATTTGTAAACATCACAGTTGGAAATGGACAGCTTTTCCCTGCTATTCAACAAGCTGCTTTGTTTGTCAAAAACCTGAGGAATAATTTTACTTGAATTTCCAGAAACTGTGATTTTTCTTCTTTGCATATTTATAGTTACTTTTGGAGAAAAAAACTGGGCGTATTTTGTACTTGAGGATTTTAGAAATAAAATTCGTTTGGTTACTTGCTAGAATTTTGGGCGTAACTAAATGCATTAAAAATGCATGTTTTACCAAATCTAACATGCTTTGATAGACCTAAATATAGAATTTAACAAGTACCTATATTTACTTTGGGAATGCACTTCAGGGATTAACAAGCAAATAAAATGGACAACAGATGGAGTAAAATGTAAAGCCAATTATGTTAAAGATTAAATGAGGTACTTATTAAGAATCCGGTAGAACACGCGAAGAACCGCATCTAGAATCTAAGGAAATCCTGATGAAAAACAGGTTTTCGCTGCCTTGTGAGGTATTGCTCACTCCGTGACAAAGATTTAAACTTTAGTTTTTTGGGGTTGCAGACGCGAAAAAAAGGTACCTAGGTTAGGTTACGTATGTAATATATGCTATGCTTTATCCCCCTCCCCCTAATGTGCAAATATATAGCCCAAATTTGTTCATAAACTACTATATTTTCATCCTATTTTGTTTTATTTCATTAGCATTAACAAAACTTCACTTCTCGTGTGTTTACCGGATTAAAAGATCTTAAGCCGAACCGGCCAGCCATGACAAAAAACCAACAAAGAGAAAAATCTCTAAAAAAAACAAACAAACGAGACTGTGGCCAGTGGAGAGAAAAGGAAACAACAGAAACAAAACAACGCGGATATTTCGCCTGTATACAAACAAGGCGTCTTCAGCACGAAAGACACAAAAAAAAAAAACAAGATAAAACTAAAAACCAATAAAACCACCACCAAAAAAAAAAACAAAAATGTACAATCTGCGCAAACTAATCCACGTAGGGAAAAGATGCTAAAATAGAGTTACTTCAGTGAGGACACCAGAGTAACTGGGGAAAATAAAAAAAACTGTAAATTACTTTAATTATTCAGTTGCGAAATAATCCTTTTGTTAGCTATTACTGAAGCAAATCGTTTTGGTCTAACAGGTAAAATAGTCCCCTGGTGATTATTTAAAATCTTTACTCCCTTATTGACAATTGATTCACTCTTTAGAAGGTTATCATAAATTGGGTCAATATTTAAATTACCCGTGTCCCTATTTATGGAAAGGTTAGCAAACATATGTTTTTTAATTTCTATGGCTTCCCTGGCCCATTGGGTGTACCCCTTATCATTAGAAATAGCCAAGGCTTCATCAAATTTTACAAAATGGTCTGGTTGAAGCCAAATATGCTCTGCTAAAGCTGAAACGAAAGTTTCTGGAGGCTTGCTTAATTGTAGGGTTTTTTCTATTGAATTACGGTGTTCAATAAACCTTTCAACAAATTGTTGGTGAGTCCTACCAATATAGAACTTCCCACAAGAACACGGAATTTTATACACCCCACCTACTAAATTTCCCCGAGTTAAATCCTTACCAGAACTAAAAAAACTACTCATTGGCCTCAGCGATTGGAAACATGTATCAATACCAAATTTACGTAAAACCCGTGAAAGTTTCTCCCCCAAACCAGGTACATATGGTAATGAAATGAAGCTTTTTGATACAACTAAATCTAAAGACTGAGAAACCTCAATAGCCCTACTACTATGTTTGGCCCGTCTATTTTCAAATATTTTATCAATGAACTTAATTGGATAACTATTACAAAATAAAATATCTCTCAAGTATAACAATTCTGAATCCAGAAATTCCTGGGAACAGATTTTAAAGGCTCTATCCACTAGTGAAATTACAACCCCCCTTTTCACCGACTTAGGTGGCAAGAATGAAAATTTAAATACCTATCATTGTGCGTAGGTTTTCTGTAAATCGAGAAAAGTAAATGGAAATCCCTTTTAATTAATAAAATATCCAGAAAAGGTAATTTATTATTATCCTCAAATTCAACTGTAAATTTAATATTATTATCAAACTATTTAAATGGGGTGTATAAAATTCCGTGTTCTTGTGGGAAGTTCTATATTGGTAGGACTCACCAACAATTTGTTGAAAGGTTTATTGAACACCGTAATTCAATAGAAAAAAACCCTACAATTAAGCAAGCCTCCAGAAACTTTCGTTTCAGCTTTAGCAGAGCATATTTGGCTTCAACCAGACCATTTTGTAAAATTTGATGAAGCCTTGGCTATTTCTAATGATAAGGGGTACACCCAATGGGCCAGGGAAGCCATAGAAATTAAAAAACATATGTTTGCTAACCTTTCCATAAATAGGGACACGGGTAATTTAAATATTGACCCAATTTATGATAACCTTCTAAAGAGTGAATCAATTGTCAATAAGGGAGTAAAGATTTTAAATAATCACCAGGGGACTATTTTACCTGTTAGACCAAAACGATTTGCTTCAGTAATAGCTAACAAAAGGATTATTTCGCAACTGAATAATTAAAGTAATTTACAGTTTTTTTATTTTTCCTCAGTTACTCTGGTGTCCTCACTGAAGTAACTCTATTTTAGCATCTTTTCCCTACGTGGATTAGTTTGCGCAGATTGTACATTTTTGTTTTTTTTTTGGTGGTGGTTTTATTGGTTTTTAGTTTTATCTTGTTTTTTTTTTTGTGTCTTTCGTGCTGAAGACGCCTTGTTTGTATACAGGCGAAATATCCGCGTTGTTTTGTTTCTGTTGTTTTCCTTTTCTCTCCACTGGCCACAGTCTCGTTTGTTTGTTTTTTTTAGAGATTTTTCTCTTTGTTGGTTGTTTACCGGATTCTTAACAAGTACCAAAAATGATTTCACAGCTTAAACATTGGCCTTTCATTTGTGTCATTCAGAGCAACATGGTTTCCGTTGAATAAAATACTAGCCCTTTTCCAGAATTGTTATTGCAATAGACTGCAGTTTTGAGCAGTCCTTTTAGATTAGCCTAGTTAAAACCCAGTTAGATTAGAACCCAGTTCAGACAAATTTCATTTTTGCAAAAAAAGGATAACTGTTATGCCTGGCAAGTACATCTGCATTAATGCTGGCCTAAGGAACCAACAACTTAAAACAAAGAGACGAACGGTCTTTATAACACAAACAGTAAAAATCTACACGTGGCTTCATTCTGGTTCTTCGGTGGGGTTTTGGCTTGTCTGCATATTCCTCCTCATTCTTGTACAAATTTTCCGTACTCTTTTAAGGGTATTTCTCATTTTTAAGCGAGGCTGTTTTTTTTTTTAAACTAAACTGAATTTAGTTAAAATTTGTTTGTGCAACACTGGCCTGGGCGATTTATCTAAATAAATAAGTGATGAAGAACTTTCATCTCCGTTGGATTTATATTTCTGAAAGATTAGTCTCTGTGGCAAATATTTTTGAAAATTAAGTTTTGAAATCACTTCTTCTAATGTTCCAAAGGGTTCACCTTTTTTACATTTTTAGTCTTTCAGGAAGGCAGATGCCTCATTAGCTTCACTTCTTAGCGCCCATGCTGTTGAATGACACTCTTTCACATAGACAGAACTATAATATAAAATAGGACAAAAAAAAAACTAAATTATGCTAAAATCACCAGCGGATCCAGGGGGGGCCTGAGTTTCTCCCTCCCCCCCACCAAGATTTTTCTGGCGCTCTTTTTTTCTTTTTTTCGCGCTTTTTTTGTGAATAAAATTTTCAATTTGGTCAATTATTGGCACCTTTGTTACAGTCCCCCCCCCGAATTTTACTAATTGGCGCCCTTGTCACATTCCCCCCCCCCGCCAAGATTTTGCTCTAGGTCCACCCCTGGTTAAAATAATTTCTTTTAATCATTTTCAATGGTAGCTTAAAGCATTCAGCAGCTAAATGAAGAATTCAGATTTAAACTAATACTACTACTACTACTACTAACATCTCACCGCAGCACCAAGCCGCTTGAGGCCAACACAGCTACGCAAGCTCCTCCTCCACCCCAATCTATTCAAAGCCTCCCTTTTTACACCCGCTCACGAAGTTCCCATTTCCTTTAAATCTTTCTTTATGACGTCCTCCCACCCCAGACGGGGACGACCTGCTTTCCGTTTAGCCGTAGATGGTTGGCCGAAAAGGACAATCTTCGGCAATCTGTCATCCTTCATCCGCACAACGTGCCCTAGCCACCTCAACCTTTCTTTCATTATAGCCCTAGAAAGCGGTATTAAACCACATTTTTCGTATAGCCTATTGTTTGAAATACGGTCAGTCAGCCTGGTACCCAGAACAATCCTTAAGCAATTTCTCTGGAAAACATCTAGCAGATCTTCATCCACTTTTCGGAGCGTCCATGCTTCAGAGCCATATTTGACCACTGTCATCACTGTAGCTTCTAATATTCTAATCTTGGTTTGCAGACTTATCTTCCTATTCTTCCAGACTTTTTTTAACTGTGAAAAAACACCCTGAGCCTTGACAAAAATATATAATCTCTTTATGATTGGACCCAGCTTATTCCAGGGTTTAAACGCTTTACTATTTAAGACAAATTAACAAAAAAAAGGTTTGTTTCAAATAAAAGTAAAGAACACCATTAAAACCAAAAAAAAAAGGTTTGTCATATGGGGGGCCTATTCCACCTTAACCCCCCGTTCTTTAAGCTAAAGTCTATAGTACCACATTGAAGCATTTAGGAGTGCAATTTATGGTGTTAACTGCAAGTTTACAAGTTTTTGTTCATTTACCAATTGTCTTCAAAACATTTAAACTGAAAATTTTATTGTTTAAACAAACACATATGGATAAGCTATTCCGTTCTTGAGGTATTGTGAAAAATAGTTTATCCCATTCAAATTGCCCTTGTGCTTTAAGGAAGGGACAGCCGTCATATACTAAGTAATTTGTTTTCGTTTTTGATGTTTTTATGTCTCTCCTTACGTTCATTTGAAAAAAGTGCTTTTATGGTTCATTTTTATTCTTTTTTAAAATCCTAAACGAGGTTTACCCATAAATAAAAAGAAGAGTACACTGTAAAAAAAAATTGTTTGAGATTCAACAAAAATTGTTTGTAATGTTTATCAACAGCAAAATTGGAATTTCAACAGCTTAAATTGAATATTAGAGACCATTTTGGAATTCCATTATCATTATTGAATATCCAATCTGTTGAGAAACAAAAATGTTGGATTCCTATACCCGAATTGCATTTTCAAACACAACATGTTGGATTTTAAGATCCTTATTGAATTTCCATCTTGTTTGTTGGCTTTCCTGTTTTTTAATTTGATTTCTATTACTATCGTTGTTCAATTTATTAGGCCTACAATTTTGTCGAACATTAAACTAGTTCCATGTTCTAACAGCTGCCAGGAATGGTTATCAATGACCAGTTTCAGATATAAGCCCGAACAGGTCCTTCTCCTGCTCAGAGGCAGACTTTTCCACTCATTATAAAGTTTAGTGGAATCGTCGGTTTCCAGCGAAACCCAAGTAATCATACTACAGAAATAATCCCGTAAAGTATGATATTAACATTCATTATGTCCGAACTTATTTTTACTTAGAAAAGGCAAAAAAAAGATTGTTTCTCTTTTATTAATACACTGTAACTATTCCAAAAGCCATTAGTAATAAAAAAAATTCATATGATATTCTTCTATGGCTCCAAAATATTAATCATAAGCTAAAAATATTTGTGCATAACTTTATGCATGTTCATAAGAACATTTGTATTATACATAAATTCACTTTAAATGGCACCATAGTCAAATTCAATGATATTCTAGAAATCGAAATCTACTGTTGAAGTCCAAACCATTTTGATCAATATAACCTATTTGCGTCTAGAATTACAATTTTTTTTTACTGAAAAGTGCATAAATCTTAATTATTTCAAGAATTTCTTGGAATTCAATAAGCAAGTCACAATTCCAACAGAAGAATTGGATTTTTTTGAAGTGTTTGAATTCGAGCAAAACATTTTGTTGGAAATCAACTTTTTTTTTTTTACAGTGTAACACCCCCTCGGAATTAGATCAAAGTTTAACAGTGCTGACCAATGCTTCGAGAAAAAAAGATGATGTAATATATTCACTTTTCGAAATAAACCATAATATTCAAAATAATTAAGATCACTTCCAAATGTTCGGTTACTTCCAACTTTTATCAGTACATGCACTACCGATGACACTGTAGTATTACAATATCAAATTTCCCCTTTCGCACAATCCCCCTCCCAATTTTGACAAAAACTGCATCTTCATGTAAAACGTAAGATAACAGACGATTGACATCATATATCATTACAGCTGAAGAGCAAAGATAATGGTCTGAAGAATTTGGAGGTCTAAATATTATCGTCTCTAGAAAACTAGTGGAGGAAAAATACAGTTTGACCTCGGGGAAATTGTCACAGTTTTTTTTTACACCAAAAAGTTCAGAAAAATCAGCTTAATTTCACAAAAAAAAAACGCCCGAATCCCCCTCGCACAAGTGTTTCAAATTCTCCGTTAAAGGGGGAAATGAGGGGGAGGAAATCAATTTTTGTGTTTGTGAATATTTTGGAATTTAAATAGTCGTTTCCTATCAAATCAAGCATGAAGAATCGGAATCCGACGTCAGAAATCCAGTTTCCCGCATCCCAGAATTACTTTTCACCTTCTTGGAATGGGGGGATGGATAAAGTTCACAGATTTATTATTTGACGGATTCCTGCGGTTAAAGGATCATTTTATGTCAAGGTACTATATTGCCAAATATTAAGCCACAAGAAGTTTTTCTTTACTATTTACCTGATTTCCACCTCTAAGGGGCCTTTAGTATGAGGGGTTACTAAGTATAACATTTTGAAAACTACTTCTTAAGTCGAGATCAAACCTTCATATCAATCAGTTATAAAAAAAAGAACGTTAAAAACTCAGGTAAATTAATCACAAAAACATTTTGATTTTAAATCACAACCTAAAGCTTATTCTTCTTCCTCCTCGACTCTGTTATCATCCTCATACTGTATTGCTGCAGCGTTGGCACACAACGCTCATTTACACTCCCCACAGGCAAAGTTGCAGGATAAACCGTTCCGACGGCAGCTGCATTTGAGAGACCCGCTGTTGCACTGGCACCGCACCATCTTTAGTAGATTTTCGGATGCTGGTGCAACATCTGTCATAATTAGAAGAAACACATTCCTAGACGAAGAGAGGCGCCAGCCCCACTTCGGGCCTTAGCGAATTGGACGTGTCTTGCCACTTCACTATTTACAAATAGCGTCTGCAAAAGTGGTACTTTGCGGCAACTAAAGTTGGCGGAAGCCGCTCTGCCTGAACGAAAGCATTTGAACTTGCAACCCGCATTGTAAATGCTCGCACCCGGACATTTTTCAGGGTCTTCTCATTACTTTCCCCCATTTAGATGCGGAGCAATGCTTTCTCTCCAGCTTCGGCGATCTCCAGGTGGTTGGATTCTAATGTCATAAAGATCTTGCAAGCATCCTTAAAATTCCGTCTATGTGACAATGAAACCACTGCTGATTCCTCTACGTTGTGAAGTCTGGATGTTGTATCGCAGCCCAACATTGCGTGGCAAACGAGCAGATTATCTGCTGCTTCGGTTTCTAGTTTGTTCTTAATCCTTTTTATATTAGTTAATTTTTAGGGATTCTTAAAAATTCCTCCTTACTTTTGACGATCTTCACGTTAGGAGATAATTCAGTCATTAAAACACGACAAACCTTTGGTTTTCTTCAGCTGCGTACAATGAAAGATCTATGAAATTCCAAATTATCTTTCATTGGATGATCAATTTTTCGTAGCTAGTGTATCAGTGTGAGTCGAAAACTACCACTGCCTGGCCAAAATGCCTTGTGACATAATCTACGAAAAATCCTGCAACCTCAGAGTATGCGGATCCAGCAGCCCACGGGATTTTGTGGACTAGCCAGCCACCATCTAAAACTGGGAGGTTGGCAATGCTATTGGACCATTGCCAATGACATTTTCTTTTCAATTTTCTCTCGCTATCTGTCACCACGGATGACGTATTAGTCATAGTTACAGCTTTCTCCTTTCTCTTGAAAAAATATTTGTCAATGTCTTTCGCTTCCATGTCCTTTAGAA
Organism: Artemia sinica; assembly: GCA_027921565.1. Classification (NCBI taxonomy): domain Eukaryota; kingdom Metazoa; phylum Arthropoda; class Branchiopoda; order Anostraca; family Artemiidae; genus Artemia; species Artemia sinica. The sequence goes on from CM051270.1 coordinate 34,411,524, forward strand.
TCGTTTCTCCCACAGATTTGGCATCGTCTGTGTTTACAGATGATGAAGTGCGGACGCCAATAACCACGTTCAACAGCTGTGAATCCTGCCTGAGGGGTTCTAGGGGTTCAATGTATCGAAATATCTTTTCAATTTCCACCAGATCTCTAGCTCTCCTCGAAGACATCGCTTCTTTGTGATTTTCAATATTCAACTGCGAGGCCAGTCAGGTTCTGCATGCGTTCGTTAACGAGAACCAAAGTAGGCATAGCAGGTGTCCAAATTGTCCGCTGCAATTCAGTCATGCCTCTACCTTTCGTCAGACCACCACTCGTTTTCATACTTCTAAATGACGTCTGCTCTATCACCAAATCAGGAGAAAATACCTCTCAGTAGTTGTCAGTTCTCCGGATGAACAGGTATTCCTGTAGCGTTTTGTTCTGCTCTGAGTTGTCCTTCCTCAACGAAATAATTGACTGCACGAACAGCTAAGTAGACTTCGTGTAAAGATTGTGGCCGGAAGCAGCAAATTAAGAAAGCATTTCTAACAAAAACTAGATAAAGCTCAAGTTTGCCACTTCCTTCAGCTCTTAGGATCTTTCTCAGGATTTCAAGTAGGTCCAGATACTGAAACCAAAGACAGGCGGTCCTGGACTGGGGTATTTGTTCTTTTACCCTATGAACTATTTCATAGATAAGCTCTACTATTTCAGATAAGATAAGCTTTACCGAAAATTCCGTGTATTTTGGTCTGAGTATTACTACCTTTAAAGTTATCAAACCCCTTTCGTAATGAAAATTAATAAGAATCTAAAGGAAACGCTTTAGAATCTTCTGGTTTCGAGTTATCCCAAGTCCGAAGTCACGATAAGCACATATTACTTCGTAGAACTATGGTAGATGGCCCCACTGATTAGATCACCTAAAGAATAGCACTCAGGAATGGAAACCGCAAACTGGTGAGGGAAGGAGATTCTGGAATACTGGTTGGAAATAAAACTGTTCGAGACTCATATTCTAAGGCGCCATTAATAGGAAATGATGAATCGACCAAAAATAATTAAATTACTAGTTCATGTATGTCAGCTTTCACAACCGTTTTAGGTAAGATGAGGTACTTGACTACGTACAATCAAGTTTTTACCTGAATTCAGATTTGGAGTCAGCATGCTTGATTTGATAGGAAACGACCGTTTAAACTCCACAATATTTATAAACACAAAAATCAATCCCTCCCTTATTTTCCCCCTTCTAGGGTAAATTTGGGACACTTGTGCAAGGAGGATTCGGGTGGATTTTCTTTGCGTAATTAAGCTGATTTTTTGGATCATTTGATAAAAAAAAAATTCGGAGACAATTTCCCCAAGGTTTGAGCATTTCTTCCCGTATCTTTCCTCCATTATGTGCTAACATCATTCTTTGCGTTGTCTACGAGAAGAGAGAAATTTAGGGTATTTTTAAATTATATTTGAAAAACAAAAACTCATTATATGTCGTTGGCTGAGATAAACAGACAGCCTAAAGTAACTGAGCAGCATCAACTATATAGCTACCTGAGCATACGCATTTTTTCCTATTCCATTGATGTTTAGTTTCTAGCAATCGTTACTAAAACATTCAACATGATTCATAATTAGGAGGGCCCGACCGATGTGGATTTTTGGGGTTGGATACCGATATATCGATATCGTACTGATACTATACCGATATAACTTGCCAATAAATTCCCCTCCGGAATCTATCGAACCCTCCATTATCTGCCCATGTTCATACTCACACGTTTCTCCCTGGTCTATTACACACCAAAGAACAGCTTCGATGATTGACAGAGGACTACGAATAATGTAAAAAAGATTTATTGAGAAAAGATTTAGAAAAAAATTAAATCAAATGAAGTTGTAGTCTGGATAGTAAAACTATCTTAAGCCGGTTTAGTTACATAACCACAAATACGTGAAAATCTGAGTGAAAGAAGTATAAGATATTTATTGAAATTTATTATTCGAAACCCAAATTCCAAAAGCGAGAATTGGTATTTTAATCATTCACATATTAATGTGAAAACTGTACATTACATTCATATGATATGATCTCTTACTAACGAATCCATGCTAGGCACACTGCATACGGGGTGCAGCCAGGGTTTAAGTTTGGAGGAGGGATTTAAAGAATGTATCAGACAAAATTGTTCAGTATGCCGACAAATGCGGACACATTACCTAAATTTCCAAGTTAAATAGGTAAATTTTCCAGGTTGGACCCCCCCCCCCCTTTAGCTGCACCCCTGACTGGATATTATGTTTTTAATCGATTGAATCTTGGATCTTTCCCCGACGCAAGTGAACATTCATTGAACCGAAATGTTTGGTATATTGTATTCTTTTTAGCTGTACGTTCTTGAACTCACCATACATTTCGAACATTGCTGCACCAGGTGTGTACTGACAAGTATTGACAACAAATACGCTTCAAATTCATTTGACTCACCTTGCTGCTCTCCATGGTCAGACGTAGCTGGTGGCTCCGCCCATAAGGCCTGAACAAGCAAAAATTACCTGAGGGAATCTGGTGCTATCTTCTGGATAAGTAAAAAGTAAAAAAAAAAGAAGAAAAATAGGCCGATATCCGATATTTTTTCCCCATATCCGATAATTACACTGACCCCATATCAGCCCGATAATATCAACCGGCCAATATATCGGTCGCACCCTAATCATAATAACACCACAAGTATTAGACAGTAATATATTGAGATAAAATCAATGCGTACAATTATCTATACAACTTTATATCGCCCTAATCGTCCCTGAGTCACTGACGTTGCCATTTTCATCATTTCCTCCTTAAGGATCCTTTGCACTTCCGCACTTGCTTTCGAAACGGCCATTTCATCTGTACTTTCAATGGCCAAGTAAAGCTTTCTTTCACCCTCAGGCGGTTGCTTCCCAGGGGCTACGTAAGTTCCACGAACCGTGATACCTGCTTCTGAATATTCAGCAATTTGAAGAAGGGCTTCCTACAAAGAAAGAAAAGGGACTAAGATCCTTATTTGACGTCTATAAATCATCTTTATAATGTATTTATTAAACGAACATTTAACAAAATCACGACAAAAAGTATATACGCTGAATATAGACAGAGAATGAGAAAAAAAAGAGAAAAAGAAAGACAGGAAGAAAGAGAAAGAAAAAAAAAACTGCCATATATATGTTATATATGTCGACCTGCAGGGTTGTTAAACTTACGTAAGTCAATTTTGCCCTAAGTTTGGCCATAATGCTAAGGGGGACATGCATATTCCAATAAAAGCCAAGTAACTGCAGAAGACATTTACTAGGAATCAAGATTTTGAAATAAACTTTAGGTTAGGGTTGGTATGTTTTGGAAGAACTACAATAAGATTGAGCCAGACACAGGGCATACGAGAGGGTGGGACAGGGGGGGTCCCTGAGATCCGGGGTACCAAATGGGGGCCGGCACGGATGAATATAAATTTATTTCCTGTGCATGTAATCTGCTAAACTCAAAAGTTTAGGATGGTTTTCAAGTTCACTAAGTATTAATTTAATTTTCGCCTTGCCTTGAATAAAGTTGCAACCGCAAGTGAGCGAATTAATAAAGCTATCAAGCAGTTTAGCAATGTGTTATTATTAGCGTAACAAAATGACAGGGAGGCGGCTGGAACACGCCCGTGGCTGACAGAAAACTGCTGTTAGACGATCGAAATTCGTCAATACGTGGTAATGATTAGTATTCGTCTATGCATAGTCTCATGCACATCCCGTTTGACTGTTTGAGTAGAAGTTATGTTTGTTTTAGCTGCCAGTCCGTCACTGGCTCAACTGTTTGTTTACGATGCAATGCAATGTACGCGATGTCATAGTTCTGTTATAGAATTAGTGATCTGCAATAAATTATAAACATAAGTCTGGTACTCAAAAAAGGAAAGAGAAGGAAAAAAAAAGATTTGAAAGAAAATGAATCACATAAGTTCCAGTTGTCTCTTGGATGTTTTTTTTAAAACCGCCATTAAAGTCATCTAAGGCTTTAGTCAAAGTAGGAAGCAATGACACAGTAGATTTACATACAATTACTATAAAAATGAAACGGAACAAAAGAAATATGTCGCTGATAATGAAAAAGCAAGCCTAAGTGAGCCTCAGTCAAATTTGTCTCCCATGTCCTAACCCTATTCCCAGCCAGTCCCAAATACAAGAAAATATTTCGACATAGGGGTTCCACTTTTGATGCTAGCCACGACTTACGCTATCATTACATTCAATTGCCATATCACTTCCCAGAAGATTCGGCAGAATGTTCTATTCCACTTCTGTTTTTTAAAAGAAAATCAGAAATAATGAACTAGATAACCGAGATATTTGGAGTAAATTTAAGACAATATTTTGCCGTTTACTGAACATGCTGCCTAAGGCGCAATGTTCTTCTTTAAGAGTCCCGGAAGGCTCTTCAGCAAAGAAACGGTGGAAAAAGCTGTTTGATAAAGTGCCAGAACATGAAAATAGCTCTAATAATAAAGCCTTTTATGTTCAGTGGAAGTCAGAGATGATCAGATCGAAAAAATAAAATAAAAATGTGACTGAACTACTTCTGCGTTCAATTCAGCAAGAAGAGATAAATGGTGCAATTTGTCAAAGCGACTGCTCAATGTTACTTTGTTACTGTCTGAGTGCTTGCTTTTTGATAAACTAACGGAAAGATTGGCGACTCCTTTAATGAGACCTTTTTTGGTATTTTAGAACTGCCTTCTAATTACGATGCTATTTTGAACGAACCCTTAAATAAAGTTCACTCTTTTCAAGAGAAATTAAAAAAAATACAGGTGCATTACTTGTCTCATAACATTCAGAATGAGTTTATTAGTTTGTGTGCTGCCCAAGTGACAAGAAAAGTCCTTGAACAGAGAGAAAAAGCAAGGTACTACGTTGTAATTGTTGATACAACACCTGGCTCAACGCATGTTCGACAGACTGTTTTTTTTTTACATATTTAAATTTTTCCGCTCAGGAAAATCAGCCCTATACTGTTTAAGAGAGGCTGTTGTGCTTTACTGACTGTTAAGAAAAAAGTGAAAAAGCCACTGCTAAGCTTATTTTAAATAAGCTGAATTAGTATGAAATTCTGTTGGAAGATAATAAAAACCAGGGTTACGACAATCAGAGCAATGTGAAAGCTGCTTATAATGGAAAGGCCAATCATATTGAAAGGTAACATGAAAGGCCACCATTCTCTCTGCCAATCAAAATTGTTTCCTCTGCTTGCACTTAACGTTCCTTAAACCTATGCGGAGAACAAGCGGCGGAGAGTCAACAAGTTCTCTTCATTCAATATCCAAAACTCGCTGGTCAGCCAGAGCAGATAGTGTCAAACCAGTTGCTGCACATCTACAAGGGAGTGTAAAGGCCCTTGATGAGCTAAGTGAGCTAGATTTAACTGCAGAAAATCGTCGAGACATAGATGGGCTGAAAACCTATTTCAAAACATTTAGCTGCCTTTTATTTGCATCTATTTGGTTCAAGACTTTGAATTAAGTAGACATCGTAAACAGTGCTGCAGTGTCGTGAAGGAATGTTGGATGTTGCATCTAAAAATCAGAGTTCTTTGATAGAAAATTTGAAGAATCTTCGCTTGGAAAGATGAGGTCAAATAAAGTACGGCTCAGATAGTGGCTGATACCATGGATTGACCCCAACAACTGCAAGAAGAATATAAAAGAAGAAAAGAACGAAAAAGACCAGCTCGTGAAGACTGCGAGGATAATGTAGAAAACGAGTAGGGTTGTAAGAGTGTTTTTAAGCATGATATTTTCAATGTTATCCTGGACAATGTCACAGGAGATAAAACATTGCTATTTGTAATATGACATTTCGGTTCCTATAACGCTGTATCAGTATCAAACAGTTCGTGGTAACGAACTGTAAGTAAGGTTCAATAGTAACCAAAACTCTAAAACACGAAATTTTGACAACAATAGATATATCAAAAGAATCACCTTTTTATGCTGATTTAAAATACATAAATTTCATTAAGTTTAGTCTTACCCATCAAAGGTTACGAGCCTGAGAAAATTTTCCTGATTTTCAAAAAAAGGGAGAAATCCCTTCTAAAAGTCAAGTGATTTTAATGAAAATCACACCATCAGATTCAGCGTATAAGAGAACCCTACAGCAGAGGTTCCAAACTTTTATCTGCAAAAATGTGGAATTTTGTATTTTTTTTTTTTGTCAGAAGGAAGATCACGGATGCGTGTTTATTTATTTTTTTTCCAGGGGTGATCGCATCGACACCCGACATCAGTGGTCCTATAATATCGGCAGAGGTCTCATTCAAACAGAAATTAAAAGTTCTAGTGTCCTTTTAAGTGACCGAAAAATTTGGAGGGCAACTAGGCCACCTCCCCCGACCCTATCCCCAAAAACTGTCCGATCAAAATTTTGAGATAGCCATTTTGTTCATCATAGTTGAAATGCCCAATAACTATGCAGTCGGATATAATATGACCCCCCCCCCCTCCACAGCCCCAGGGGAAAGGTCCTTAAGTTATAAGTTTGCCCATTGTTTGCACATAGTATTGTTATTGGGATGTATGCATACATTTTCGAGTGGGGAGAGGGGCAAAGTTTCTGCTGGGAGTTTTTCTACGGGGAATTTGCCATGGGGAGGAAGTTTCCAGGGAGTGAACTTGTCAGGGGAAATTATACACTGGGCGAATTTGCCAGAATACTTATACGAAAATTCTTTTTATATGTCTTGCTTTCTCTTTTCCGTCTCATTTTTACGCGGGGAGTGGTTAAGAGTAATTGTCCGGGTAAATTTTTCACTGGGATTGAATTTTCTAGAGGATATTTCCGTGGGGAGGGGGTTCTCCATGGATGTGGGGCCAGATTTCCTGGCATTATTTAAAAAACGATCAGACAATTAAATAAAAAAAAACAAGTTTTTTCAACTGAAAGTAAGGAGGAACATTAGAACTTAAAACGAACAGAAATTATTACGTTTATAAGGAGAATTGCCTTCTCCTCAACACCCCGCTCTTTACGCTCAAGTTTGAATTTTGTACCAATTCTTTAAGAATTACTCCTGAAACACAAGGGCCGTTTAATTAGAACAATAAGACGCTTTTTTAAAACTACTAAAAAACTTTAGCGTAAAGAGCGAGGTGTTGAGGAGGGCGCACCCCCTTTATATACGTAACAATTTCTGTTCGTTTTAAGTTTTAATGTTGCTACTTACTTTCAGTGGAAAAAAACTTTTTTTTTATTTAATAAACTGACATTGTTGGGTTTAGCAGTTGGGGACAGACTTTGTAAGAAAAATCAACCTTAACATCATCGTTAATGTGTTAGCCATGAGGAAGGGCAGAACAGGGGACTTTCTTGTGAATAAGAATACTTAGGTTAGTGTAAAGAAGGACTTTAGCCTATCAAAATTTTGATCAAAAAACTAAAAATGACTAGGTGTAAATTATCAAGTCTGTTATGATTAAAAAATAATTCATATTAATTAATTTCATGTACGTCTTCGACAATAAATGATTTTTTTAACTTCTACAAAAACTTTAAAAAATCAGTAGGCATATGCCTGAAAAAAAAGCTGAGAACTAAATAAACCAAAGTTTATATTTATTACAAAAATTATCATTCTGTTAATGCGGCTTATAAGGTGGCCACATTTCAATGTTCTATTTAAGTTCATGTCAAGCTTAATAGTGATAATATATATATATATATATATATATATATATATATAATATATATATATATATATATATCATATATATATATATATATATAATATATATATATATATATATATATATATATATATATATATATATATATATACATCCAAATTAATCTTACAGTTTGTTTTTAAGAATTCCCAACTTGCACATTGTATGGTGTACTTAAAAAACTTGGTAATAAATCAGACAAAGAGGGGGCCCAGGATTGCTCAGCACAGGGGTCCGTGACTGCTCTCGCCGGCCCTAGCCAAGCATTTGATGCATCAAGTTATTAGTATGTATGGAATCAAAAACATTTACTAGAGACTAACAGGTGAACATGTGTTTAATATTTCCAAACTACTAATCCGATATAAGGAACAAAGCTAAACAAAATTTTGTAAAGTTACGCCACATTGAAGTTTTTATTAATGCGGCGTAACTTTAAAAATGTTACACACAGGTGTATCTATGAGGTTTCAGAAATACACGTTAATATAAAAACGTGGAGATATTACAAACTGTTGAAATTAGAGTCAGTCAAAAATTTCAATATGGATAAAAATGAGATGAAAATATATTAAAAACGGGTTTAATCTTTTAATGAGACATTAAAAAATAAAGAGAAAACAACTTTTTAGAGCAAAAATGATATTAAAAGTCTGTATGTTATAGCTTCACATCTGGAACCCCTTAACAACGGGGAAAAAACTAGCTGAATCAAAACATATAAGAAAAACATAACAGACGGTATGCAAAAACAAAAAACAACGACAGGAAAACTCCTATCTAAACAACATCCACTGTGGTAAAGCACCAACGCACAGACATTAAAGAATTGCACAAAGAAAATAAAACAGTCTTTTTTATAAAAATCAAATTATTATTTTTTTTATTTTTAAATAGAAAAACCGTTTCATTTTTATAGAATTCCATGTAAGAAGGTATTTCAAACCCACATTAGAGTACGTACATATAAAGACATCTTATCTTTGCTTTCCCGCTGAAAAGACTTCCGAGTCTGAAGCCAAAATATTGGAGCTTTCTTTATTATTCTTGTATTAATAAGTTTTATTTTTATTTTTCACTGTAGTATCAAAAGATTTACAACATTTTAATATATTTTCATTACAATTGTAAACGGAAAGGCAGCACGGCTAAGAAACTATTCATTCTGGATGATTAAAGACCCCAGCATGAGTCCTTTGTGATAGCACTCCCTCCAACTTCTCTCCCCAAAACCCACAACTATAAGCATATTACACCTCTTTTGACTCACAGCAAAGTGCGGATCCTTTAGGAAAAATAATCATTAAAAATAATCAAAATAGCGCATGGTTGTCCACAGTAAAGTAAATTCAATTCACATTTTACGAATAGCGTTTGGTCTATACAACAGATAATCAACCAAATTTAAAATATGAGCTAAATCCTTGGTAACCTTATGAGGAGGTTCAGGGAGACGAAAATTCATTTCAGAAGTTATTTTCCCGCAGACGTCTTTAATCTTCCTTTACAATTGCTTGGACTAATAGAACTTTGTCGTTGTAATACAGAGAAGCTGATTTTTATTTTTTTTTTTTTCTTTATGATCTTTCTTAGTCTATTAACCTTTGCAATATGACCTTGCTTTAAAAGATTTATTGTTTTCTTATAAGCGTCATACTTGGTTGAAATCTCAGTCTTGCAACGATTTCCAGTACGTATGACAGGAGAGTCCAAAGTGAAGCCATTGACATCGTATGAATGTTGAAAATCAACACACGTTAAGTACATATGTCACATATTGTGTCTGATTTAGAAAGCAGATGTAGAAACTTGAGGGAGGGTAAATCTAACCGTAAATTAAAAGTTCTAACGGCCTTTTAGTCGTCAAAAACAACCGGGGAAAATCTGACACCCACTCAACACCCCAAGCGTCCTTGGATAGCCCCGTAACACCAATCGATATTGGACCAGAATCTTCAGAAAAGTCATTTTAATAAGAGCGGTAAAAAGGCTAAAAATTGCCTAAAGTTTCAAGGACTTGAAACAACGTTAAGTGATCATAATTAAATACAATTTTAGCGTTGTTACATTAACAACAGTGTGCATCTGAAGAAGTTTAAATGGGCATAGTTCTGTAGAGGGCTTTCAACCAGCAAAATATAGTTGCGCTTGAAACGAAAGGTTGGATTTCACAGTTGTTTTTTTTTTCGAAAAAGAGCTACAAAATAAAAAGATTCCTTTATTATACGTTTCCAGAGGCACCTCTACTTCATAGCACGCAAAGGATACCGGTTATAAATGGGGCACAAATGTTTCAGCGCCTCTAGTCAACAAACTACGAAGCACAATTTTCGGCTCTACAAACAAAATAAGCCAAAATCTTCCGCTATACAATTTAACCTTATATGTTTGTTTTCATGTAAACCTTTGCAGTCAAAACTGTTCTTGCAAGACTAAAAAAACGGTTTTCGCTCTATCACAGAACTCAGCAAATTGAGATACACCCCTTGGCTTTTGGGCACAGGGCTATATATACTTAGAAAGACACAAAATACTGTTCTTTCCCAAGGCTGATTTTTAGCTACTCCTAAAACAGCAACCTTCATGTGCAACAGTAGGCTACATTTGGCCGAAAAGATATATAACAACTAAATTGGTAGCTTTGTTTCAGTTAAATCTTTCTTCTTTCAGTGACTATTTTTCGATTTGAATGGTATACCTCCTGGAACCACAACGGTTCCAAGAGTACTTACATAGAAACTCAGCTCTAAATTGCAAAAACAGAATCAAGCTTCATAATCGATCGTAGTATGGTATTGCATGCCTGTTAAAGGCAACTGTCTTGGAATGTATTTTTATGTTAAGCATTTGGAAGAACGAAAAAGAGTAGCGTGATCAGTTCATAGAGATAAGGCTGTCATAAGGAAAGTATTACTTTATATAATGTTTATTTATAAGGAAAATAATAGAGGAGCCTCAGACAGTGTTTATCTTGAGTTTAAAGGGTTCGACGTTTTACTAAGTTCTCGATAGTTTGGACATTTCCATAAATACTCAATGACTAAAATAGGGGTCCTCAGACAGAGGAGGAAGGAGGGGGAGGGGTCCTAAGATTCAAAACATAAGGGACAAGAATTAGAATTAGGTTTCAAAAATATACAGGCATATTGATGATTACGAAAAAAAACATGACTTTGATTTGAAGTAAAAGCAAAAATAAATAATGAGAAGCATACAAAAGAGAAAAGTCAAAACTTTAAAAAATATTTTCAAAAATTGATAAGAATCAAGTTCGCACTATTGTAATATTTACAAAACTCAGTGATTAGATGACAATGAATTACTACATTTCCATCAGAGAATAGTCTTGACATTCAAAACGAATGAAAAAACTGGGCTGTAAAAGCATATAAACAGTAAAAATAATTCTAAATGAGAAACAAAATACTTACCCTGGATGTAACTTTCCACCGGGCTTGTTGTGGAAAATCGTTGATCTCGATTTCAACCTCAATTTTATTGACGGTTAACTCACTTTCCTCCGTCTCTTCGGCTTCACCTTCCCGCGGAATGTAGTTCAACTTGGTATTGAGTCGGGCTGCAATCTGGGCGGCAACAGATTTTGACTATAAAGGAATTAAAATACTTACTGAAAAGTTATCTTGATAAACATTCTGAACTACAGGGTCAACAAGGGCCAAGTTAATATATCGATACTTCAATTGATATCAAGCCTATTAATGTAGATTTGCTTTCAGAAAGTTATTTTTTAAAGCCTCCAATACATCATATTAATCCTTTTACGGGACTTTACTCAAAACTGTATCTCAAAGAGTCCATAGAAGGAAAAAAAACGTTTTTACATAAAAGAAATTTGAGGACTAACTGCAAAATATAGCTCGATGAATGATAGTTATAAAGGATATTTTTACTAGCATCAAGATTAAGCTTGTTTCAAAAGTGGAAATTAACTGAAAGCTATACCGACTTATCTCTACAGTAAAGAGTCACTTTGATCCGAAAACGATCGGACACATTTACAACGCCCTTTTTAACCCTTATTTTTTCTCCCTGGTTTTGATCTGAAACTTTTTAACCGTGTCTAAACAGAATTTCATTTCTCTACTTTGGAAATGAGGAAAGGAGGTTAGCAGCTGGTTTTGTATTAAATCAGGAGTTAAGCAGGGTTGTGTTCTATCCCCCTTTATATGGATTATTTTGATGGACTTTGTCTTAAGGAGCACAGGAAAGGCAATGGGAGACCACGGAATCAAATGGGGAGGAATAAGTCTCCGGGACTTAGATTATGCTGATGATTTAAGCATCCTAGATGAAAGTGTGAGCAAAATGAATGAAGTTTTAGAGATTTTGCGAGTTCAGGGTGCTAGAATAGGTTTGAAAATTAATGTTAAGAAGACTAAGTCACTAAGGCTAGGGATAAGTGAAGATGAAAAGGTGAAGTTGGGTAATGAAAAGATTGATCAGATGGACAGCTTCGCTTTCCTTGGTAGTATTATCAGTAAAGATGGTGGGAGCAGTGAAGATATCAAAAGTAGAATAGCCAATGTTCAGGGTGTTTATTCACAGTTAAAATTTTTTTGGAAGAATAGGAAGATAAGTCTGCAAACCAAGATTAAAATATTAGAAGCTACAGTGATGACAGTGGTCAAATATGGCTCTGAAGCATGGGCGCTCCGAAAAGCGGATGAAGATTTGCTAGATGTTTTCCAGAGAAATTGCTTAAGAATTGTTCTGAGTACCCGGCTGATTGACCGTATTTCAAACAATAGGCTGTACGAAAAATGTGGTTCAATACCGCTCTCTAGGGCTATAATGAAAGAAAGGTTGAGGTGGCTAGGGCACGTTGTGCGGATGAAGGATGAAAGATTGCCGAAGATTGTTCTTTTCGGCCAACCGTCTAGGACTAAACGGAAAGCAGGTCATCCTCGTCTGGGAGGACGTCATAAAGAAAGATTTAAAGGATATGGGAACTTCATGGGCGGGTGCGAAAACGGAGGCTTTGAATTCAACAATGGATTGAGTCTTTAACTTTGAACACTCATGGAAATGTTAGAAAAACAAAGAAGGATTGAAACCAGAAAAACAGTAAAAATATACGGCTATTGAATACTATATTGGTCGTTGTTTGTCATTTACTAAGTTGCACTTATCGCTGGCACCATGAAAAAGATCCTTTGAAAATGTATCTGGGTGCGTTCTTTATTCTCAAACCCTAGCAAACACCGAACTACCGAGAGCTTTATCCAATGGTTGATTGCCATACTAAAAATAAAATTCAGCCATGTATCTTCTGCTGAAAATATTTCTGCATTGTTTCTTGTATGAAATTAGCAATTTCAGCCTCTGACCAGTCTACGATCTGTTAAAAGACATAAATGAAAGTAAAACTTACCGAAATAAGGATTGGATTTGCAACTGCCTCAAACACATTTTTATTAGGAAGTGACATGGATGCTTCTTGCTTTGAAAGAGTGATCTTTGAGGCCAACTTTCTAGCCAATTCTAATTTGTCTACTGCTGGTTGGATGCAGCGCCAGTTAACACTGAGCCTACAATTGAAAGCACAATGATTTTCGTGTACTGTAGCTGTGAAACCATAATAGAAGTTAAATTTAACTAAGAGAAAGAATTTTTTTATCGATCCATGATTAGGACTTCTACCCTTAGTGACTTATCACTAATTTCTTATTTCCTTTTTCTAAAGGGAAGTTAAAGGGAGTTACATCACTTCTATAGTAAAAATTAAAGCTTTTAATCGTCAAGGTTTCGAAAAAGCAAATTATAATTGTACTTTCGGTGATTTTTCAACGATTTACTATATCTGGGCTATGTTTTATGAATATATTTCACATAAGTTAAAAGAAAACCTTTTATTTATCATATAGTTTACCTTTAAATGTTCGTTTTTCGGAAAGAAATAGAACACTTTTCCTATTCCTTATCTATATATTAGCCTTTATGCTTAATTAACGTTTTCAATCTGTTGGAAAAGTTTCAACCCAATTTCGCTCGGCTAGTATCGATACGAGCCTATATACGTAAACATTTTTCCATGGCTTTATTTTTAGTCTTACTGTATAAGGCATATATTATTTACATTATAATAATTATGATTATATTGAAAATATGACAGAGAAGGTAGGCAAATAAAATGAACGATAAAAGGAAAAAATCGTATTTTACATAAAAACAGTCAACTGCTAACATAAACAAAAAATAAATAAGTAGAAATAGCGCAAAATAAACACCACAGCTTTGAATATTAGACAATTATATATATATATATATATATATATATATATATATATATATATATATTATATATATATATATATATATATATATATATATATATATATATATATATATATATATATAATATATATATATATATATATATATATATATAATATAGGCTGATTTTCATCGTGATTCCAAATATGCAGATTTTATAAGATTGAAAGTCACTCATAAAAGTTGTCAGTCTGAGAAGATTTGTAAAATTTTAGCAAAACTGGAAAACACTCCAACAAAGGGGAATAATTTTTAGAAAATTACACAATTAAATTAAGCACATTAGATAGCCATACGATGGAAGTTCCAAGCCCGTATCTAGAAAAATACAATTTTGATCTAGTATCTAGATAAATAAAATTTGGTTGATCATAGATGGATCATAGATGAGTAACAGATGACTGCGGGGGCTGCTTTCCTGATAGCCTTATTCATGCTTTTTGAGAGCCCTTTTGCCATCTTGTCCAGGTCCTGCTCGGTCTCTTCATGCTCTAATGTCAGATTTAGTACCTCTTCGACTAACGCTTGTTTATAAGGGAACCAACTGGTTCTCTTATGTCCCCACAAGCTTCCTTTTCTGTTAATACATTTCGACTCTAAATCTGATTAGATGATGATCTGAGAAGGACGGAGGATCAGTCGCGTGATCCTCCAATATATTTGACCATCATCTTTTTGTCATAGTCATTGGAAAAAAAGATATAAAAGAACTAATCAAACACTTCGTAGAAACGAACTTTAAGTAAAGTGCTACTACTACTACTACTACTAGTGCTAACAACTAACCGCAGCACCAAGCCGTCTGAGGCCAGCGCAGCTACGCAGGCTCCTCCACCATTCCAATCTATTCAAAGCCCCCCTCATTACACTCTCCAAGGATGTTCCCATTTCCTTGAAATATTTCTTTATGACATCCTCCCACCCCAACCGTGGACGACTTGCTTTTCTTTTAGCCTTAGACGGTTGGCCGAAAAGGACAATCTTCGACAATCTGCCATCCTTCATCCGCAGAACCTGCCCTAGCCATCTCAGCCTGTCTCTCATTATAGTCCTAGAAAGCAGGATTCAACCACACTTTTCATATAGCTTACTGTTTGAAATACGGTCAGTCAGCCGGATACCCAGAACAATCCGTAGGCAATTTCTCTGGAAAACATCTAGCAAATCTTCATCCACTTTTCGGAGCGTCCATGCGCTAGAGCCATATTTGACCACTATCATCACTGTAGCTTCCAATATTTTAATCTTGGGTTGTAGGCTTGTCTTCCTTTTCTGCCAAAAAAAAATTTTTAACTGTGAAAAAATACCCTGAGCCTTGGCTATTCTACTTTTAACATTTTCACTACTTGAACCCACCGTCTTTACTAATACTCCCATTGCCTTTCTTGTGCTCCTTAAGACAAAGTCCATCAAAATGATCCGTATAAAGGGGGATAGAACACAGCCCTGCTTAACTCCTGATTTAATACGAAACCAGCTGCTAACCTCATTTCTTACCTTAGCCGCAGTAGTGTTATTCCCGTACGTCGCACTAATCACTTTAATGTATTTGTCTTGTATAACATATAAGGATAAGACCTTCGCTTTAAGCACATTAGATAGCCATACTATGGAGGTTCCAAGCCCGTATCTAGAAAAATACAATTTTGATCTAGTATCTAGATAAATACAATTTGGTTGATCATAGATGAGTAATAGATGAGTGCGGGGGCTGCTTTCCTGATAGCCTTATTCATGCTTTTTGAGAGCCCTTTTGCCATCTTGTCCAGGTCCTGCTCGGTCTCTTCATGCTCTAATGTCAGATTTAGTACCTCTTCGACTAACACTTGTTTATAAGGGAACCAACTGGTTTTCTTATGTCCCCATACTTTTCCTTTTCTGTTAATACATTTCGACTCTAAATCTGATTAGATGATGATCTGAGAATGACGGAGGATCAGTCGCCTGATCCTCCAATATATTTGACCATCATCTTTTTGTCATATCCATCGGAAAAAAGATATAAAAGTACTAATCAAACAGTTCGTAGAAACGAACTTTAATTAAAGTGCTACTATTACTACTACTACTGCTGCTGCTAACAACTAACCGCAGCACCAAGCCGCCTGAGGCCAGCGCAGCTACGCAGGCTCCTCCACCATTCCAATCTATTCAAAGCCCCCCTCTTTACACTCTCCAAGGATGTTCCCATTTCCTTGAAATATTTCTTTATGACATCCTCCCAACCCAACCGTGGACGACTTGCTTTT
Organism: Artemia sinica; assembly: GCA_027921565.1. Taxonomy (NCBI): domain Eukaryota; kingdom Metazoa; phylum Arthropoda; class Branchiopoda; order Anostraca; family Artemiidae; genus Artemia; species Artemia sinica. The sequence continues at coordinate 34,427,796 of CM051270.1, forward strand.
CTTTTAGCCCTAGACGGTTGGCCGAAAAGGACAATCTTCGACAATCTGCCATCCTTCATCCGCAGAACCTGCCCTAGCCATCTCAGCCTTTCTCTCATTATAGTCCTAGATAGCAGGATTCAACCACACTTTCCATATAGCCTACTGTTTGAAATACGGTCAGTCAGCCGGATACCCAGAACAATCCGTAAGCAATTTCTCTGGAAAAAATCTAGCAAATCTTCATCCGCTTTTCGGAACGTCCATGCGTTAGAGCCATATTTGACCACTATCATAACTGCAGCTTTCAATATTTTAATCTTGGTTTGCAGGCTTATCTTCCTATTCTGCCAAAAACAAATTTTAAACTGTGAAAAAATACCCTGAGCCTTGGCTATTCTACTTTTAACATCTTCACTGCTTGAATCCACCGTCTTTACTAATACTCCCATTGCCTTTCTTGTGCTCCTTAAGACAAAGTCCATCGAAATGATCCGTATAAAGGGGGATAGAACACAGCCCTGCTTAGCTCCCAGTTCAATACGAAACCAGCTGTTAACCTCATTTCTTACCTTAGCCGCAGTACTGTTATTCCCGTACGTAGCACTAATCACTTTAATGTATTTGTCTTGTATAACATACAAGGATAAGACCTTCGCTAAAGCTCTTCTATCGACAGAGTTGAACGCTTGCTCATAATCTATAAAGCTGAGGACCAAAGGTGTTTGATGGCTCAGGTAATTCTCAATTATTAACCTAAGAGTGAAAATTTGGTCGACACCTCCTCTACCTTTTCTAAAACCACACTGCTCTTCTCTTATAACATTGTCTACAGCATCTCTCAGTCTAAAAAGTATCATATTACTAAGCAATTTGCTAAGCAATTTGCTGATGCCTCGATAATTACCAGACTCACTCAAATCACCTTTCTTATACAGTGGTTTAATCAAGGTTTTCTTAAGATTGCTAGGTACTTCCTCTTTTTAGCAAATTATATTCATAGTCTTCAGTAACTTATTTCTATCCTCATAACCACCATATTTAAGAAACTCGTTTACCTCACTATCAGCACCCGGAGCCTTATTATTTTTAAATCTTTTTAATACTGTCGCTAATTCTTCCTCACAAAACAAATCTTCCTTCACATCCAAGGTATTACAGACTTATTAATTTTTTTCTATATCTTTTCATTCAACTCTAGCTCGGTTTAACAAATTCTCAAAATGTTCTGTCCATCTCTCTTTAACCCTTTTCTAATCACTAATCGTGGCCCCGTTCCTATCTTTAGCTGGGACAAGTCCGGATTGATTACTCCCTCTCAAATTATTAACAAGCAAGTAAAATATTTACTATTATGCCGTCTAGCTGCGTCTTCCAGACCCTCGGCAATTTTATCCATGGCCTCCAATTCACACCTCCTTAGTTCATATTTTAATGCTTTCTCTTCTTTCTCTACATTCTGTCTTTACAAGAGTGTCGTAATCTTTCTCATCGATCGTGCCCTAAACATTTGTTCTGATTCCAAATCACAGCAGAACTAAACTTTATCAGGGACATACTTTTTGGAAAAGGGTATCCTATTTTATTTGTTAATGGTGTAATTAACTGTAGACTGAAAAGACACTCCCGTAATATTAATGATAGTTTACCATGTGAGATTTCCGACAAGCCTTCAAACATACTTTACCTCCCTTACATCCCAAAAATCAAGACAAATCTTAAAAAAGTTTGCACACAGAATAATCTGTATGTAGTATTTACCAATGAATTTAAAATCATAATTTTTTTAAATTCTGGTAAAGATAAAACCCCAGTTATTCGCCAAAGAGGGGTCTATCAAATACCATGCGATTGTGGCAAATACTATGTAGGTAGAACACACCAGAATTTAGAGAAACACATACAATAGTATAAAGATGATATTGTCAAAGCTCTAAATTCTAATATTTCTACTGGTTCATTTGATTCTGCTTTAGGCAGCCATGTATTTGGAAATCCTAGCCACAATATACTTTTTGATGAATCTGCCCTTATTAGCAATGACCTAGGCATAAAACAGGTAGTCCTAGAAGAAATTGAAATCAGACTTAAGATTAATAATAATATTTCCTTAAATAGGGACTTGGGGGGATATACACTAAATGCTCTATAAACAAATTTAATTAAAAATGATCTTACAAACTATTTGAAAAAACCAATAGACATTAACACAGAACCGGTCACAAAGAGACTTTTGAGGTTAGCTGCCAAAAAGACTGGATTAGCAATAAGAGCGTGTTTTTAAATTATTTTTCTTTTATCTCATTGAATCGCCTTGTTTTGTCTCACTTTTTATCAGTCCTGGTTGAACTTCGCTGAAGTAAGGATGCTGGAACTGCTTTGAAAATTTTTATCTTTGGTTTGATTGGTCGCACGTTATTGTAAGTCTTTTTTCTTTTATATATTTTTGTCTTGCTGAGGACGGCCCTTGGACATATGGCCAAAATATTCATTCAAATTATCTTCACTGTCGCTTCGTGCTTTTGTTGTTAATTATCGTACAGGTTCCTTCTCCTGTTTATCAAACATAAAACTTTTTCACTAATATTCGTAGCTGCAATCCTAACTTTCTTCCCTAAGACACCAACAGCAACTTCAAAAATTGTTTTCCTAAAATTCTTCCATCCATCTTCCACTTTGTCAAATTTTAAACTCTCTAGTTTAGTATCCAACTGTTCCAGAAAAGTGTAACCCAAATTCTCATCCTGGAGTCTACCAACATCATCCGAAATTTCAGCTTTAAATTAACCCTAGACACTAATAGACGGCGATCTTTACTTTTAAAATAAATAGCAGCACTCCTATATACCCTAGTATTTTGTATTGATCCTGCTAGTTTTCGGTTTACATTAGCATGATCAATAAGGTTTGCTTTCTTACCACCATGTGAATACCATGTTAACTTATGAGCCATTTTATGACCAACACCGTATTGATTATAACTAGATTGTTATACCTACAAAATTGCAGCAGTCTGTAGCCATTACTATTTTCTATTCCTACACCAAAATTACCTAGGCTCGGATGCCATCTATCCCTACTTATACCAACCTGGGCGTTAAAATTTCCTGATAAAACATCATATTTTTACCTGGGACTCAGTCTATTTGCTCCTGTAACTGTAAGTAAAATTTTTCTGAGTCACTAGTATCTCCGTCAGTCGGTTCTACAGGGACATATACTACTATAACTGATACACTAGTATCTGAGTCACTAGTATCTCCGTCAGTCGGTTCTACAGGGACATATACTACTATAACTGGACCCTGAACTTTTTAGTCATATAAGGAGCGATTAGTATTCTATTATTAATACCTTCCCAACCTAAACAAGACCTAGCAGCTTCATTATTCATCATGAGCCCTACTCTCTGTTAACGTACCCCATCCTTCCTGCAAGAGTAAATAAATTCTATATTACCTAGTTTCATGCTTGCTACTCCTGGTATATGAGTTTCTGAAACTCCTAATAAGTTCTGTTCGAATCGTCTGGATTCGTCAGTCAAAATGTCGATACGATAGTTATTTTTTAAAGTCGTGACATTCCCAGTTTCAATTTTTATATTCTTTAAATCATTTAAATTATTTTAGCCTCTGGAAAAGAGCGACCCGGCTCAATAGTAACCGAAACTCTAAAAAATAGAATTTTGATACCATTAGATACATCAAAAGAATTGGCTTATTATGCTGATTTAAAATATGTAAGTTTCATTAAGTTTAGTCTTACCGATCAAAGGCTACGAGCCTGAGAAAATTTGCCCAATTTTCAAAAAAAGGGCGAAACCCCCAAAAAGTTATAGAATCTTAATGAAATCACACCATCAGATTAAGCGTATCAAAGAACCCTACAGTAGAGGTTTCAAGCTCCTATAAGCAAAAATGTAGAATTTTGTATTTTTTGCCACGAGAAAGATCACGGAAGCGTGTATAACTGTTTTTTTTTTCAAGGTTGATTGTATCGACCAAGTTGTCCTAGAATATCAGGAGAGGGCTAATTCGAAAGGAAATTTCAAGTTCTATTACCCTTTTTAAGTGACCAAAGAGATTGGAGGGCAACTAGGCCCTTTCCCACGCCCCGTTTTGCCCAAAATCGTCTGGTCAAAGTTTTGAAATAGCCATTTTGTTCAGCATAGTTGAAAAGGCCGAATAACTATGCCTTTGGAGATAATACGACAAAGTTCCTTCTACGAAATTTTTCTTATGTCTTGATTTCTCTTTGCCGACTCAATTTTACGAGCGGAGATGTTAAGGGTAATTGTCCGCGGTAAATTTTCACCAGGTTGAATTATCTATAGGATATGTCCGTGGGGAGGAGGGATTCTTCCGTGGAGTTGGAGCCAGATTTCCTAGCATTACTTAAAAAACAACCAGACAATTAAATAAAAAAAAACAATTTTTTTCAACTGAAAGTAAGGAGAAACATTAAAACCGTATATACTTGAAAAAGAGGTTTTTTTTGTCATAACTATCGAAAAAGGACCAAAAAAAAAACGAAATACTGATCAATTCTACGGGAAACAACAAGCATTTTGTAACATACACATATTTCAAATAAATTTACTTCGACTATTTTAAAGGACAATCTTTCGGCAATATTTTACTATTTCAATTCAATTTATTTAAAATTAAAGAAAGTCCCGTGTGAAACTTTTAAAACGTCAATAGGTAAGCAACTCCTGAATCAATCTGTTTGTTTTTCAGTAAAGCGGAAATAATACTCGTGCCTTTACAGGGGTCCTACACAGGAGGCTGCCTAAATCTTATTTGAAGTTTAACTGAACGATTCATTTCAATGTCTTTCTTATGATCCATGTGTTTATTCAAAGTAGTTACTGTTCGTTTTAACTTTAACTAATTATGTAACTTCGTTTCATTTCGTTATAAGTTTTAATTCAGCTAAACTTTTTTTTTACATAACGCATAAATAAATAAATTTACTTCGACTATTTTAAAGGACAATCTTTCGGCAAGATTTTACTATTTCAATTCAATTTATTTAAAATTAAAGAAAGTCCCGTGTGAAACTTATATTGATAAACTTTTTCCTGAGGAGAACAGAAAGGCAATGGAAGATCACGGTGTTAAACAGGAAGGTAAAACTTTCAGAGACCAAGATTTTGCAAATGTTATGAGCAACCTAGATAAAAATGTTACGGAGGTAAATATATTTTTGGAGGCCTAAAGAATTCAGAGCTCGAGAACGGGTCGGTAAATTAATCTGAAGAAGACTCAATTGCTTAAATTAGGAATCCATCAGCATAAAGAGCTGATCTTAGGTACCAACAAAACTCACCAAATCAGTTTTACTTATCTAGGTAGCATTATTAGTAAAAATTGCAGATACAGTGAAGCTGTATCAAGTAAAATAGCAGAGAAGCAGGGTATTTCTTTTGGATTTGGTAAAAATTTGATAGAATAGGAAAACAATTCTTCAAACTAAGTTAATGATACCAAATCAACGTAGGCAAGGTGTCGTGTTGTCTCCGAGCATATGTAAGTGTGTTTTAGCTTCGTGTCTCCGACATCTTCAACCGTCAGTTTTTTACAATAATAGTTTAGGCATTAGTCACGCTGCTTATGCTCACGATATTCTGCTTCTTAGACGGACAAAACAAAGTCCAATTGCAAACTTTGACCTGCTTTCAGCTGTACTGTCCACAGTAGACTTTTCAGTTAATGCTGCCAAATGCGAGTTTTTGTGTTTTGGGAGTCCTCCACCAGCATCGCCTCTTTGCTTGCGTTCTTCAACTATAACATGTTCAGCAAGCATTGAATGGTTAGGTCTATCTTTTTCCACGTCACTTTCGACTACTTGCTCCGCTATTGCGTCCAGCGTGTTGAAAAGTATGCGGGTTGGTTACTGAAAAATTTCACCAAATCGTGGGCGGTATAACCGAAAAGGACTTTGCCGTCTATATTCTAGTTTTTGTGCCTGTTGTTTTTTATCTTTTTTGGTTTGCTTTCCTCCTTCGCAAGAAGGATACGAAGAAAATACGCTCAGGGTATTTAAGTTTTGTAAATATCTGCTGCGTTTGCCTCGGTGGTACCGGAACCATAGAATTGTTTCTAAATTTGACGTTGTTGATGCGCCCTCGTGACTGAAACAAATATCTGCAGATTTATGTTTAAAACTCAGCAAATGATTGGTGTTTTTGACCCTCTTTGGCCATTTTTTGAATTGAGTTAATTTATTAATGTTGTATTAGAATCGTATGTTTATGGTTTTTTTTGTTTGTTTTTTCTTTTCTTTTTGTTTACTCCACAGTTCTATCATTTTATTTTGTGGGTTATAAATAAATATGTTTTTATTATTATTATTAAATGCCACTGTGATGCCAGCGGTCAAATATGGCTCCAAACGTGGGCGCTTTGAAAGGTTGAGGGAGATATGCTAGACATTTCCCAGAGGGATTGCGTTAGGATTGTATTAGGTACTCCTTTGACCTTACCTTAGACCTTAGCTCCTCCATCGCCTCCAGAGGCGCGCAAGGCGTTAGTGAGTAGCCTCCGATCTCCCCTCAAGTGAGCCGCTGCATAGATGCCCTCTCATTCTAGGATGAGACTCGTCTGGAGGGCTCTTCTGTCACGTTCATAGGTTGTACGGATCGTGTTCTCTGGTCTTCCTCGGTGACGGTCTTCCTAAGGATTCGGCGAGGACAGTTGTTTTCAAAGGCAGTAACACGATTCTCCTGTTCTGCGGGTAGCTTTAGGCATCCCATGGTGGAACTCAGAACAGACAAAACATTGCTCTAGAACAGCCTGAATTTCTGCTTCTATGAAAAGTATATGGATTTCCAGACTGGCTGAAGTCTCTGAAATGCTACGTTGGCTAGGGCTATTCTGATGCATTATTGTTTTCCATAGTCACAGCGGGAGGTTACTGTACTCCCTAATTACTTAAGGTCTGTCACCTGTTCGATATCTTTATCTCCTAGTAGGATTCCCATGAGCGAACTGCTAATTAACATAGCTTTAGTCTTTGCAGCGTTGATGTATGGTCCGAACTTTCAGCTTTGTTCACCTTTCTTCGCGACTATGTCCAGGAATTCCTGGAGCTTTTGCTTGTCAACTTCTATGAGCCCAGCATCATCGGCAAAATTGACGCCATGGAGAAACTTTCCTTCGATTCGGATTCCATGTCCGTTTAACTGTCAAAAGATGTACTCTACAACTAGGACGAATAGAAATGCTGACCGTACACATCCTTGCTTGTCACCAGTCATCCCTTTGAAGTAGCACATGTTGCCGTCAGAGATTTTAACAAAGCATTCCATCTCTTTGTATATGGCAACTATTAGACGGCTTAGCTTCTCGGGAATCCCGTAGGAACGTTAGAGTATCCATAGGGTTTGATGATCCACTGAACAAACGCTTTTTCCATGTCGACAACAGTATGTACAGGCGTTGTCTCCATTCATTAGATTCCTCCACTATCGTGTGCAGAGAAAAGATAAGGTCGGCACAGGATCGTTTTGGTCTGAATCCATGCTATTCTTCAAGCATGTGGGGGTCAAAGGTAGTTTCGTGTCTTCCTAGTATAATTATGGTCGAGAAAAGCTTTGCCGAAATTTAGAGAAGATTGATGCCTCTGTAGTTCCCGCATTCTCTTGCATCTCCTTTCTTGAAGAGTTTGAATATAGTTCCCGAGAAAGAGGATAGGCAAATGGCTAAGGTTCGTCTCAGGCTAGACTTGATCATTTCTGCTGAAATGCTGTCTGTACCGGGAGCCTTCCCATTTGTCAGTTTTTTAGCTGCTGAGTGTATCTCATTGGCTGACGGATCATCGTCATTAATGCTGAGATTGAAGGTAGGTTGGTACGGTATATCAGGTGGAACTGAAGGTGCGCAGTGATTTAATAGACATTGAAAATAACTAGATCATCATTCCTTCTGTTCTTTCACGTCTGTCAGGAATCTTCCTCCAGATTCTTTGCTAGGCTTTCGCGTAAATTTGATTTCCCTACTATTTCTTTGGCAAGGCAGGTTTGTGTGTCTCCACGGCTTGTTGCTTCTTCGGCTTGCCTAGCCTTTTCATTCATTTATTGCCGTCTGTCTGAACTGGCCTTTTTTTTACTTTCTTATCAGCTTCTTTGTAGGCCAAGCAATTGGTCGACATTAATTGACTATTTTCCACGAGAGAGTTTGGCTTCAGTTTCTTGCGACTTGGTATGAGATCCCAGGTCTTTGTGGATATCCATTGTTGCTTAACCGGTTTTCTAAACCCGAGTGTTTCTTCGGCCGTATCCGTGTACTTATTTGCGAGTCCTCTCCCGGGCTTCCTCGTACTTTTTTAAACGATTATATAATAACTGAACGACCTGTTTGACGATAGAGTATGCAAAACATGTGGTATAACTCCACTTTCTATGAATATAATGAAAAAAAGGTTAAACGGTTAGGTCACAGTTAGATAATGATGGGTAACCAGGAATCTTATTTCATGGCAATCCAACAAGGGCGTAACATAATGCCAAATGTCTTGAACTTGGTTGAAAAAAGGTTATAAAACATATCTAAAGGACGTAGGAACTTCATGCAAGAGAGCCAAGAATAGAGAAAGAGTGTACGCAGCGGTGTTGGCCTTTGAAGGCTTGGTCCTGCGATTAGTTACCGACGTTATTGACGGTGATCAAGGATAAGTATTTATTTATGTGTTAAAAGGCGCCGACTAACAGTAGCACTTCTGCACCAAAACTGCACTAAGTTAAATTATATCTATCAACTATAGATTTAAACCATTTTCAAATAGTGGGTTACAATGAGGCACGCAAGGAAGCTTTTATTTTCATGTGCTACTGAAGAAGGCTTTAGCGTTTGCTTAAATCTCCAAACAGCCAATACCACAACTTAACATCTTTACTTCAAAGCTGTCTGACAATTAAAGTTTATTAAGGACTCTCCTTTGGGTCATTTTTTACTCTTAATGTCAAAAGATTTATAATTTCGTTGAGTGTAATGTAAACTAATATTTAGTTCTAGTAAATGGTCTAACCTAGCTTGGAGAATCTCAAATTAATTATAAGCTTTTAATACATTTGGATTTTTACTAGAAACTTGACGACTACAAATTTTTTTCTCAACTTTGCATCTTAATGTTGTGACTACCTTATATATTTCATATTTGTTCGACCGATGTCCCTGGGTACCAGAACATTTTGTCTTCCCAAATCTACCAGTTCATTTGATTGTTTAAACACACTACATTGCTTCCAATTCAGGCGTGGTGTTTTTTGCTGTTTCCATCTGTAGTATCGTTGAATTTACCGAACAGATTGGGATTGCAGTAGTTATCTTTACAATTTTTTCATGTTCTTTGACTAACCCTACTTACACATTCGTGATATATACCTAATAAAAACCTGATTCAGTAACAGAGAAAAATCAAGCAATTTCAAGGAGGGTAGAAACTTTTTTTCTACCCTTTTTGTATATTTAGTTACAAATATTCCGACTCGGGGTTGCTTAAACCGCTTTTATGTTACGTAAAAATGTGCTTAGCACCTCGCTTTAAAAAAAATACTGCTTGAAATTAAACCAAAAGACAAATTCTAAAAACACTACGATGAGCGTCTTGGTAGTGTCTTTACAACTCTCTGAATATCGATTCATGGACATTCTTAGCAACTTCCCGATCCTTCCAGATTAATCACGAATTATTATGTTGCCGTGCAACACTGCTGCAAAAGTAGTTTTTTATCTCGTTATCGGCGGTCTACAGCTCGGAAACCACGATAAAACTATTTACCAATTCGTAAATGGCGAAACAAGAAAAAAGTGACTTTGAAGTTTGCATCATTTCCTGTAACTTTCAAGAAAAAAAAAACACTTTTTTCTGACCTACTAAACAGCATGAAAAAGAAACAAAACGAATTTGTCTTGACTTCCAAACAATTCCATCGGGATCACTTAATGACAGATTCACGTTAAACATAGAACTATCTCATTAAAAGTTGAAATAAGCCTGCATTTGTTTAAATTTCTAGAAAGTAATTTTAGAAGGGCAATGCAAAATCCCAAATTTTCTTTTAATTTTTTTTCATGAAACTTTATATTTGAAATGATTTCTGGAAGATATTATCTGTGTCAAATTTAGGCCAAGAAATATATCGAATAAAGTCTGACTGTTGTTAGACCAATATATGAGAAGAGAGTAGGGAATTTCCTGAATTTTTTTTTTTTTTTCATCAGTAGCCTATATCTAACACAAAAGATTATCAAATCTCAGAAAAACTTAGTGGGAAGTAATCACTAGTGTCTAAGTCGCGCTTTTAAGGGGTAAGGACCCAGTACAGCGTCTAAGGGGAGAAGGGAAGGGTCCGTAAATTCTTATCATCATGAAAAATGCCAGAAACGGTTGTCATTTGTTGACCAAACTTTGCCTGAAGTGAAGGCAAAGAGGGCCTCTTTTTTGTCATCAGGACATCTACCAGAAGAGGGGGTCAGATCTCAACCAAACTTGTTGAGAAGAGAAAGCTTGTGTGAGTTGTCCATAATGTGTATCCTTGCACAGTGCGACCTCAGCGGGAGGATTGATTCCCTAATTTTTAGTCATTATGATATCTTGCTAAACGTCATGTTGGATCTAAGCCAAGATTGCTGGGAAGCAAATTTAGGTTGTATTCTCTTAGGATCTATACCTAATCAAAAATCTATAGGGGAAGGGTTGACTAAATTCTCGCCTTTATAAATTCTAACAAAAGAAGTTATTGGATCTCAACCAAACTTGATAATATGCAAAAGCTATCAGGGGTCCAGGATCAAAGCTTTGTAGGACAATTTTCCTTGTAAGACGCATTCGCATGTTTCACCCAGTATTTGTGACCCACGAGTAATAGATACTGCAACACTTAAAGGGAACTTGGCACCAGTAATCTAATTGGGATACCGCATAAAAACAACTGGAACATCAATTTATGAATAAATATAATTAATTTTTTCTACAGTTTTCTATTTTTTATGTCTCTTTCTTTTGTTTTCAGGTTTTTTAAGATTTTTATAAACTGTTTTATGGCAGCACAGGAGCCTTACGAGTTATTCTTCCTTTAAGTGTGTTATTTTATGTCAATTTTTTCTAAGCAAGATTCTGCTTTATTTTATTAGTCAACATCCAACTTTATTTCCTCCGTTAAAGAAATATACGCCTTCAAAATTCATCATTATAAATGTTGTTACGAAAAAATAAATAAACGAAATAATAACAGTCTTAAGAGAACAAATGAATACTTTCATGCATCAAACCTTTCAAAGAATCCCCGCATTTATTTTTCTTTATTGAAGAGAAGTTGCATAAAACCTTTTAAGAAAATTGTGTCTCAATATTCTAGGGAAACTATTCCTTCCAGGAAAGAAGTTTCTAGCTACATGAGAGTAAAATACAGCGTAACTTTTCAACTAAAAGAGTAAATAGATGGTTGTTTAATTGTCTTACTTAGTGCATATAACAGCCGTAAGAACTACCACTATCGTTACCCAAAGATAAAGGAATGTAAAGCCTATAGAAAGATTTCAAAGGAAACATGCGCTCCCCTTGGATACAAGCTTGAATAGAGATTTTACACTTTTACCTTTATATAGACCAGTAGGAGAGTTTTTTTTTTAGTTTTTTTGTTTAGGTAAAAGAAGGTATCAACAATTACGATTTTTCATGAGCAACAGGCTTAGAGAAAAAGTTACTCACCAGCAACTCCTGCAGGGGTTGGTTGACCGGCTGGAGTCCAGTTTTGATTTCGTGGACAGTCTTTTTCATAACCATCAACTTATCAATTTCTTTATCAATATTTGTTTCAATGTCTTCGTCATCAGAATCTTGAAGACCTTAAAAATAGAAGAGACAAATTTAAAATTCGAACATGATAATTATCAATAAAAAAGAGAGAGAGAGGAGAGAGGAGAGAGAGAGTGAGGAGAGAGGGAGAGGAGAAGAGAGAGAGAGAGAGAGAGAGAGGAGAGAGAGAGAGAGAGAGAGAGAGAGAGAGAGAGAGAGAGAGAGAGAGAGAGTCACCCATGGTTATCCATTTTTAAGGAATAATTGTATCGCGTTTCTTGTGTTATTATTGTGCCTGTATTTATATTAAGAAATATTATACATCAAGTATTAAATATGAATTATCTATGTTATGAATTTAATTTTTTGTTTTATTGGTCAACTTCCGGTTTTCTGGTCCTTTGTTATATACTCCGTTGGTCACTTGTATTTATAACGGGTAATAAATAAATTTAATTCAAACCATTAAACATACAAATAATCAGGATGCGTCTCCCGAGCTCTTGTTTGGAAAAACATTTAGCACCCAAGCTAATTCCTGCCAAGTCTCCCAAACTGATCATTTTAGTTATCAAAAACTACAGACTGCATAAACCACTTACAAAATTCTACCAAAAACGCCACGAAAAACCTAGTAGGACTATTTATAAGAAACAGGAGACAGTCTATTCAAAGTAAAACAACTAATACACAGATTTCTTCCTTAGTAAACAAAATTTGGTGAAGGTCTGAGAGTTTGGATTGTATTGGCAGGGACCTTTCTCGTGGAAGTGCTTCATAGTGGCACAATTAGGATAAAATATTTTTGACTTTTTGATTCGTCTGTTCATAATATTTGCAGCAGATTGAAGACAGTTGTTTCGCTATAATTTTTAAATATTGATATTTCAAAAATTTTGGTTTATGGATAAGTGGATTCTACTTTACAAAGCTCACTGATCAGATTTACCGGACCTTTCCTGAGATCTCTATCCTCCCATTAAAACCTCAGTTACTAGAGCCTTGTATCTGACACGTAAGCAGAGAGGTTGGGCTTTCAGGGTCATACTTTCTTCCCTCTAGAATTTCAAATATCAAAAGATGCTTTTTAATTGACTATATTTTCTATACAACTCACCTGTTTTTTTCATTTTTACAATTTGCCCCCCCCCCCCAAGAAAAATTATCGGCGCGCGTACCTGCCGTATACCTTGGGTTAAGTCATTTCCAGCATTTTTTCTAATATGTCGATTTTAAAAGAGAATTATAAATAAACTATTATTGTTTAAGTGCTTGTGGGTTTCGGGGTTTTGAACTTCATATTTTTTTTTATCATTGCTTGAAATCGAACGTCATATTCTCTCCAATAGCTTTTAAGCTTTCCGTAGCCTTTAATAAAAACCAACTTACCCAGTGCAGCTTTCTGAATGTCCTTTTTACTTTTTGCCGCTTTTTCTTCTTCCACATCAAACCTGAAACCTTTGCCAGAAAATCCTCCACCAGTTCGAACTTTCTTTCCTTCCTAAAAATAAACCGAGTAAGGAACAAAACTAGAGATTTCCTTAAAAACAGTTTTCACAAAGGAAACTTTCCTCCAAAAAGCCACCTAAGCAAAATCTGATACGCTTTCCAAAAATTACCCTGTCACATACAAAAAATTTGAGAATCAGCAAAATTGGAAAGACTTCAGCCTTTTCACTCAATATGTACTTATGCTGGGATTGACAAACAAAATAGATAAGTTTAAGCAGCAGAGCACATTCGGGTTAAAAACCAAATTTCTAGACACACACCAAAGAAATTTTGAAAATAGACATTTGAATCACTCAGACAGAATAAGTTTATAAAAACAAATAGCAGAGAAAGTAAAAAAAAGAAGACCCTTTGGAGCTACTTATAATCCTAATGCATTAACCAACTGGTGAAAAAAATATGGCGAGTTGTAGTTGATTCTTTGTGCTTGGGTAGGGAAGGCTTTAAACCGTAATTTAATCTAACTTCTTAAATTGGCTTCAAACAAACTATTTAGAGCTTTCTCATTTTCAATATTAATCCTTAATTTCAGAGAATATCCTTGCGGATATATAAATTTGAGACTCAATCAGGCGCTTTGATGGTGAAACCTAACGAAATATATAAAAAACATAAGACTTGATCAGGTTGACTTCTGAAAGATTTGCTAAATATGGTTTCCCACAGAAATTGTCCAAAGCATGGAAAATTAGTGTTTTGGGTGCAGAGGTGACTTCAGTGACCAGCAGTATAAAGTAAAGACACATATTTCAAGAAAGCATAGCACTAAGAATAGTGCAAATTTCCTAGTAAGGAACAAATGCAACAACTAAATCCAATCGTGTAAACTTACTGCGACTTTATTCCTCCCATCTCAGCTACCACAACAATAGTAAACCAGATCCCAGGAAGTTTACTTTCGATTTAAAGTAATGTCCGGAAAGAAAAATTGATACATAAAACCATTTAAACAAAAACCAGATGATTGACGAAACATAGTTCGATATTATGCCAAAAAAGGCAAAAACGGGCCGAAATTTGATTTTTTTTTTTCTTTCATATTCATTTTTTTCCTTTGTTTTAAAGTGTGAAACGGAGCTTCCAAACCCGATCTGGCTTTTCTCTAGGTTTTAATCTAGTGTGTATACAAACAAACTACACCAAATACCACGGCTGAAGCAATTCAAAAGGCTTTATTAGACACTATAAGTTTTAAAAGAGAGTCACAAAACTAAAAAAGGTGTTTTATAGAAAATACATTTGTAGAAGGAAGGTTTTCGCAAGCATCCAAGGTAGGAAAAGAACAGTTCCATAACAAAAACTTCATTTCTCAAAAACTTCTACAAGTGAATAATGAGGATATAGCGCACTTTAGAGAAAACGCAAGCTTCTAAACAGCTTGAGAATAAATTAAGATATAGGGGAAAAAAATTCAACCAAACAAACAAAGTTTAAAAGCAAAACGAAACAGCTTGCTTAGTTTGAAGGGGGGAGGGGGGGGGGTGTGGTGGTGGATAATAATCAAAGTTTTACAGAGCATAAAAAAATAATGGATTTTGAAATAGGACGACCGACCATTTCAACAATATGATGTTACCTAAAATAGTCTATAAACCAAAGTACTAAAAATGCCCATTTGTGGACATTAGGCATCCCTTCCCCCATAAAAAAGATCCAATCACCCTCCCCTATTTATATCAGTGAATAAATGGTCCGTTACAAGCGTTTATTTTGCACGACCGACATATATTTCAGATACAAACGAGGCATCACTCGGCAGTATGTCCTCCGACACTGGAAGGTTGTAACATTAGCTTTTCAACAATCATGAACCAATTGACTATCTCAAATAGTCATCTTCCTGTGGCGTGGTAATTTTTGTTACTTAAAATGGACATTAATACACAAAATTTAGAGTAAAACTAGCCTACTTTTGATACTCTAAGACCACTAGTTCCCTACAGTGATCCCTGGGTAAAAATAATAAGAACACATTCGGGACTATCCTTCTCGGGAAAAATACAAAAGTTGCATTTTTGAAAATAGGAACTTGAAATCTCGGCTACGGGGTTTGTAGCCATGATATTTTTTTTCATGTTCTCTATTTCAAGATTAAACCTCTTTCTGGTCGTCATAATTTTCATTGAAGCCTAAAACAAGCTGAAGTAAAGTCATATGCTAATTCAAACTTAATACAAAAATAACTTACTATGAATGGGTAAATGAAACCCAATACGACAAAACAGTAGAAATATATTAATAACAATAGAATAATTATAGCAAAAGGCTGGAGTTCCAAAAATAAGTTTATTCTAGACTGAAAAGAGCACCACGGCCCTTTTATACGATATTTCCTTTTCATTTAAATCTTTAATTTCGCTCTTTCTTAAGAATAAAAAGAAACTAATTTTTCTTGACATACAAAATAAAATACGGTCGTTTCAAAATCCTGACGATGAAACTCGGCGACACATCTGATCCGAGGTGATTTTTCATTTTGGAATTTGAGGTCGTTATCCATTAACTCCCACAATATACGTTTATCATTACATTTATCATTAATTACAAATTCTATTACAAAAACCCGGTAGTAACATCCACAGTAACATTGATACCATAGCTAGGGTGTAAAATAACAGCAATCCATCTTACTGACTTCATTTAAACAAGTTGAATTCCGTCACTGCTCCACTTTCTCCTTCAGAACAAAAACAAGGCCATAGACAGGGTAAAAAACAAAGACGGTCCAGCAACCAGTGAGAAAAATAAATTTGACAATATAAAGGGAGCATAGCTTTTGTGGAAATTTTCTCCGCTTTCCTCAGCACAGATTATTAGCTTACTGAAGAGACAAAGAGCATCAGAGAAAAGCATGCTTCAGCAAAATATGACGTGCCTTGGAGAACTATTGAATTGAAGAAGATTAAGCCTTCAAAATTGATTTTATGGTTACATCTTACTTTAAATCAACTCTATTGAGGATAGAAAGATTAATGATATAGAGCAAGATTCATCAAGTTCTGACACAACACTTAGATGAAATGAAATTATGCATGAAGAAGTGAAATGTCATTGAGATAACTTATAAAACTCGAAACTACGACTAGATCTTGCCTTTAAAAGTCTTATTGAATAGCAAACAATGACTACAAAGATTAAACATGCAAATTAGATTATTAGAGAGTTGGCAAAAAAAAAAGAAATTCTCAAACAATGTTAAAGACAAAACTCCACATATACTGACGTTACAACACCAAACAGTGCCTATAAAGGATATAGAATATATCAAGACGAGTTCCAAAAAATACATTTTCTACTTTGCCAACGAAGGAGACAGATTTAAATAAAAATAATTACAACGGTAAATACAGTTCTTGGCTAGAAAAGTTTTATTGTGCTACTGAAATTAAAAAAGTAATCAGAGCTTTCATCATCAACAGTTTTGCTCATCGTTGTTCTTTCTTCTTTTTTTTCTTATATTGGGTATTTTAGCTTTTCATTTTTTTTTAGGAAGGAGAGGTGAACTTCATCTTTTAACGGTGGACTGAAAAACAAGCCTATTTTAATTAATTCGTAAAAATAACTCACGATGGCAGCAAGGTTCTTTTCTTTTTTCGTTTGAATTAAACTCAGACAAGATTAACCAACTATAAATGCCAACAGTGTTGAAAAATCCGAAATGCAAAAAAAAAAAAAAAAAAAAAAAAAAAAAAACACTTTTCATAAAAAAATTTAATTCTAAACGAAAACAATACAAATTAAAGAAAAAAAAACATAAAAAGGAGAGAAAATGGGATGATTTAAGGTGAGCCAAAAATATTAAAAATATCAGTTAAAACATTGTGAAACATCAATATCGACTATCAACGACAAGAGAAACGCAATCCAGAAATGGAATCCTTTGGAATACCACACGTAACTGCGTACATCACGGAGCTGAGAATAGATTACCGTACACCCGCAGCTACCGACCAGAAAAAAAATTGAAACAAGGCTAAAAAATTAGGCCTTAGGAATACTTGAAAAAACGGCAGCAGCCCTGAAACTTCTGTATAAAGACTGAATTACACATAGTACAAAAAAGGAACGCTTTAAGATCTATTTATTCATTTATATTATTACTTGTTGTATGTTTTTGCTATGAATGTTTATTTAATTTCTGTTCGTTTTGAGTTTCATTTATTCTTTAATAGTAATTTCTGGTCGTTTTGAGTTTGAATTTGAACAGGTATTTGTATCTCCTGAGCTTAATTTTAAAATGGCATTTACTTTTCTTTGAAAAACTTATTCATCGGAAAGTTTCTTTTAATTAATTTTTGTTCGTTTTTTATTGCAAAAAGTTTCAAGTTTTTATGGCATGGGGGGGGGGGTTGCTTACTGTCCGATTATTCTTGACTTTAAAAAACGGATCTAGAACTTCCAATTTAAATCGAATGAGGCTTTTTTCAAAGTCTATACGATTACCTCTTTGATATAAACCTTATATGTGAACAATAGACAGCTTGCATAACTTGTGGACAGCGATTGACAACAATTAATGGATTGAAAAAATAGCTCCAATAAGGGGGTTCAGACCATTTCACTTGCTGACACAAAGGGATCACGACTGTTTGGAATTGACCTTAATAGGATTTTGTGTGCCAAAACAATTTTGCATCTATCACAGAGCATGTATTTTAACCTTATAATTGGAAAATTATAATAGATTTACTATGTGTTCTTCTCATACCAAACTTTACCTTAATAAAGTCTTTGGGGTGGGGGCGGCGTAGTTGGCATAAAGAAGAAAACTTTAACGTAGACAGTAGGAGAGGGGGAGGGTGAGGTTGGAGACTCATCCAATACGGGGCGGAACTTCACTTATCTCCTCCTTTCCCAATTTAGGAGATTAGACAGACTCATTGGGCTGTAGAATGTTGGACCGTTTGAGTTGTGGAAGACCTTAAAATACTCAAAAATACTTTATATTTTCAATTATTGTAGGATTGATTTCGTAGATTGTGGAATGGTGAGCCCCCTAGGCCATCATTTGGGTGAGCTTCAATTCATAATATGCAATTTTGATTAATTATTCGTGTTATGTGCATATATTATTCTATATATGTTATTTTGAGTTATACTTTTATCGCATTGCATTCATTTTTAAGCCTTGAGATAAAACTGAAACCTTAGCGTAGACAGTGGTGGGGTGAAGTCTCCCCCCTCACATACATAATTGAGCAGCCACAGAGAAAGTAATTCAAATGAAAATAACCTGTCTTTTGAAAATGTCTTTTGAAAATGAAACAAAATCGTCTAAAGGAACCTGAAGTGCTATCTCTGACATTTCCGTTGATTCTTTATTCCCGTTACTTTCAGATGTAAAATTTAGAATATTATCGAATGGGTTTAGTCGTCCCCTCCCTGAATAATTCACATTTTCTTTTCCTGCTGATAATCCCCCCGCGTTATATTCCACCCAGCAGAAATTTATTTATTAGATTACATTAATATCAGCACTAAATTTATTTATTGATTTACATTAATATCTATTGTATGTTTGCTTGCATTGATTGTTTATTTAATGATTGTTTGATTGTTTATATGCCCCCGGTGCATAACGTACAACGCCTACCTCCGGGCCCTGGTGGGCTGTGTCGACACCGAAGTTTTTTTTTTATCAGAACTTTGAACTATTTTAACAAAATGTCTATCTCAAAATTTTTATCTGATGCATTTAGGGCGTGAAGGAGGGGGGGGGGGCTAGTTGCCCTCCAATCTCTTTTGACTCTTAAAAAGTGAACAAGAACTTTCAATTTCCAATCAAATGAGCCCTCTCTAAAGTTTATACGAGCATCCCTTCCATAATAAATAATGGGAAGGATTCGGAGAATCCTTAAATTACAATCCTTGCCCTGAGGGCTGTGGGGGAGTTGTCATCCTCAAAGACCTAATTTTCAGAACTTAAATTTACGTTTAATAAAATGGCTGTTTCAAAATTTTTATTGGATGTGTTTGGGGGAAATGTGGGCATGAGAGGGGGGTTAGTTGCCCTCAAATCATTTTCGACTATTAAAAAGGCACTAGCCCTTTGAATTTCCAATCGAATGAGCCTTTTTTGAAGTTTCTACGACACCACCTTCTATAAAAACCTTATATACCCCCAGGGTATAACTTAAAACCCTTGCCTTGAGGGTTGTGGGGGAGTGTCCTCCTCAAAAACATATTTTCTATCTGAAAATCAGCTACGCTGAACAAAATGGCTATTTCAAAATTGTAATTGGAAGTGTTTGGGGGAATGATGGGCGTGGGGGGGCTATATGCCCTCCAATCACTTTCGACTATTAAAAAGGGCACTAGCCCTTTTAATTTCCAATCGAATGAGCCTTTTTTCAAGTTTCTACGACAACGCCTTCTATAAAAACCTTATATGCCCCCAGGGCATAACTTAAAACCCTTGCCCTGAGGGTTGTGGGGGAGTTGTCATACTCAAAGACCTAATTTCCAGAACTTAATACTACGTTTAATAAAATGGCTGTCTCAAAATTTTGATTGGATGTGTTTGGGGGAATGATGGGCGTGGGGGGGGGGGCAAGTTGCCCTCCAATCACTTTCGACTATTAAAACGGGCACTATCCCTTTGAATTTTCAATCGAATGAGCCTTTTTTGAAGTTTTTACGACAACGCCTTCAATAAAAACCTTATATGCCCCCAGGGGATAACTTAAAACCCTTGCCCTGAAGGTTGTGGGGGAGTGTCCTACCTCAAAAACATATTTTCTATCTGGAAATCAACTACGCTGAACAAAATGACTATCTCAAAATTTGGATTGGATGTGTTTGGGGGAACGATGGGCATGGGGGGGGGGGCTAGTTGAACTCAAATCCCTTTCGACTATTAAAAAGGGCACTAGCCCTTTGAATTTCCAATCAAATGAGCCTTTTTTGAAGTTTCTACGACAACGCCTTCTATAAAAACCTTATATGCCCCAGGGCATAACTTAAAACCCTTGCCCTAAGGGTTGTGGGGGAGTATCCTCCTCAAAAACATATTTTCTATCTGGAAATCAACTACGCTGAACAAAATTGCTATATCAAAATTTGATTGGATGTGTTTGGGGGAATGATGGGCGTAGGGGGGGGGGGGGGGTCTAGTTGCCCTCCAATCACTTTCGACTATTAAAAAAGGCACTAGTCCTTTAAATTTCTAATCGAATGAGCCTTTTTTGAAGTTTTTACGACAACGCCGTCTATAAAAACCTTATATCCCCCCAGGGTATAACTTAAAACCCTTGCCCTGAGGGTCATGGGGGAGTCTCCTCCTCAAAAATATATTTTATATCTGGGAATCGACTACCCTGAACAAAATGGCTATCTCAAAATTTTGATTGGATGTGCTTGGGGGAATGATGGGCGTGGGGGGGGGGCTAGTTGCCCTCCAATCATTTTCGACTATTAAAAAGGGCACTAGAGCTCTCGATTTCCAATCGAATGAACCCCCTTTGAAGTTTCTGCGACGACTCCTTCCATATGAAGTGCCTCTGGAAAAAAATAAATAAAAATAAATAAATAATGAAACATTGGAGCCGTATGGCCTTTACTATAGGCAACGCTACAGCGTTGCCTCTGATCTAGACTTGATAGCAAATTTACAAGTACTATGAAAACCACAAACTTTCAGATTACGACGACTGACTTGGCAACTTTCCACGGAATTTTAGAAAAGAAGATCAACCATATATTTTCAGTTATTCTTAAGTTGTTTAAGCTTCAATATTGGGCGTCTACAATCATTTCAGAAACGTGATCGGTAAATCTTTTAGACCTTTAAAGTGTAGAAACAGAGAAAAATTTTCCCGTTTTGAGAAAGCATCCTGGTATTTATAATTTACTTTCTAATAAACTTGAGACACTTTGAAGAATGACCTATAAAGAGGATAAAATACACTACTCTGAAACAGGGAAACTCCAGACCTGAGTTCAAAATTTACGTGGTTGGGTATTTACGAATTCACCAACCATGGTTGGGTAATTGCAAGTTCGCGTGAGTAAATTGCAGAATACTCGGAAAATACTTTTTTTGAAATCCATAACTCTGTTTAACTGAGACCTTTCTAAAAAGTTTCCCCCAAGACCCCAATTTACCCTCGACTTAAGCAGCCGTAGTGGAAGCTATCAGAAAGTGTGTTGCACTTTGTTTGTGAGTACTACAATAGCTGCTCTCCCCCCTTCCCATTCTCCATTATGATTTGCAATTTACTGCATGAAGATCTTGCCCATCTTAATTTCATTTTTTATCCCTATTCATTCTTATTTAACATTGATGTTCATTGTTTTTTTTTCTTTTTAATCTATTTTTAATTTTTTCACTATTTTCCCCATCTCACCTTTGATTCATTTTCCATCCTTAATGTATGATTCCTGACGGTTACTTGCTTCTTTTTATCGTATCTCTTCGTTCACATTTTATCGTCTTTTAACTACTTTTTTAAATGTGTATGGATATTTTTCTCTCCCCCCCCCATCTCTTCTATCCTATTACCCTTTTTTACCTCTTCGTGTCATACTGAAGGATATAATACGATGCAGTCAAACCCTAAAGCCCCACTAGCCAAGGTTAAAAAAAAGACAACAGAACGATAACATTAATAAATTCCGAAAAACTCCAAGTCTATCCGATTAAACACAGGCCTACTCTTATCCTGCAGATCCTCCATCGTCCACCCCTCCCCCCTGAGGTGTATTTTCTAACTCCCGTTTAGCTTTTCGATACTTAAATTTGCATAATTTTGCATTTAGTTTAGTGTTTTAACTTTATCTGTTTCTGTTTTGTCTACTTTCTTTGTCATATCTTATTCCCAAATAATGGATTTATTGCTTATTTCACACTGTTTTTTAATTTAAAACGTAAGTTCGGCGGTTTTTTTGGTGACCATTGTTTATCAAATATAACCTTACTTTGTCGATTTTGAACTTTTACCAAATAAAATACATATCCAAAAGTACATATGAAAAACATTCATTGTTAAATCGGAACTCAAAGCCAAATTCTGAACCCTTTTTTCGTTCCTGATAGAGTTAGAAGTTAATCGAACCCATGGAAACAGTCAACCAATTTTATTTTTTTCTTTGTTTTCTCATTGGAAGATCTTTGTCTTATCCTTGTTACGTCTATACTATTTGGGCTAAAACTTAAAACTAAATTTAACAAACATACATTTTAATAATAACAGTTGTTTCTTTTGTAACCCCGCCTCTTCATTTCCTTTTCATCTAGAGACATGTATATATGATACCGCCAAAATTTTTAAACATTCTCAAAATTTTTTAGCATTTAAACAAAACCTCAGATAATTCTATTTTCCTTGCATTGACGTTATTTTGTTATTGTTTAAAGCCCTTCATGATAAAAAAGGCTTTCCACCATTCTCTTCTTCCCAAAAGAAAAAAAAGTGGACTTTTCCCCCATAATAAACGACCATTGCATGAACAAAAAAAAGAAAAAAGGGAAAGAGTGCTTACAGCTTCTTGCTTTGTCTTATAGTCCTCGAATAATTTCTTCAAATCTTCTGGCACTGGGGAATCAGACAGCTCAAGAGCTTTGATAATATCTCCAGCATTCCTTCCTTGATCTGGTTGGACAAATGTATAAGAATATCCTCGGTTTCCAGCACTGTAAGACATTTTACAATATAGTAAAGTCTTCGAGCCAAAATAAATAATTGAAAGTCTAGAAAAGGTCTCTAGCAAAGGTGAATAAAGGTATGGTCTTGGGAGGGGTGGGGATTTGATTCCCTCTCCTATGAAAAAAAATCTGTAAACTTAATTGCTATAGAGACCTATGACAGCTATCAGCTGATAACTCTTAGGGATCGTTCACTAGGTCAAGATTGTCAGAGCTTGCCAAGGTCATATTCTGAAACAATAACACGTGCCCAAGTAAATCAAAGACGCTATGTACATCTGATTGTTTAATTTTTTTACAATACCTCGAGAATGACTTAGAGGACCGAGTTGAAACTACGAGTCGAACTTGGAGGACGAGTTGACTCTATATGAAATCCACGTCATTGAAATAGAATACCTGCAATAGCTCGGGAACGGCTATGGGGGAGGAGTTGAAATTTACAGGTGCCCTTGGAGAAAGGAAGGGAGTAGGGGGACAAGGGACTTCAAATGCTGTATTGGGGGAGAGGGATAAAGATTGTTGTGTCCGATCTACCAAAACATTTTTTTTTGCTATACACTGCTATGGGACGCATAGTCTATGCATGGTTAAGTAAAAAGGCGCCAGGTTATCAAAAAGTCCACAATACCTCGGTAACGGCTCAGGGAATTCAGTTCAAACTATCAAACAGCGGTGCGGTTAAGGGTGGGGCATGGGCACAGGGACTTTAAATTTTGTGTTGGGGTAACGGGCTAAATATGTTTGCGTCCGATTTAACATTTTAAAACTATATGCTGCTATCAGACTTAAAATCAATTCACAGCTAAATAGAAAAGACACTGTGTGGCTCACTGCCTGTTATCGAAATATTGCATTTCCAATATTTCGGGAACGACTTAGGAGATCAAGTTAAAATTATCAGAAGGTTTTTGAAGGGGTACTTCGAAATCTCGATTGGGGGAGGGTGCAGAGCAGGGTTAAAATACTTTGTCTCGAATCTGCCAAATACGTTTTGGGACTTTAAGCCCCCATGGGACTAGACTCTTTTCACACTGAAGAGACGACGTATACCAAAAGACATCATATTCACCAAGGGTAACACAACGGGGTATCCGCGATATCTCCAAAAAGCCTTGGGAGATCGGGTAAAAACTTCCGGCGGTGTTAAAGGATCAATTAGATCTATTCTATAGTACAACAATATTATAAAGTTAATGCACAAAAATACTTCTGGTTGACAGTTTTTACTGACTTTTCAAAGCCTGTTCCAAACTTTAAATTACAACAGAACATATTATTTCTTGAAAAAAAAAACGGAAAATAACTATATAAATACTCCCAACAATAACCAATAATAGAAGGATGTCAGCTAAGACGGACAGTAATTAATTAGAGAAAAAAAAAATCAAAAAAAAATTTCAAAGAAAATTAAATACCCCTATTAAACCTAAATTGAGCAGAAATAAAGTCAAAAAACTCAAATTTAAAACTAACAGAGATTACCATCAATGAAAAAACGAGACTAAAAACGAAGAGTAACTAAAATAAATAATCACATCGAATATAAGGATGAATTATACTGCTATAGATAAGTAAATAGATCCTAGAACAAACGGAAAATTGAAATAAATAATCAAATGAAACTTAAAACAAACACAAATTACCACCATCAAGAGTATGGCTACCGCCTCCTAAACATTCTAAAGGTCAGAGTTTCATTTAAACTTTACTGGAAAAAAAAATAGTTTAAACATTTCCTGTTTCATAATTATAACGCAGATAAAAAGTTGCTGAGATTTCCGGGAATTAATATTGTTATGTATTCAACAATCATTCTACTTTCATTAGTTGCTTCTAGTAACCTTAATTAATGTGGTAATTCTCTTTTCTATTGTCGACGGTTTGACAAATAAATAGAACACTGTTTAAAATAGATATAGCTTAAAGTAAAACGCAGAAAACTTGATGGTCAGATGGCTCGAGAGGGAGGTAGGCAGCAGTACCAACTGATTTGTGAACCTTGGTGAGCTTTGTGATATATTTTTTGATTTTGTGTTGATATTATGAGAGATAAAAACCACATTGCTCGAAATACAGATCATTTTCAGTAAGGTGCAAATGGCACTCTGGCCATTAGAAGGCTTAGGGGGCGATAGTCTGTTACCCCAGTCTGTGGTAATTTCTCTTCGCTTTTAAGTTTGTCTTGATTATTTATTCCAGATCAATCGACTTGATAGCTTTAATTACCTGGGTGATATTATTAGTACAGATGGTGGATGCAGTGTAGATGTAAAAAGTAGAATAACCAAGACACAGGGTATTTTTTCACAGTTGAAGCAATTTGGAAAAACAGGAAGATAAGTCTGCAAACCCAGATAAGAATATTGGAAGATATTGTAGTGACAGTGGTTAAGCACGATTTTGAAACGTGAGTGCCTCGAAAGGCAGGGGGAAATTTTTTTAATGTTTTACAGAGTTGTTTATGGATAGCTTTAAGTACCTCTTTGACTGACCGTTTTTCAAACAACATGTTATAAAAAATGTTGTTTTATCCCACTTTCAAGGGCTATAATAAAAGAAAGGCCGAGATGGATAGAACACGTTTTAAGGATGAAGCATGACAGATTGGCAAAGATTATTCTTTTTCGCCACCGATCTGGGGCCAAACGAAAAGTAAGTCGTCCCCGCATGGGGTGAGAAGACGTCACAAGGAAGGACTTCATGAGACTTCATGAAATTGAAACTTCGTGGAGAAATGGGCCGAACATTTTAAGAATTTGCTTAACCGAGATAGAGTTGAAGGAAGAGATATAGAGGAAAATGAAAAAGTTTGTGATACCTTGGATGTGAAGGAAGATTTGTTTTGTGAGGAGGAATTAGCGACAGTACTAAAAGGACTAAAAAATAATAAGGCTCCAGGTGCTGATAGGGTGGTAAATGAATATCTTAAATATGGTGGCTCTGAGGTTAGAAATAATTTACTGAAGATTATGAATATGATTTTTGAAAAAGGGGAAGTACCTAACGATTTTAGGAAAACTTTAATTAAGCCACTTTATGAGAAAGGTGATAAAAGTGAGTGTGGTAATTATCGAGGGATTAGTCTGGTCTCTGTACGTAGTAAATTACTTAGCAATACGATACTTTTTAGACTGAGAGATGCCTCAGACAATGTTTTAAGAGAAGAACCGTGCGGTTTTAGAAAAGGTAGAGGATGTGTCGACCTAATTTTCACTCTTAGGTTAATAATTGAGAAGTGTCTGAGTTTTCAAACATCTTTGTTCCTCAGTTTTATAGATTACGAGCAAGGGTTCGATTCTGTTGATAGAAGTGCTTTAGTATAGGTTTTATCCTTGTATGGTATACCAGACAAATACATTAAAGTGATTAGTGCTATGTAAGAGAATAACACTGTTGCGGTTAAGGTAGGAAATGAGGTAAGCAGCTGGTTTTGTATTGAATCAGGAGTTAAGCAAGGTTGTGTTCTATCCCCCTTTATATGGATTATTTTGATGGACTTTGTCTTAAGGAGCCCAGGAAAGGCAATGGGAGACCACGGAATCAAATGGGGAGGAAAAAGTCTCCTGGACTTAGATTATGCTGATGATTTAAGCATCCTAGATGAAAGTGTGAGCAAAATGAATGAAGTTTTAGAGGTTTTGCGAGTTCAGGGTGCTAGAATAGGTTTGAAAATTAATGTTAAAAAGACTAAGTCACTAAGGCTAGGAATAAGTGAAGATGAAAAGGTGAAGTTGGGTAATGAAAAGATTGACCAGGTGGACAGCTTCACTTACCTTGGTAGCATTATTAGTAAAGATGGTTGGAGCAGTGAAGATGTCAAAAGTAGAATAGGCTCAGGGTGTTTTATCACAGTTAAAAAAAGTTTGGAAAAATAGGAAGATAAGTCTGCAAACCAAGATTAGAATATTAGAAGCTACAGTGATGACAGTGGTCAAATATGGCTCTGAAGCATGGGCGCTCCGAAAAGCGGATGAAGATTTGCTAGATGTTTTCCAGAGAAATTGCTTAAGGATTGTTCTGGGTACCCAGCTGACTGACCGTATTTCAAACAATAGGCTATACCAAAAATGTGGTTCAATACCACTCTCTAGGGCTATAATGAAAGAAAGGTTGAGGAAATGGGAACTTCCTGGGCGGGCGTAAAAAGGGAGGCTTTGCATAGATTGGGATGGAGGAGGAGCGTGCGTAGCTGTGTTGGCCTCAGGCGGCTTGGTGCTGCGGTGAGTTGTTAGTAGTAGTAGTAGTATCTTCATTGAAAAATGCCTTTTTGGTATTTTCATTGAAAAAATTGAAAAAGAGAAATTTCTAGACTGATTACCCCCCCCCCCTTCAACCCCAAAATCTGAATCCCTTTGGCATAGAGAACGATCCCTGAAAGTTTTGAATCACTGAAGACCCAAGATCAGAACATGTCCTTCTTTTTCCACTATTAAGCCGTCTGTAAGCAACTGGTATCTGCAACAACTGGCAATTTGAGTAATTACGGCATTTTACCAAGGAACTTTATGGTTCATGTCATCCCCCAAGCATAAATATTGGACCTTCAACTATTTTGAAAAAAAAGAATCTCAAGATTTTCCTAAGGTGTTTCGGAGGGTTATGGGGCCGGGTAGCAAAGGAAAGGGCAAAGGAAAGGGACTGGTTGCCCTCGAATCATTTTTTATTCTTGGTAGAGGTACTAGAGCTTTCAATTATTATAATACAGTCACTGACATATAGTCACTGAAACGACCCTTGCGAAATGAACCTTGCGAAACGACCCTTTAACTACAAAAGAAAAAAAAATATGTCACCTGACTATCCGACATTTCAAATCTTCACAACACCCACCTTCCTTATTAACAATAATAGCAACAAAGATGGAACTAACCAATCGGTCAATTTTTGTTAAGTCTAATATTGCTCCTATCCTCATTTTTTCATAACGTTACTCTTATCCTCATTTTTCAAGGTAGATTTGTTCCTAATTTAAGTCATATATTCCTTCGATCAGTATTCCTAAATAATCCCTTCGTCCCAATTTAAGACACAGTACAATATTAAATCACAGAAGCCATTACAATAAGATTCATCACTGTTGATACTTTTGTCAAGATGTGACATTTTTTGTTTTTTATCAATGCTTAAGAAAGCCAATTGGCATGGCCTACACTTTTGCATTGGTAAAACCTCTTTATTATCTAGTTTGTACACATATCCAAAGCAGGCATGGATAACAAGGAGCTTAATGGTTCTTCAACTTAGTTCCAACAGATAGATTTCAAAAGATTCCAAGAGAGATTCCTAGATGTTTCCGTGTTTTTCAAAAAGAGAATTTTTCTAATAAGCCAAAACAGCCCACACTGCAATTCTTTCTACAGAAAAAGAGAAAAATAAAATTCTGCTAGAGAGAACTTAACACATAGGAAATAAGAAAGGACTAAATAATCGTTAGTTTATTAGATACTTAAGTGGCGACAAAAATAGTATCTTTGAAAAATATTCCCGTGAAAGATTCAAAACAGAATAGAAACACACTTAATATAGCCTGTGGTGGCACAGTGGATTGATCTCTGTATGGCAACACGAGGCCTGGGGTTCGATCCCAGTTGCTATAGAGCCCTTTGTGGTCGACAAACCTTATTAGTCCATAGACTAGACATATCCAAAATAAAAAAAAAAAATATTACATCCTTCACGTGTGTGAAAGAGGCTGAAATCAAAAAATATTTATTTTTTGAGGTATTAATACTGATTAGTTTTGTGGGGGACGGGGATTCTACATATCATAATATGCATTATTTTAGCTGCTTGAAATAATCCTTGGATGACCATGTGTTAAGTATAAAAAATGGCAGAATTTTCATCAATATTCACTTTCTGTTTCAGTTACTGAAATAATAGCTAGCCTGAAACAAACTTGGCTCTTTATAGCAGATCCATAGTTCTAAAATAGCGCGTGTGGGAATGACGAACCGTTAGAATCGTCCAAACAGGTTTTCCACGACCTTCCATTTTTTTCTTTCTGTTTAGGCAGTGTAACTCGGGAAAAAGCGTCAAGATTCAGGATGGTGCAAAAAAGGGCAAGCGAAGGTTTGCATAAGTCAAACAATTATTTTCACCGCTGAAACCAAAAAACCAAAATTTTTATTATTCTACAAAAATGACATCATTAAAGAAAAGCTAGTGACCAGCTAATGCAGCAAACGGTATTCTCAGTTTACGACGAAACAGGCTGTATTATCTAAATCGTCAAGCCCCAACAGTTATATATATTAAATTTATTTCCTATACTTTCTGTTATATATTTCCTATTACACCAACATATATTTCCTATTACATCCACATATATTTCCTATTTTTGCCACTTTCAAAAATGTGAACAAAATACTAACTAACACGATTTTTTGGTATACAAGTCAATCAGGGCTAAAACGTTAGGAAAGAACTGCAGAAGATATCGTACACTCCTTTTTAAGGGTAATAAATTAATTCTTACATCAAACATAATAAAGCCAACTTAAAACATAATTAACAAAACGAAATTATATGAGCTTTCCGCTGATACTCATATAACATACTAAAAACAATCATAATTATCGGCAATCTTGCTACTTCTCTGGTATGATTTTACAAAAGGTTAAATATTAGCTGACCAAACAACAATAACTAAGTTAAGAGTCAATATCCAGTGAGACAGACGACAGAGGTAAAGAGAGAAGGAGAGAGAGAGAGAAAGAGAAAAAGAGAGAGAGAGCAAGAGAAAATCGGTCCCCCAAACAATGACACCCAAAATAGGGGGAACAAATCTTTTCAAGTTTTTAGAAAAAACTTTTTCCCTGATTAGAATCAAACTTTCAAGAATTGTTGCGTGAACTAGGGGCAACAAACTTTTTTTTTTAGAAAAAAAAGGGTGTTAGGGGGCCCACAAGTAGGCTAAAAAAAACTTTTTGTCCCTGATCAGTTTGAAAAGTCGTAAGTCTCTGGGTCGAAGAAACCTAATACGAGGTCGTATTCAACTTACCCTTTACTTTTCGTTGCAAATCTTTTATTTTATTTCCATTATTACCATAATTTTAATAGACCAACAGCGATACTGATACATACAATGATACTGGAACATACTGGTATTATTTTCTCAAAACATTATTGTCCAAATTTGAAAAAAAGGAAATTACCGGCCAGTTCTTCCGACCCG
This sequence comes from Artemia sinica, assembly GCA_027921565.1. Taxonomy (NCBI): domain Eukaryota; kingdom Metazoa; phylum Arthropoda; class Branchiopoda; order Anostraca; family Artemiidae; genus Artemia; species Artemia sinica. The sequence goes on from CM051270.1 coordinate 34,457,912, forward strand.
ATGCACATAGTCTTCATAGTGGTTGGGGCAATCATAGTTACAACCAAAATTAGGTGTTTGACGTCTAGTCCTCGTGCTGCAACTGATGTGGCCACCTACAAGTAAAAATCGTCAGTTATTAGGCCTGGTTATGCAGTCCATTACAATAAAAGGAGCACATATCACGTCTAGAATAAATCAAATTCTTATTGGGTGCCTTAGTTGATTTCATTAAAGCTCAAGTGCAGCCTTTCAAGGAAATTAAGGTTTACGTTCCCTGTACAATCTTTAGCATGTTATTTGTCTGTTCTCCCACGGTTTTGATTTATCACAAAAGACGATATATTTTATATCATTCCATACTTCCATAGCTTAGATTTAGCTCCATCCAACTGTCAAATTATATTTATAAAATTTTGTGTACAATTTTTTTGGATTGAAAATACGTTGAAATTGGTCGAAAATAGTTTAAAAAAGGACAATTTTCCTGTTTCTTAAGCGATTTTAGCTCGTTCCCCAAGAACAAGTGTTCCTAGAATAATATCATAATACTGGTTCGGCGGATGGATAGATTTGAAACTAATGAATCCAGTGATATAAGTATCTTGTCCTCCTGATGCATATTACAGCTGTGGGCTAGTCACAAAATTGTTTGTTTTAGAGGGAACATTCGCCTTAAATGACCCAGCAATAAGTAACCTCCAAGTACTTATCAAAAAGAAATCCCCAACAAACTTGTAAGGCTTTTTTTGCTCAGACAGGAAATATTTGTACATGTGGGGACAAATATATTTCTGCATATTTCTGTTTAAATACATTTACAACCCTCCAAATTGTTTTCTCTTCCCGGCTTCAGAAATGTAGTTTAGCAACAAAACGAAATGAAAATACGGAGCCTTTTCTGGCACTGCGATAAGGGGTCGGAGAGCAAATCCTCCTCTGAAATTTGGTGAATTTCTTATAATTTCAAGGATGAAATATCAAAATCATTTTTTCTCAGTCTACTAAACAGCGCAAGCAAGGAGCAAAACCAAACTGTCCTCGCTCTGAAATTAGAGCCCTTAGGATCACGTAAATTCGGCTTCATGTAGAACAGGGAAGCTGAAGCTATTCGAGAAACTTAGAACAACATATGTATTCTTCTAAATTTTAAAGGAACAACTTAGAGCTAGTGTCCTAGTTAAGCGTTTTGGAGATTCTGATAAGATCTGACATTACAAGAAACAAAGGAGGGGCTAATTTCTTGTCATAATGCTATTTACCGAAAGGAGTTATATCTCAGCCAAAAATGGGTATTATAAAGAGGTACTGTTTGAATTGTGTATTTTGTCGGAATAGAGCCGGTCCAACTCAACCAAGTTTGGTGGGAGGTAAAAATAAATGTCTTATTCGTGGCTTGTTGGGTGTTCACAGCCGATTCAATCTTTCTGAAGGAGAAGAAAGAGGGGACATGAATTCTTGGCTTCATGAAGTCTTCCAGAACACGTCGTTGGACCAGAGCTAAATTCAATGTGAAGTAAGCACTAGTATCCTATATGTTCCGTTGGGGATTTTAAGCCTGATCTAACCTATAGAGAGGACAAGAAAAGCGGTCCTTAAAATTCTTGCCATCAACATATTTACAAGAAGAGGACGCTGGACCCCAAC